>JAMAHW010000037.1:267499-346795 GCA_023627715.1 Periconia sp. R9002 | reverse complement strand
CCCCCCCCTTCTCACCCCCTTTCCAACTTTCTAATACACCAACCGCTCCATCCCAATAGCCAACCTACTATCCCACACATCCGCCTCTCCCCCCTCCGGTACCCCCGCCGCATCACCCATCGCCACCATAGCCTCCCGCTGCGTGTACAACCCGCCCCTCACAAACCCCAAATTCTCATACAACCTCACGACCTCGATATTCTTCGGATGCACAATCAATCGAAACCGCGCCGTCGTAGCTCCCGAATCGTTTTTCCCTGCTGCTGCGACTTGTGAAGACCCAGCCCGCACCGTCGCCAGCGTAAGCTTGCTAGCTAACCCGCGCCCACGGTGCGCGGGGAGCACGAAGAGACTCGTCAGATGCCAGCGCGTCTCTGTGCCTTCGGCACCGGGGTGAGGTTGTCCCGAGGACGGGACGAGCCAGGAGGAGAGAGGGACGGGGCCGACGAGGGTGAATGTGCCCGCCCAGTCGCTCCTCAACAGTCTTTGCACTACAACATGTTCGTCCTCGTCTGCTGCCACCGCATCCTCGTTCTTGTCGTCTGCTGCGTCTTCTTCATCAACAACACTGCAAACCACGATCCTGAAGATAGGGTTGCCGACGCGGGCCTCCCATGCTGAGAGCGGGAGCGCGGATTCCGTGGCGTGGTTCTGGGAAAAGGCGTTGGGGTCCGTGAGGAGGGCGTGGAGTTTGAAGGTGCGGAGTTTTTGGGCTAGGGGGGTGAGGGTTTGGGACGGGAGGGGGGAGGGGATGGGGTGGATTGTGTAGGATGGCGGTGGCGGCATGGTGTGGTTGGTTGTGGACTTGGATTTGTCAGGAATATGGGAGGAAAGGGAGAGGGAGGCTGTTTGAATATACATAGGAAATGGGTTGGGTGGATGGGGGTAGATGGGGGTCTGGTGAGTCACTTGTGCCACGTGATTTGTTGATAAGAGATTTATCGGCCACTCTCTCAGTGTGTCAATGCCATCTTGTCTTGACAATTAACTCGTAGCGTTGAGTGTTATTAGACTAGACGCTATGGTGTGATCTGGTATGTCACTGTGAAACAACTAGTCCTGGGAACGGAGTTATCGTAAATGTGTAAGGATCAATGGATGTTTACTTACTTATTCAACTTTCATTCCCCCCAAACGCGCAACGTACCGCAGCAGTGTACATATGTAGCGGGATATCTACCTACCCACATATACATATTATTATCATCATTCTTACGTCTTTTCGTTCGGTTGTGTCGTATTGTATTTTTCTAGCACCAACGTCTTTGATTCCTGCGGTAAAAACTTGGAACGGTTTTGGTTTGATGTTGGACGTACGTGTGGGATGGATGGATCGATCCCGACTATGTGTGTGTATGTACGATCGATTTTGAGAGAAGAAAACATCTCCACGGAAGGTTTCGTACTTTGTATGTATGTATGTGGGGAGTAGGGGTGTGATATGGGTAGGACGACTGTTGTGGTGTACTGTGTGTATGGTGGGTTGAGAGGCAGGGAGGTAGATGATTGGGAAAGGATAGGGTTGTTGTGCGTGAGGGGGGGAAGGGGGAAGGCTACCTAGGAACTATAGGTATGTCAGAAGGTGTGTGTACGTAAAAAGGAAGGTTATTTCGTTATTTGTATGTCTACTAGGTAGACGGAGCGTTTTAGATGGGGGAGGGAGAGGTGTGTTGGGGTGTTAATTTTTGTACTCTTTTAAAATGTGATGAATGGTTTTTTGGAGGATTTGGTATATGTATACGCTTTTTGAACGCTTTTGAGCAGGGGTTGAAATGATGGGTATGTACATGCAGGATCAATGGGGGTAGGAGGGAAGATGGAGGAGGATGATGAGATGGGAATGCGTGGAGAATAGTATGTACTATGTAGGTAAATGCTTTGAAAGATTTAAATGAGCGTGTCGAGCGGGAGAAAGGCATGTTTTTTTATTTCTCTACAGATAGTTGGTTAGCCGCGAGTGAAAGGAACGTGCACGCTTGATTTGATTCTTCTCTCGTGTGGACGATAAGACTAGCTGGAAAGATGCCTCGGCATTTGCTTGGCTACTGGAGCCAGTCAGACAGCCCTACCGACGGGAAAATACTGAAAGTCGAATAGGGTAGGGGTGGCTTTGATGAGGGCGATTTGGATACTGGATTTGGTAGCTTGGAGATTTGCAGGTTCGGAATTGGGGTTCGATTTGGGAACAAAAAGAGGGATCAGATGGGCCTCGCGTTTGCTATAGAGAGGAATGGTTCTTTAGTTTTGCGGGGTGTGGATAGACTGAAAAGTGTGAAATCGCATACAATCTCAGATACGTGTAGCCTGTAGCAATGCATACGAAGAAGTCGGAAAGACGCGGTCTGGCTTACGATTGATGATGTTAATTCTAGGTCGGTAGTTGCCGAGCTTCCAGGTACATGGCCAGGAACTACGAGGAACAAGTACAGTTCAGGTAAAAACCAAGCATGGGGAAAATCGCCAAGTTTCCAACGAAGGGATCGTTTGATTGGGGATTCAATTGGCTCATACACGAAAACTGGAGATGAAGTGATGCGATAGAGTTTCGATGCCTCGGTCCCGCGAACATGTCTTCGTCGAATGTTCGAAAGTAAAAATATGCACCTCGCGATCTTGCATTCTGGTAGTAAGCGCGCAGCTTGGCACACAGATGTGGCAGGTGAGAAATAAAATGGCACAGGGCGTCAACACGGTAACGGTAACGACGGCGCGGAGCCTCCCTTATCTGCCAGGCGGAACCAACGCCAAGGATCCAACCTCTGCTACCCCATTCCATCTCCAGGCATACTCGGGGCCAACTCGCGGATCCAAACAAAAAGAAGAGTGGGACAAGCATGGCGACGAAGCCAATTTTGCTCGGCAAGCGGCTGCAACGGGCAGGTCGCAACTTTAAATTCCTCTGCCAAGGACTGCCTAGATCGTTGGATGCATCATTCCAAGTGACTCGGGTCTACCTCCATCCCAAGCACCTGGGAAGTTTAATCAATGGGTAATTGCTGGGTGTATATAAATCATCCCATGGCCTCTTGCCCGGTCACGCTGGCAGCTACAGCTACAGCCATCAATTTCCTGCAGCTGCTTGCACTTGAGATACTGTCAAGTCAACCATCGTAATGGCTATGAAATTCGCCTTGATGGGCGCCGGTGTGCTGCTCGGTGGAGCGCATGCCATGACCGTCGAGTAAGTATTATGCGAATTGGTGTTATCTGCTCAATTGCATGATTCAAGGGCTGATAATACGACAGAGAAATGCTTGCTGCTCCCCGACGCAGTGCTGCCATTGTCAACCCTTCGGGTGAATGGGCGGCCTTCTCGTCGTCTACTTACAACTGGACCACCCACAAGGCCTCCACTACATGGAATCTCCTCAATGTCGTCAGTGGCAACGTCTCCAAAGCTCCCTTCGATTCGGATGTTTCCGAGTTCGTCTGGATTGGCCCTACCGACACTAGCATCCTATACATCAATGGGACAAACGATGACATTCCCGGCGGCGTAACTCTCTACACTGCTGATGTTGCCGATAAAGAGTTCAGCCCGACTTTGGTGGCTTCCTTGAATGCACCTTTCACCGGCCTCAAAGCCGCCGAGACCGACTCTGGCGACATCAACTTTGTCGTCAACACCCTCGCCTGGTGGAACGGATCCGCATACAACGAGGAACTCGCCACCAAGGCGCGCAGCAGTGGCCAGGTGTTTGACTCCAACTGGATCCGCCACTGGAATGTGTACATGACGGAGCAGCGATATGCCGTCTTCGGTGGTGTCCTCTCCGGCGGCAACGGTACCCTTAGTCTCAAGGGAGAACCCAAGAACCTCCTGCACGGAATCAAGGACTATCTCACCCGCCCCGAGACCCCCGTCTTCCCTGGCGGCGACCCGGGCGACTATGAGATCTCCCCTGACGGCAAGAAGGTGGCTTTCCTCACCAAGGCCCCCGAACTGCCCAAGGCCAACTACACTGCCAGCTACATCTACGTCGTTCCCCACGACGCCTCTTCTGCTCCCGTCGCCATCAACGGCCCTGGATCTTCCCGACCCGAGGCCGCGAAGGGTGCTTCCATCTCCCCGCGCTGGTCTCCCGACAGCAAAAAGATCGCCTACGCCCAACAGAACGGTATCATCTACGAATCCGACCGATTCCAGTTGTATGTTGCTACTGTTGACGGTAACTCGTCCAAGATCACTCCTGTGGCTGAGAACTGGGACTCCAGCCCCCAAGCGATTCTTTGGAACGCCAACGGCACTGATCTGTGGGTGGTTTCTGAGCTTCACGCTGCGCAGCGTCTGTGGGTTGTTCCCACCAACGCGGAGGCGGATTTCAAGCCCAAGAACATCACCGGTCCTCAGACCTCTGTAGCCGATTTTGCATTGCTTCCCTCTGGCGAGGCTCTCGTTTCGGCCTCCTCTTCATGGACATCCCGCATCTTCTACACGGTCTCAGCAGCCACACCTGCCGACACCAAGGTCCTTTTGTCCGCTCACCTCGTTGACAAGGAACTCGCTACTCTCAGCCAGAACCGCACCTCCAACTTTTGGTTGCCCAACGAGAACGGCGACATGATCCAGACTTTTGTCTACTACCCACCCAACTTCAGCACGGACAAGAAATGGCCCGCCATCCTCATCCCCCACGGAGGACCCCAAGTAGCGATGGGCGACGTCTGGTCTACCCGCTGGAACCTGCAGCTGTGGGCTGAGCAGGGGTTCGTCGTCTTCGTTCCCCAGTTCACCGGCACCCCCAGCTACAGTCAGAACTTCACCGACTTGATCGCCGGTAACTGGGGCTCCTACCCGTACCGCGATCTCGCCATGGTATGGGACCATGTCGAAAAGAACATCAGCTACGTCGACAACGACCGCGCAGCGTGCGCTGGAGCCAGTTACGGTGGCTACATGACCAACTGGATCCAAGGCCACGACCTAGGCCGCAAATTCAAAGCCCTCGTCACGCACGACGGCAAAACCACCCAGGAATCGTCCTACGCAACCGAAGAACTCTACTTTATCCAGCACGACCAGAACGGCACCATCTGGGACGACTACGAAAACTACCAGATCTGGAACCCGGTCCGGCACGCGAAGAACTGGTCGACGCCGCATTTCATCATCCACAACGATCTCGACTACCGCGTCGTTTTCGACGAGGGGATGAGCGCTTTTAATATTTTGCAGTCGCTTGGTGTGCCGTCGCGATTCCTTCACTTCCCCGATGAAGGACATCATGTGCTTAATCGTGAGAATAGCAAGGTGTGGCATGACCATGTTTTCAACTGGATGAGGTACTGGGTTGGACTTGATGAAGAGCTCATCTCTGAGGGCATCGTTCACCAGTAGTAGTTCATAATCGTTTTGAGAAAAGTTGCGTGTAATGCTGTTAATGAATGACGGATGGATTGTTGATAGACTTGAGGACAGCGATCGATAATGCGACGCAGTCCCCTTGTTTTTCTTGTATATACATGTAAATGACTAATTGAATAATGTTATTCATACTGCTCAGGTATGTCGTCCATGTGATACATATGCATCGATGTATTTGTACGACATAACGGTGAATGAACAACTTCACCGTTCAACGCTGACTCACTCACAAGACCCATTAAATCCACACCGGAAAACCAACTCCTACAACGTCATCGCCACACTCAAAAAAACCAATCAACCCCCACAAACAGGACACAGCCAATACCGGGTGACTAAGTGAATACGAAGAGCGCGTTTTTCGTTGGAACGCGGAAAAGGGAAAATGGGGACTCCTGGCACAGCCGCGTGACCGACTGCGTTAATTCCGTCATTGCCATGATGGCTAAAAATGACCCTTAAAGCGGGAACTGCGGGGCAAAAACTGGAAGCGAAGCGGGGGGCGGTAGATGGCTAGGTTTTAACCCCTGCATTTTCCGCAGTTCCTTTGAGGATTTTTTCTTTTACCTATCGAAAGAGAGAGAGGGAGTGACTAATAACTGTTGTTCTGCACAAACGAACAGCTCCCTGCATGCACATGCATGGATGGATGCAGGTTGCATACATGGTACATTTGGCGCTTCCGTCAAAGTAGGTAGGTAGCTAACGTAGGAGCTTTTCCGACTTCACCGACTCAACTTCTTTTACTTCTTTGCTCTTTGCTCTGCCTTCCTCTTCCTCTCGCTAGCTACGCGTCGTTGCGTTCTTCTTCTGCTTCTGCTTCTTCTCGGGTTTCTGTTTTCTTACTCCAGACTGACAGTTTAGTTGTAGATTGATTGAAACATCCCCAGCTCCTACATCGGCCAGTTCCAAAGGATTCTAGCATGCGGCATCGGCTGCTACACCGTGCGCCGTCATGACCGATCGTCGTTTGCCAGTTAAACAACTGGTGATACTTTGTACGTTGTCTTTCTTTCGCCCGCGATAACACCAAACTAACCCTCTCTCAAACAGCAATATGTCGCTTCGCCGAACCTCTCGCCCTCACCTCCGTCTTCCCCTACATCCCCGAAATGATGGAAAGCTTCGGCGTCCCCGAAAACGACATCGCGCGCTGGGCAGGTCTGACCTCGGCCATCTTCTCCATCTGTCAAGCCGTGACGGGAATCCCCTGGGGCGCCGCCTCGGACCGCTTCGGTCGCAAACCCATCATTCTCGTCGGCCTTTTTAATACCATGCTCACCATGCTGCTCTTCGGGTTTTCGACGAGTTTACCCATGGCGATTGCCGCGCGCGCGTTGCAGGGGCTGGGGAATGGGAATGTGGGGATTTTGAGGACCACAGTCGCCGAGTTGTGTCCCTGGAAAGAGCTGCAGCCTAGGGCGTTTAGTATCATGCCGCTGGTTTTTACGATTGGGAGTATTTTTGGGCCGACGTTGGGGGGTGCGTTGTCGAATCCGTTGAGGGTGGACCCGAGGGGGCCCAAGGGGGACAGCTTTCTGGAGAGGTTCCCGTATTCGCCGCCGAATATTGTGGCTGCGGCGATTTTCGCGGTGGGGATTGTTACGGGGTGGTTGTTTTTGAAGGTAAGCAATTTTCCCTTCTTTCTAGAAGTTGTTGTCGAAGCTGACATAGTGGGTGATAGGAATCGATGGAATCGAAGAAACACGACCGAGATGTTGGATTGGTTTTGGGTGCCAAAATAACTTCGTGGTATCGAAGAACTTTCAATAGACCGCGGAAGGAGAAGAATATCTCATCAGAACGAGAACCGCTTCTCGGCCAGCCAAAAGTCACGTGCGATGAAGAAAGCGATTTGGTCCTCTCAGATGCGACGATTAGGGAACGTCCACCCCGCATGATGGAAGTTCTTTCTTACCAGACCACGCTAAATCTCGTTGTATACGCATTGTTGGCGATGTACTCTATAGCGTATGATCAAGTGAGTTGCGCGAATCCTCTCTTCAATCCCTATAACTAAACGTTACCCATAGCTCCTCCCAGTCTATATGCACCATCCAGTCCAACCCACGACTTCCCCCTCAGTTTCCCTCCCCCTGAAATTCACCGGCGGCTTCGGCATCGATTCCCGCCGCATCGGCGCCATCTTCACCATCTACTCCATAATATGCATGCTCTTCCAGTTCCTCCTCTTCCCGCCCTTGACCCGCCGTCTCGGCGTGCTCCACTGCCTGCGCATCTCCTTCCTCATCTACCCCGCCGCCTACTTCGTCACGCCCTTCCTCTCCCTCCTCCCCACGAGCCGCACGCGCGAACTCGGGATCCTTTTCGTCCTCGTCTTCCGCGGCCTGGCCGGCACTTTTGCGTTCCCGACATCCACCATCATGATCACGAACAGCGCGCCCAGTCTACGCGTCCTCGGCACCATCAACGGTCTCGCGACGAGCGTGAGTGCCGTAGGAAGAGCAGCAGGACCAGCCCTGGGCGGGAACCTCTTCACGTACGGCGTCAAGAACGGATACGTCATCATCCCCTTCTGGGCGCTTTCCGCGCTCGCGATCGTAGCGTTCATACCGACGCTGTGGCTCGTCGAGGGCGACGGCTTCGGCGATGATGCTTCTTCCGATGACGAAGGTTCGGCTTCTTCCTCCTCCTCCATCTCCGACGAAGACGGTTCCGAAAGCGTAAAATCCGCTGATCTCGATTCTACTCCTCCACCAAACGGGCACCCATCATCACCCCGCAAGCACAACAAACCCCAACAACCGCAAGACGAAACAGCCCTGGAATCCGAGTCCGAATACGGCGAACCGACCCAACTCCTCCGCACCCTCAGCGCGCGCTCGAGCGAGGCCGCGGTTGCGCTGAGCGACTACGACGACCACCCTTCGGATGAAGAAGAGGCCGACGAGGCTCGTCGGCGTCGTAAGAGACGCCACTCGCATTCGCAGCGGTCGCGGTCGAGGAGTGTGCGGGCGAGGTCGAGCGTGCCGATTGGCATGGGCTTGGGGTTTAGACGCTTGAGTTCGAATCTGGGGAGTACAGGCGTGGGGGCTGGGGGTGCGGTTTGGAGTGTTGATTAAATGTGAAAGTGTGTGATTTTTCTTTTTCTTCTTTGTTCCTTGATTTTTGAGAAAAGTTCCCACATTATTATTATTTTTTTTTTCTCTTTTATTGGAGTTGGGCGTATAGGGGATAGGAGTTTGCGTTTTTTTTCAGGTCCATTTCATACATCAATTGATACGTACTTAGGATTGTTGAACGAACGGGGTGGAAAATGGTTAAACGAGGCATATAATGATCAAATGAAGATGCTTAGAGAGGACAAGAATTCCCTCGCTGTGTGGCGTAGGTTGGAAGCTTAGTATTGTATCGCTGATCTCTGATCAGAGATGGGCGATGTGCACATGTGGATTTAGAAACCTGGACGTGTCACGTGACGTCTTATAACGCCAGCGTATTCGATGTTTATATGTAGATGCATCTGTGTGACAAAAGTGTGAATATATTTAATGTTTGGAACAAGGAAATAGAATGATTGCTAAAAGTTAGTACATTGAAAAACAAAATATATCGTCGGATACATACCTATGTAAGCCATATGATGGCTCGCGGTATCAACATCACTGCATGTGGTAATCACTTCACAGAAACATTGAACATCAAACTCCTGGCTCTGGACATATACATATCATCAAAAAACATCATATTCTACATCTATCAAAATTCCTCTACAACACATCCCAACCCCCCAACCACTTACACCGACCCAGCCGCCTCAACAAGCACTTCCCCCAACCTCTCCGGCATGCTCAAAAACGGCGAATGGCTGCTCTTCAAACTCGCCGTCCAGGTTCCCTCTGGAAACTGCGCCGCCATACCCTGCTGAACCTCCAGCGGAATCGCCTGGTCATCTTCGGCGAAGATGTACCCCATGGTGAAGTTCTGCGTCCAGGGGGCGAAAGTGGAAGTGTCGGTCGTGGAGCGCAGACTCATGGGGAGGAGTTCGGCGATGGCGCGGTTGGCGAGGGGAGGGGGGACGTCGGCGTAGAAGATTTGGGTGGGGTTTAGGGGGGTGACGACGTCGCCTTTTCGAAAGGTCAGTTAGTCAGTAACAGTACGGTAAAGGGGGTAGATAGTGAATGCAAGTTATACATACCCGTGATATTCCACCAATCCGGCACTACGCCCCCTAACCCACTACTCAAACTCGCACCGACGGGAATCGCAAACGAAGTAAGGTAAATCAGCATCTTGACGCCCCCCTTTTCACCCCTCGCGACACGGTCTGCGAGGTTGTACCCCTCGACCCCTATCGCCGTCGGCACGCCGCCGTATGAATGGCACACCACGATGACTTCCTTCCCGTCGGAGACGAGCTTCTCGAGCTCGCTGCGGACGGCCGCCGCGTCGTCGGCCACGCCTTGCGTTTTTGGATCCGTGGGGCCGACCGAGACGAGCTTGACTGCTGCGGAGGGGAACCCGCGGCGCGAGAGGTCAGCGCGGACGAGGTCGAAGACGGGGGGGCTGTGCCATGCTCCCGGGGTGAAGAGGAAGGTTGGGGATGAGTTGTTGTTAGGGGTAGGAGTCGACATTGCGGTTGTTGTGAAGAGGGTTATGGGGATTATTGCCCAGAGGGACGACGAGGAGAGCCGCATTTTTGTAGAACGGATTGGGTGAGTAGGTTGCCTCTTGGCGATGGGAGTTGGAAACCTTAACGAATGCGCTACTTGCACATGTGCGTTTCGAGAAGGGTCTATATGTAGGATATTGTGTGACAGGTGTAGTGTCGTGTCTGAGTCGTTAGTGGGGGGGCATAGTCTCGGGAGCACAACGCCGTCCCGCGGAACGGTGGTTGCTGGACTTGTATATAAGTGGGATAGGTAATGAATCGGTGGAGTTTGCGGCTACGGGACGTTGGTTGGGTCGTTCGCATACGTTATCTAGTGGGAGACTGGACATGTTGGTTTGGGCGGGTTGGTAGGAACGTGTGGGAAATGATTGGAAGTGAATCGATCACATATCTCTTGATAAAGGGGTTGACGGGATTCCCTTGCCATGTTCTTTCTTGCGAGAAGCAGCGTGCTCTGCGTAATTAGAGATGTAGTTGCGCGAGTGCTATAAGCAGTTAACGTCGGCGCAATCGGAGCATAGCATGCGCCTTAACACTAGGGGACCTTCTTCACGCCTTGCTCATACCGGAGCATTACTCCTGCGTGATAATCTCCACATCTAACTCGAATTCAGAAATGGGTCCGTTCCATGGGAGCCGCCGGGATGATGGGATAGTCGAGCGCCAGTTTCTTGTTCGGCCCGTACCCCAAGCTCATTACGGCGATGCAGGTACTAGTGAATTATTAGCTGCATGGTCTCGAGGTTTTATGCGCATCGCAAACAAGACATCGGACCACGTCCCAGTGCCAAGATTATTAAAAATTTTCTCCTTTGTTAACAAGGTCGACAGTCTGCGTTGCCTTTTCACTCTGTGCAGAATTCGGAAAATATAACCGAGCGTGCTATCATATGCGATTCGTTTTCCTATATTATGGTATTTGATTGGTCTCCCGTTCCTGCGTACTGCGACTACCGAGTTTGTCAGCCTTGATATTCTTACGATCCACTTTTGGACTCTGCACTTACTCTTCTCAGTCCTGCGCGGAAGCAGCATGAGTAATGTCTTCCGTAGAACGCTATTTTAGAGGAAAACATTGGGGGCTGTGGCTGTTTACACGGTGGGTTACGTACATATGTACACTAGCACTGAGCTCCATTGTCAACGAACGAGACCGGGACGGCACGTTCAATGGTGTAACAAAATTGCACCATCAAGAGATTAAAAACATTACCAATACTATCTCGGAGGTTTAAATCGCCGCACCGATTGCCTGAATTTGGGATAGGGCTGTGAAACAGGATAGACAGGGAAGGCCATGCGCGATGAAAACATGTCGCCAAATGGCAAAAGCGATGCCCACATGACTGACACATAATCCCAAACACGACCTCTCAGAGGGTCTAGGTTGGCAGCAGAGGCCACTGGGTAGATCCTCGGCATGCAGTGATGCGACCTTCCAAACTGTGACTACGGACAGTCCCCGACGGTAACCCACAGCGATCATGGATCTTCAGAACAAAATGTGGGCCCTTTCACTGGGGAACAGTAAGAGCTACGTAGGAGACTCGTTAAGCAGCTCGTGGTCGCCCTTCTTGTCACACTTAATGAATCCTTCTCTGTGTATATATGCACTTGGTCCCCGCGGACATGTACTTGCAAGTTGTTGGGAGGTTTTTCGTCATTTTCTTTCTACCAGCCAACCGACACTGCAATGGCTCTCCCGCCGCCGCCTCCGGGCCTGGACCTCACTGAGTCAAGGGTGCCTCAGATCAATGGGACGCTCATTAGCATGTTCACACTGGCGACAGTGGCCATCTCGCTGAGATTGACTGCGCGTCACCTAAAGGGAAACCCAGTGGTGAGTTTGCTATCCACTTTTTTGGAACAGAAATGAAAGATCAGTGCTAATCATTTGCAGTGGTTTGAGGACTGGCTTGCGGTCTTAGCGTGGGTAAGAATCTCTGATTCGGGCTGTGGATAGGATAGGACAGGACCTGATCGTATTAACCTTTACGACATCAGGTTGCATCTGGCGTTCACTGCTTCATCTCCATTTCCTATAGTAAGTTGAATTCAGCAGCAATATCACCCGTCACCGCTCAGAAACTAATAATACTGCGTCATAGTGGTGCCCAATGGTACTGGAAAGCATGTTTGGGTAGGTCCTCCCCAGGCCGTCAAGGCTTGGGCCAGTGGACTCTTCGTGAGTGAGATTGCATATACTTTCACTATCGCGGTACGTATCTTCTGTGTGGCATCACCAGTTTTCTGTTCTGTTCGTTGTCTTCGACTAACTCTGTGCCTGCGCTGTTATTAGTGCGTGAAGTTTGCGACACTGCTGTTCTACTGGCGCATCTTTAGCGCAAAGAAAAGCATTCGCATTCCCATCTTTGTTCTCGCCGGTATCGTCTCATGCTGGGCCCTCGCAGTGGTAAGTTTTTCGGTTTCCAAATCTTCTTACCTCTCTGCTAACACGTACCGTTTCAAAGATTCTCGTCACAACGTTCCAATGTCTACCACCGCACGCCTTCTGGCAGCGATACGATCCCATAAACCCAATGGACCCCAAAGACTTCAAGTGCGGAGTAGTTCTTAGACCGTTCTTCTACGGAAACTCGGTCCCCAATATCATTACTGATGGACTCATCGTTTTGCTCCCGCTGCCATACGTGTGGCAACTCCAACTTCATCGCCCCCAAAAAATCGCCGTGGGTGGCATTTTTGTCCTCGGTGCTTTGTAAGTGTTAGAGTCTGCGCCATTCGGTTCCAATAGATCATGTCCCTAACACTGCCTTCCTTTAGTGTCACCATTGTCTCTATTGTCAGGTTGAAGTTCATCCTCGGCGTAGACCTCACTTCACCAGACATCACATGGAACTTCAACGACGCCATCATATGGACCAACATCGAAGGCAACACAGCCATCATATGCTGTAAGTGCCCAAAAATTATTTGCAATTCTTTCCAGTCTTACTGAACTCGCGCTCAGCTTGCCTCCCGGCGATGAAACCTCTCCTTTCCCTCGCACTCAAAGGCACCCTCCGTTCCTCTTCTGGGGGCAGCAAGCCATCGTCCGGCCCCATCGGCAGCAAATACGCATCCAGGTCGAAGAAAAGCAGTATCGTCATGGGAGGCTTTACGGATGCCTCGCGCGCTTCACGTGGCCCGTCTGGGTTGCACAAAGATGTGAAGACGGGAGATGATGAGCGCCCGTTTGTGCGACTGAACGAGACTGATAGTACGCGCGGCTTAAATCAGGACCACGAGTTACAGGAGCTCAACTTCGATTCAAATAAGAACATCATGGTCACGAGACAGTTTAGTGTGGACAGTGGTAAGTAGGGTCACTGTTTGCTCGAGATAGGGATGGAATGTGGAGGATTAGTTGTATCAATAAAAACTTTAATGTATGAATATTTCAATGTTCCCATGAGTCTCAGTAGAACGAACATCAACCAATTGAGCATGAGTTCGAAACACCTTCCTCGCGTGGCAACAGTAGGCACTAGAATTGCTACAAGCATACCATATATTCAGTAAACAGTGACTTCGCCCGTCTTCCATCCTTTGCGATGAGGTCGAGGACGAAATCCCCCATCGCACACGACTCCACAGCGTTTGTACATATCAACGGGATCTCCTGGTACGTGCATCAATAACAAACCCAGCCATTTCCCTCTCCACTTCCCACTCTGCGAACAGACAACCATACACACATAGTCTGCTTCATGGCCATCATCTATCTTGAAGTCCAGCGTCGACGAAGATCTGTACTCCGAGAGTGATACAGACTTCATCGGCCCAATCAACTTTATGAATCCTCTATCGATGACCTTGGTGGGATCTGTTGTCTCCTCCCCAGCACTGAAGACCGTTACGTCCAAAACTTGGACGTGGATTTCAATAGGTTCGACGCTGCTCAGTCCATGCAACGAACCAGTGGCTATACCGGCGAAGGTAACCGCAGATCTCACCTCTCCAATTGCGCTAGCTCAAGACCAAGAGGGTGCCACGAAGTCATCTGGTCTCTCTACAGTCCCGCTAGTTCTCGACATCCATAACAAATCAAATTCCATGCTGGTCTTCCACAGGCCGGCATAATACGTCATGTGCGATTTCTCTGCGATTCTTTTCGCGAGACCGGACATTGCGATAAGTTTGTCGGTTCTGTTTGTTAAACCGCGAGACGAGTATTCCGTGACCAACTCAAACCAGCGTCTATGGATTTCGAGCCTTTCGTCCAAATTTGTGCTACTGTCCCTGATTTTTAATGAGTGGAGCATGTCCAACGCCCCTCTTATTCCGGTACGTGCGGCACTCGCAAGGAGGTGGTTTCTTCTTTCTTCTGCTGCTCCCAAACAGTCGTGTTCGCGAGCAAGAGCGCGCCATTGATCCTGCAATTGGAACCGAAGGCCCGGGCGCAACATGCTACTAGCATCATACAGACTTGATAGCTCTTCTGAAGATGCTGACGCACCTTGATGTCCATGATATATGATCCAAGTAAGCAAAGGATCCAAATCTTCGAGCGTGGTTCCGTCCTGCGATGTTTCGCCCGGCGGCAATCGAGGTCCAACTTCGTCGTTTAGCCTATGTCTATAGGTAGCAGCCGACATGAATTGAACGTGTTGAATGATCTGTAAAATGGAATCTTCATATCTCTGTCTTGGAGATTGCCGATTGAATAGGTCGCTCCGGGAGTAGGCCCGGCCATCACGATGGAAATATGGTTCGATTTTGTAGCGTTCACCAGAGAGCCTATCTTCAGAGGCACGTAGTATGTTGCATTCGAAGAGAAGAAATCCATCGTCACCAAAATGCAAGATTCTTTTGGAAAGTAGTCTCTCCTGGAAAGCCCATGCCCGCCGGTTGAGGGGAGAGGTTTCCACTTTCTCACGGAACATAGCTGGTAACGTTTTATGTCGCTTGCATTTCTCCGGTACAATGTATAGAGTCTTGTTCTCAGATGAAGAGCGTAAGAGAACGCACTCTTTGTGGAGAAACTCATCTCGAGTTCGAAAGCAACCTCCCTCGGAATTCTTCGAAGCTGTAACCGAAAGCGTACAGACTGCATTTTCGTAGACACTGGCCATAGAGGCGGACTCTCTCTTCCAATATTCCTCCGAGCCCGGACCCTGCAATATACATAGAGAATCTCTAGTCATATCATCGTGATTAGTCTTTTGGGTCCAAATAAAGTAGAAGAAGTCGACTCACACCCATAAATACTGGTACCCAAGCCGTAGGGTAATTTCTGTAGCTTCGAGAAAATTCTTCGGCAATATACTGACATCAAAGCCAGCACAGAGCATCGCATAACTCTTCAAATTGAGCGTTACAGATATGTCTCCCCCCCAACAATGGCTCAATGCTATATACGATTCGGAGCTTAAGGACGAGGTTGTGATTATCTTGGCTGTCTTTCCATCCAAAGAGATTTCTATCAATCGCGATGGAAGAAATTCTGAAGTCTTAGCACATGCCTTATGATTTTCAGAGCATTCATCTATCCAACATTTTGCATTCTCCATTGCTTTGTTGTCTTTTGTGCTTTTATTTCGATTATCCACGAATTGTCAGTGCTCAAAACACCTGCATGATACAGAGTTGATCAAAACGTTGCACTTCCAAATTATTCGATATGACCACGTACCTTCGTGTATCTTGAAAGCCGCTGAAACGATGTTACCGTGCCAATACAATTGCATATACGTTGCACCTTCTTCAAAGAGTGGCTGCCATATTCGAAGATACAGATTATCTTCAACCTGACTGGACTGTCTGTCAAAGGTCCCATAGGATCTATCATAGTTCTTAGGGGGCTCGAATCGTTCAAGGAGTATTGTGCAGATCCGGCAGGTTACTTGACCTGCCCCAAGGCTTTCCAGATATTGATGGCCAAAGCTGTGCCATTCGATTCTGCGTGTCAAGTGTCGCTTTTTCCCGTTTGTTAGCCCAGAGTTCAGGAGGATTTGTTCACATGCAGCGCACTGGCCTGTGGAATAAACTTCTGCGGAGGCGTCCCGGGTGGTATGTAAGCCACGACGTGATCTAACCGCATATAGAGGAAGCAACCAGAAGATCCATGGTAGTGCACCGAAAGATAACCAAAGTATGAAAATCAAGTAACCGACAACAGAAAATGTTAATTCAAACTGACAAATGGTATCGCATATGAATTTATCCGTGCTATCAAGCGGCAAAGACCGAAGAAGGGGAATCCCCGCTATCATTAACACGTATGCTGGCACCAGAACGTACCACCTTAGGAGCTCTGTGTAGGTGGTAGCCATGTTGCGTAGAAGGAAATTGTAAAAACATGAAGAATCAACGTGCTAGCTTTTCCAAGTTGTATATATGTTGGGTCGATGGGGCTGTGCCTGCGCACTGTCATACAGATGCCTCAGACAATGAGGCAAAGGTAGATCAAGTCTTCATAACAACCAATCATTTAGAGACAAAGCCCTAAATTTGGTGAATACGAGAAAACCCGCAAGAAGACCAGAACGACGCCTTTAAGCGGGGAAAGCCAACCCCTCCAACTGTGGCTACCAATTACCAGGATGTCAAACATGCCATCTACCGGATTTGGCGGGTGCCTTAGGCATATAATCATCAAGCAGATTGATCAATTGGCGGCGTTCTTTTTAGATAGATGCATCTTCGTTATTTATGGAGAGATTCACATCAGCCTCACCTTTACAGGATAGTTTTAAGTTGCCGACATTTTTGATTGTTTGTATATTTGTGAACATCAATGGCATTGTGGGCATCGGTATCACTGTCTGCGAATATCCTCAACTAGAACCGATCTATCGGGAAATGTATAGTATTCAGGGAAAAGATTGTTTTAGGATATTTCTCTAGGCGCGGGGGCTCAACCCTACGCTTTCCTGTATCTCGCGCACCCGGTTCATCAGGCGCGCAGTGTCCTTGTCCGCAGCTTTGTATGAATCTTCAATCACTCTCCGGTGCTTGTCAGATCTGGGCTCAAAGACGGCCTCGAACGGTTTAGGCCCGGAGACAAAGCCTGTGGTAAAGCTGCTCTCATCCACAAGGGGTCTGGTTCCGTCCTTTGAGCGGATGTTGAAGGCCCATAAAAATCGAGCGATGACTATGGACAAGGAATTGCGTGCGATGAAGCGGCCAGGGCAGACACGCCTACCGTATCCAAAATTGTTCGCTTGCGGTTTGCCGAGCCAGCGCTCAGGTAGGAAATCCACCGGGGAATCGAAAAGCCGCTTGTCCTGACGCATTGCGATGAATAAGGGAACGATGGTTGAACCCTTTGGAATAAGATAGCCCTTATAGTAGTCGTCCTGCGTAGTAGCATGAGGAATACCGGCGGGGACAATGTGACGCCAGCGGAAGTTCTCTTCAACGACGGCTTGGATGTACGGCATTTTTTCCAGATCTTCAAACTCCGGCAGCCGGTCTGAACCAACGATCTTGTCGAGTTCCTCCTGAGCCTTTGCAATAAACTCGGGGTATGCCAAACAAGCAAGAACAAAGATCTGCAACTGGATGTTGGTCGTTTCCACGCCGGCGTCGCATAGAATACCCAAGTCCCAAGCAAGCTCCATTTCGGTCATCTCTTTTGCCTCCTTCGCGTTTTTGAAGTCTTTTGCCCAGTTCCACCCTGGACGGTTGAGTGCGTCTCTCAAATTAGTTATATGCAAATCTGCCCATAACTCGTACCATTCCTCTGCAGTCTTTTTCCAAGGCGCCAAAGGTTTTGGTAAATGATTGAGAAAGGGAAGCGCGTCGACAATCCAGGCTCCAACCTGACCAGCCAAGACCATGTTCTTGAGACATTGATGACTGGTTTGAAGCTGCCATTCCTCGCCAGTGACGATGCGAAGTCCGAAAGTGGTTGTGTAGACTACGCTTGCTGTGAAACGCTCAAACTGTTTTGGAAAGTCGTTGGAAGATAGCATGTTCATGAGCAATTGCTTGCTCTCCATATCCTGGACCGGGGTATAGCATGCTGATGCTCGTGGGCTGAGCACGGGGGCCTCAAGTCGCTGATGGAGCAGAAAATCCTCTTCGAAAGACTTGAACATAATATGTTTGTTCTTGCATACCAATTCTTGAGCCATGACCTGCACCGATTAGCTTCATTTTCGTGGTTTATTACCCCGTTTCTTTACTGACCATACGTGGTCGGCCGCTGTAGATGTTGGCCTTTTTATCGAGTAGATCCCTTGCCGTGTCGTAGTCTCCAACGATGATCACGTTGGTCCCGCCAAAATCGACCGAAACGAGGGGACCATACTTTTCGACCCAGTTCTGGAAAGTAACCCAGCCTGCGTCAGCGGGAGCTTGATGAAGGTTCCCAATGATGGGGAGACGAGGAGGTCCTGGCGGCAGTTTCGCCCTCCTCCGGCTATGGCTGTAGAGATACAAACCGCAGATCACACCAATCGCAAGAAGAACCGTAGCAGAGATCATTGTGCTGCGCCCTGATCTTACAGCCTCAGGCAAATGGGTAGAAGAGGACAATGCAGTCTGGCAAGAGAATCGTAGATTCTTATGAAATGTGCCAAAACACGGTATAACTTTTGATAATACGAAGTCCCATTCTTTTCACTATGAAGGATTACTTCCTGGTAACGTGGCGGGAGTATCAGGCCTGGGTTAGTGCTCATATATGTGGATAGCGAGCTTCGGTAGTTCCACGAAGGATGCGCACCACACCGCATTCATGCATCGGTTGAACAACCCCGCGGAATGTCAAAAATACCTAGTTCAAATTTCGCCAAAACTGTAGTTTATCAGACTCGCTACCCGTCGGTTCTACTTACTAACAGTAGAAATGTCAGGGCCGACCCGCCCGCACGCACAAGAAAGGGAGTCTTAACCTCCTGTAGTTAGTAAAGCTCTAGCATTGATTGTACGATTTGCATACTATGTCTAGTTAGACCGGCGTTCGCAGCCTGATCCTCATAGGCGTGATTCTATGTACGATAAACATCAGCATCTTCTGACACTGGCGGCGCCCTCTGACTCTATATTTTTCTGCCATTGATGTCTGTTGAGGAAGAATCCCACTAAGGAACGACTTAAACCCTCATACACAAGAGACGAATGGCTGGATTGGACATGTAGCAGTAGACAAATAGTCTGATATTTACGCACATGATGTTATGAGATAGAATGAGGCTTACGAAGAAGCATTGGTCATCGCCGACCTTAGTAGCGCAGGAAGAAGGTACTCTATGCCAGGAGCTTTGATGTGGGGCGATGTCCCTTTGAACCCTTCTACATGATAGAAAACCATTGATCCCATCACTGTACATAACCAAGTACTTTTCTGGATGACTCGTAGTAGACACATGGATACCCATGATGCCTAGCAGTCCATCGGTTAATATAGTGTGGGACTGTTAGCAAAAACGTTACAGACATCAATCTGGACACATGCAGGAAAAGAGCACGTGACAGCCGGGGTCGGTAGCGACCTCCACAACTATTCTCCGATCTCATCCTGGATATTATTTCCGGTTTCTCATTCTGCGGAAATAGCCCAATTGGGAAGACGGCGTAGGCATCTGGGAAAAGCAATGTGCCGACCTCGGGGTTGCGGTTTTACATCCTTCACATCTATCTGGGGAGGCCTGAACGCTAGCGTGCCGCTATCATCCTTCGTCTTGGCTTGAGACTGAATTGCTTTGGCGGTAGGACAACTGTAAGCATACTTTAGACCAGACTTCCAAGTCACATCGTTTCTATTTTACTAAAAGAGTGTAAAAAGTGGTGCATTACCCTGTTGTAGGTTGACCTAGGCGGGTGCTAAGTACACCTCCCTCTTCTACACGAACGTTTGTATCATGCAAGGACTGTTTATCAACTATTGTGAGGTTTAAGGAATGGATCGAAGTCGTTGCCACTATTAAGACAAGGAATTAGGTTATTGGCAAGAATCCCTATTCGCTGCAAATTTAGTCAAAGACCTACAGGGGAATTTCACCTCGCTCCTGCCTCGACAATCCCCCTGGAACCGAACGTCTATGCGCGGGGCCGCGGGCAATAATATCCTGCAAAAGTCAGACAACGGTTTGCAGTTCCAAAAATGGCGTGATCCATGATTCAACAATGCGTGAATCCTGCGTATCTCAATTTAATGAATGTAATCCTTCATGCCACCCCTTCCACTGTTTTCGAAATCCAATGTGTGTGATTTTTTTTCCAGTTGTTTTATATCTGATAGCACGTTTAATGCGCCCACTTTTATAACAGAAGTCGTGGCACTGGCTTGTGTTTATTTCAGCTGTTGACGGGCTTCCATTCCAAACCTTTCATGGAACGAACAACCTCCAAAGAGCCAAGATGAACGACTATCGTTATACCCTCAATGTAGTGGGCTGGATATTCTGCGCATTGTCTACATTCTTCATAGTAGCCAGAGTATTCACCAGGCTCATGATAGCGACAGCATCACTGGGACCGGATGATTGGTGCATGGTAGGCGGCTGGGTATGTTCTCCTCACCCTAACGTTCACAGAAATTCAAAAAGTTAACAAAGAGATTAGATTTTCGCCGTGGCATGCACCTCGCTCGTTTCAACTGGTACCAAACATGGATTTGGTCAACATATTGGAGATATCAAAAACCCAGAAGATCAGGCCATGGCAGCAATGTTCGTATTGATATCGCCGTCGTTCTCCATCGCGAGCGCCTTCTTCACAAAGACTTCGATCGTTCTTGGATTTATGCGAATCATGGGTCGAACAACCACGTGGGTGCATAGGCTTGTTGCATATCTTCCTCTCTTTGTGTTGTTCGCTGGCTCTTTGGCTTCCATCTGCGTGATGATATTCTTTTGCACACCAGTAGAGAAGTCTTGGCGACCATACTTGCAGGGCACGTGTCTACCGCCGAGTGTGTTAGATGGTGTTGGCAAGTCGGTATCCGGTATGTGTATACTGCATACTGTATGTGGAGTGATTGCTAATTGTAGTAGCCTACAACGCCGCCATGGACGTTTTCTGCGCCCTAGTGCCCTACTTTCTCATTCGAAATCTAAACATCAAGAAGAAGGATAAACGAAATTTGATCATCTTGATGGGTGGTAGCGTGTTGTAAGTGAAGCCTCGTCTACTTGATATTGGATAACTAATAAAGCATAGTGGTACTATTGCAACCATTATGAAGATTGTCGCAATGAGCAGCATCTCTAACGTAGCGGATATAACTCATGCATGGTCTGAGATCACGATTTGGTATTTGTGCGTAGCCCTCATTCTTTCCCTCATCCCTTCACCTTGTGCTAACTATTACACTAGAGCGGAGAATCACATTCTCATTATCTGCGGATCGTTTCCAGCACTACGTCCTTTCTGGAGGATTGTCATCGGAAAGTACGCTTCCTATATCCACTCGTATAAGTCGAACAGTTCCACGGAAGAGCCCTCCCGGAAACAGCCCAGCGGAAGTTTCCAATTGCACACTGTAGGATCCATGCCCAAGAAGAAAAAGAACCCGGGACTATATTCCTTCGCGCTTAAGGATGATAGTGACGAAAGCTTGAATGGGAAGAAGACGAAGGAGGGAGATACAGAAAGTGTGGAGGCTATTTTGTCAAGTCATGGGGACAAAAGGGTCAATCACAACACAAAAATCGGCAGCGGTGATAACAAGGCGAGATCTGATGCCGGCGTTGGAAATATAACGGTCACACGAGAAGTAGAAGTAGTCTAGGCTTTTCTCGCACTCATTGATAAGCCTCGTATGTCGCCTCACTCTGAGCTCCGAAACGAGATTGCTATCATCCAAGATTATTGTCGTCCCGTCCAAATCAATCCGCAATTTCGAACGTGAAATCAAAGTCCACTTCATGAGAATTCTGTGCAAGACATCCTTTTCGTTCCATTGTGCTTAGTTTTCTTTTTTCCTCGATGTGGGCCATTTAATCAAGGGGTCAGAAAATAGTTTCTACATGACAGGATAACTGCGTGATTCAGTGACGCTCTAACACTTTCCCAACCGCTGAATAGATCACTTACGCGCTGGTCCTTTTTTTTCTTTTTCTTTTTCTTTTTCTTTTTCCATCTTGGAGACCGTGCAGGAAAGGATGACATACCGTTCTGAACATTCTGAAACAAAAAAAAAGGAAAAGAAACAAAAAAAACTTTCGGCATTATATCCCTAAATGAAAAATGGTATAACTTCTCTATAGATCATTCAGCGATTGGAGTCTGATATCCTGTGCGTTGACTTTTTCATGATACACGTGCCTCCGGAGAAGATACGGCTTTCATACAAGTAGAAATATATTATACGAATATCCTTCTCTTGTCGCTCCACATCTTCCGCAGTCTGAATAGCATTCTCATCGTATCGGCCGCTCGCTTACCGGTACAACCATCCACATAAGGCAGCAAATATTGCGGGATTACATAGAATCCCATTGGTATATCCGCAATGTATAACGGCCACATCCCAAAGTGGAATATGTCACAATGTCGGATTACACTTCGGCAACGCGTAGATGTCTATTTTGACTAGATGTGCCGGCATGTTAGACAATTCCTTAAATCGTAAATGCGAATTCCACGCTTTCGCCTGAGAGCTAGGGCCCGTTTGGGGGGCGCGCCGCTTCAAGAATTTAAGATGGACACTAGTTACATTGAGAGATCACGTTTATCATATAATAAAAAACATTTGGGGTCTTTTAAGTGTAGGATTGCGAAGCGATTATGCAGTTTTTGAATTATTGACCCCAGTGTGACTGGCAGGCAGGATGGACACTGACTGAACTTGAAGAGTCGAGAGAGCACTGCTTATGATTCAAAATTGTCTACCAGTTCTCTATATATCAAGGTCACGAACACAGATATGCACAGTGAGTTTCAGTGAAAATCATCGAGATCGAACTACCTAATGTATGATCCGTGTCGACCCCGTTGCTTACCGCATCCTCACCATTGTAATTTACAACACTGTAATAACGCCTATCAGTTCCGCTGGTGGAGTGAACAAACAAATCTTCCGGGATGTAGCTACTGAACTCGCATTGATCGTATTAACATTGCTCGTTTTTCTATTGTTGGGACAGAGAAAGAAGCAGTGCTCTGTGTTTGGACCTGACGCCAACCACATACCACAATACCAGACAAGCTCTAATATGAAGAGATGCCATCCATTTCAACTGCCATAAAATCTCTAATAGATTTTTCTTCTTCTGCAAAGCTGTTTTCCTGAAATCATTCTTCCTTTGCTAATATAATATGCTTGGCAGTTTATGGAGGTATTGGAAATTTAAGATACCCCCGACCTACAGGATTTACTTTTAAGATCGTTCCACACACAGATCATTTGACCTGTACATCGAAAGTTCTTTCTTCTTCGCAATTGATTAGTGTATTTAAGCACAGTATAAACCCTGGTATGGATCTCAGGTGACGTACTTGGGTAGGGGCCTGCACACAGGTAACTATTGTACATATCTGTCCAGAAAGACTGCATATCGTATTTTCATTCTGGTACTAACATTACCGTCAATAATGTCGCATAGTCAATAATGTCGCATAGTCAATATGATAGCCGTCAACAAATATGAAGCCCCATGAAATAAGTGTATATGAAGAAATTGAAGCTTTTGAGACCATCAATTACGCTCCATTCACGTACATGTATGAAAGTTATTATGTCATATATTCAGTTTAGGACAGTACTCCTACAAACCTCCTACAGAAATTTGGAAAGGAGTGACTTTGATGCCCCGAGAGCGGATGGAATATGAACATAAGGTCCGGAGTTTTGTCAACATCGTGATTGAAGGAGTATTATTATGTATATCAATGAAAGCGTTCGACGTGTATATGTTCTCTTCGTCCCCAATTAAAATATGATACTTGTTAAGTCCTGAAGATGGAGCTATCAAGGCCCCATCAAGGGGTCTTGAACTCCGAGAGATCGAAGCATATAATGCGTTGACCATAAACAATCACGATGCAACGCAGGTATTCTGCAATCATGTTGTAGATTTCCTTTCCAGTTCTTTTCTTTCTGTAAGCAGACGTCGTAGCCGATAGATTCATGATGCCCGATTTATCATGTTTGGTACTATTCTTGCACCTCTTCTCATCTAAACACTCCCACTCTCTGTCACTCTTGCACCACCCTTATGCAATGGCAGTTCATCCCCGAACCTATCCATCCCCACTGTCTCCGCCAAGCTTGAGCACCCGCTCTTTGTATCCGCTTCCCCCATCGGCTTGTCGCACCGCTCAACCACCACATCCGTTGTGCACGTAATCCCGACCTGGCTCTCCTCACTCGGTTTTCGCTGTCCTCTGCTCACACTATTCAATTGGAAGCTCTCGACGTGAGCGTTCAGTTCGTGCGTATATCGTCGATCGCCTAAGTTACGGGTTCGGCTTCGTGTTCCTGACGAATATTGGTTTTCTTCGTGCATGTCGTTTTCGGGTACGCCCTTGGCGAGGCGGACTACGAGGGATGCCATGGACATTTCGATGTTGAGTTTCACGATGTAAGTGACCTAAACGCGGATACAGAGTCAGTGGACACTTCAAAACAAGAGCAAAGTCTCAACGCCGCGAAATGTGGTGCCGTGATATCTGCCGAGCTGCTACTTACGGGGTGAAATTGTATGTAGACAAGTTGATTCGGGAGGAACATGAGGCCAATGAGCATCACCTAAGAGAAAGAAGTTTAGCATTTGTTGGAAGTGAAGAGTGTAGGAAGATTCTGACTTACATCCATGAGGATAGACACTACCATCAGCTTCGCGTTGAATCCCACCAGAGGCTTATACTTGATGAGGCCATGCTGATTGACAAGCCGATTTTGGACTGTTTTCAGGAAGTACCAGTTCAGGCCGGCATCTACCACGAGAATAATGATCTTGGAGATTTTATCCCAGATAGCGTTGATGTTCACAAACCTAGAAAAATCAGATATGGTGTGGTGTGCTATGGTATGTTGCAGCTTACGTTTCGCTAGGTGGAGGGACCAAATGCGCCGGAATCCATATGATGAACACGGCGATGTTAGTCGCGGTGATGATTATCACTGTTCCCCATTTGATTTTCCAGATTGTTTTGCGATGCTCGGCGATGAGTGCGATTCGGTTGATGATAATTTGCATCAACAATTGGATCTCGAATACCCAGCAGAGGAGGATAAAGAACAAAACTGGCACCCTACGAAGAGTCAGTCTGATGCTTACACTCGACGAGAGATGCATATAACTTACGTTGGACTCAGAACGCCATTAAGAATGAGCCATCCGATGATTCCGATGATAAGATTGGCTGCGATCTGGCCCCATATCATGTAAATATACACACTTCTCAACGGGTTGCGGTTGCGTCGCGTCTGCTTGATAGCCTCCCATACTGTAAGGAAGCCGAATCCAATCGTAAATCCAGCTGCAAGAGCAGCGACTTTATAATCCGTAGCTGAAGACATTGTTTGCTCGCGATTCCTCCCGACCCAGGAGGATGCCTCTGGCAGGAGAGGGATACAGAAAAGTGGCCGGGCGACAGGATGACCGTCAACTTGCCGTCATATAATCTAGAAAGCATCCCCTTTTCGATGAAACGTCGCCGACTCCAATGGCGAGGCGTGTTTTCTTGGTATTATTTGCTTGCCGTGCTTTGGCGGGCCCATAATAGTGGAACCTTAGCATTGTGCTATACGTAAATCTCAATCTTGTGGCGAATCGGTTGGAACGCGCCTGTTAGTCTGACTTAGTGCTACAAAACTTTTCTCTGTATTCGCTTAAATGTGTGAAGTTGTTGATTTTAGCTTGTATGAGACCCTGTACATACTGTGTAGTTAATATGCAAATCACCACCGATCTGATCTGCATCCTTCGAAGATCATTGAAGAAATTCTGCTGTTTGCATACCGGTATTTGCTTGTTACTCCGCATGGCGATACGACATCGAAACTGCCGTAGACTTTTTCAACTAACGATCAGCATGGCCCTCTTAGCTCTCATTGATACCTATGTAAGCGAAGCCACTTGACTTAAGCGTGTCTACCTAGCCAATTACATAGTGCTATCCTCTTCGAATAAAAGGGCTGTGGTAACTGTCATTTTCACAAGTCTCCAGTAACGGTCTAGCTACGAGTTTCAGAGGTTACCGGTAAACCCAACCGAGGACATGTGGATCTCGTTGGACAATCGAGGTTGAGATAGGTAGACCGACCCCAAGAAAAGTGTCCTGATTGAATCTCGTGCTAATGCACTGTACGCGCACCCCCAGATGGTCCTAGAAATGTCAAGGCCTGCATCACTGAGCGGCCAACAAAGCATCAATCGAGAAGTTCTGAATCAGGTCGCGCCGATCCCGTTGAGACCTCGGAGGTTGAATTGTCACAACACGTCAACGCTGGCTTGACACTTCGCGTGGTATATATATTACACTAAAAACGCCACACATTCAACGACTTGCAGTCTTTGCCAATGAGCTTGCATTAATCCCAATTTTTTCTCGTGCGGCCCACGTGGCTCGATAAAACTCAATCGATAACTGACTCGTCACCAACGTTCTCGCTCTAGTGGTCTGTGTCCGTCGACTTATCCTATTGATCTGGACTGATCCGTAGTGATATTTAAAAGAACTCCGGTTCTCATTCAAGTACCATATACGAGAGAAAAATTCTCATCAGTGAAGGCGTTGTTGGGAAACCGCTAGATTCACCAAAGGCTACCATTTTCATAGCTAGTAATGACGTAATTGACATGGTAGTGCAAATGCGTTTTTCCCCCTCTGTCATCTGCTGAATCGTACGACGCAGTGGAGTCCCTCGCATGAAATGCTCGAGATTTGGAGCGGAATCCCTTCTTATTTTTATGGACCCATGGGGTATCAACCGCGGCAATGCGCTAATTTTCGGAGGGGTTGGTCTGGACTTCTCGCATGTAGGTGTTGGACAGGAAGTAAGAGGCTAAGTTAATGTCAGTTAATTTGTGCGCGTGGGTAAAAATGCAGCACAGATAGTCCGAGCACTTTAGATACTTCACTGCTATCAGTGACACGATAGATAACAATGTCAATCATTTTGTCGAGGTCCTGCGACTTCCACGTCCGACTTGACTAGCGTTATTGCATCGACTGTTTAACGATTCAGCTACATTTAATATATTTGCAAGGTATACGGAAATTAATCAATTGAATTGTCCGTAAGACACCATGATGTGCTCGACTCAAGTGCTGTTATCGTGTGTGTGCGTCCACAGCTTCTGTGATAACCACCAGTGTTGATTGTGAGCAATCATATGGCTTTGCCTTAATGTAATTCTTCTTTTGACCGATAGGAGACATCTATCATGAGTTTGCGTCCCCATATCCGGCCTAATTACACAAGGCATTCCCGCCATTCAAGTTTGTGCGAGATGTTCTCGCGATATTATATATTTTTGCAGTGAATGTAGTCCAACCGTAACTATCTGATTCAACCAAGCGCAGCGACACGTACACCCACTGACAGAAACCTCGGAAGATATATCGGACAGATGGACCATGGTCCATGACTCAAACAGAGAGATAAAGTAAACCTAGATGAGGCAAGACAGCCATAATCTAGCTGTGGTTTGAGCACGGACCATTCATCGCAGAAAGACCATAGTGGGAGCACGCTCTAGGACGTAGAAAAAGGGGTTCGAGGGAGTACTAGCGGCAAGTCTTTCAAGCCACCCGATAACTGAATACATTACCCATGCTATAACCTGGGGAGCGTTGGATTTTGCGCATTGTTCCAGTTGACCATAGTTTAGATGATGGTCGGAGGAAACATAGCACAACAGAGGTTGAGAGGAATATATTTGCCATGGAAACACTCAGGGAGGACCGCCGAGGATAGGAAGTGCATATTTTTTGAGAACTGCAAATACTCCGAGTCGGTGTAAAGGTAAACTCTCCGATGATCACTCTGATAAAGCTTTCGAGTTTAAAATTTGGGCTGGAGAAAGGAAACGCGACATGGATCAAGATCTAGTCTGCGATTAACAAGATCACAGGCATTCAAGCGCTTAAGGGAACTGAGATGAAGATCAACATACCAAGTGTTCTCACAATACCCAGCATGACTTTATTGAGGCTATAGGTGCTTGGCAGACGGCAGAACCTGGCTTAAAAAGAGTGTTTAGTCACTGCCATGTTGCGAGGCTTGTAACCGATGAAAGAAGGCAGAATCTCTGCTGCGGCAGTGACGTAGGCCAAAGCAGCTGTTATAGGCGTGGATGAAGATACGGGCATCTAAGCAGAGTCATGACTGTCACAAAACGAGCGCTATCAATGAGGACTATGAAAATAAGAAGCACCTCTATGATACATGCAATCGGGCTGAGTCTCCCCCATGAAATGATATCACGATCGACGATTTCACGGGGCGGTGTGTAGAATAGATCCCATTCCGTTGCGCGAGTAAGGAGAAGGCGATGGGGGGATAGAGGCTGAAAACGGCGCGGGAAAAGGTCTGCATGACATATTCGGGGTTTGCTCGGGGGAGAATGTCACTGAAATTATCGTAAACAGTCAACGGGTCTGGGTTCATCAGATGTTGAGATCAGCGCGTCCATTGCGCTAGATGGAAGTAGACGACTGCTTGCCGGGAATTGTGACGCCTTCATTTTCAACAAAGTGTACTAGGTATCTAGAAGATAGAGTGATTTTCACTCATGTGTTTAAGCGCAATCTTCAACTACAATATAAATTCCAAATTGTGTGCCTCATTGTTATGCCATATTGTTGGAATGAGGGGGCTTCATGAGGCTTGGTCCATTTGCTCATTCCATAGTTATGATTCTTTTGTCAAAAGTTGTAGTTTAGTCACTCTCCCATTATACTCAAGTGCTGTCTAATTCAAAGTTCAGAATTCAAGATTACATACAAATAATTAGGTTGGCGAAGACAAATAAATTATCCTAGAATGATAGGCTCAAAAGTGATGAATCTTGTAGGGGAAGTAAGGTTTGGGGCGGCCTAAAAGAGGTCGACTCCATTTAGATGGACAACTCTTCGCAGGCATTCCATGTGAGGATTAATACTACGGAGCACTTTGATACCCTAGCGAAGAGGATTGATGCATCTAAAGCCAACATCCATTTTTGATTCCAATGCTCGCTAATCTCCTCCTAAAATGTCCGTGCGTTCCGTCCAACGTGGTACCGGCGCTGTCCGGGCGCTATCGAACTCCCACTACATTCACTACCACTGCGAGTTCTTCACCTCAATAGGAGCCGTCACCGTTACCCGTCGAGATTGCGCCCGAAGGATGCAAATGCCGTAAACAAAATCGGAACCCTCAGCGTCCCACCTTCGAAGAGATGAAAGTATACGAACGCAAACACCAAACGAAACCAACGAGACATCCTGCGGGATTGAGCGCATATGGAGACACGATATGGTGGCACGATTTTGGTCAATGCAAAACGCTGTAAGGAAGAAGTCATATTGGAAACAGAGCAAGAGAAGGACAGTGAGCTGTGCAGGACGCGTGATGGACACCGTGGGAGACAGACAATAGAGGCAACGGCTTAGCTTTCATTGCGAATGACCTCAAAGTGACCACTCAACGTCGCTGGAAAACCACATTCCTGTTAGATGGGCTACAATCTGTAGAGCTCATATAGCATGGCGCATTCTTCGAGCACCGAGCGTTGCCAGCAAATCCTCTTCTGGATTGTGTAGTGTGTTGGTAGACGGTTACCAGGCATAGTTTAGAACCGAAAGCATATGCAGGCAATGAACTGCTGTTCATATCGGAAAGGTATGTTGTAACCCCGAGGTACACTTTGCTCTTCGACCTAGTCCGGGCCCAGGAGGTCCTAGAGTGAATCATTTAATCTGGTTATGCACGACATGAGTAGATTATAGTTCAAACGACTGAGAAACCTCCTTGACTCAAGTCGAGCGCACAAGTTTTCATGTGATCACGTAGGACAGGAATATCCAGCTTGGATTGAATACATGTAGCAGAAGGGTATGTAGGTACTAAAGTTTGTCCACTACATTTGGTTCAAGAGAGTTTGCAACACATTCGTTCTAGGATATGATCATATCACGCTCGCAAAAAGGCATGCTCATCTCGGCATGATATCGTATCATTTCTGCGTTCATATGCACATTAGAATCTGGAATGTATACACCGGATCATTATCCAATGAAGTTGGAGTCGCAAGGCAACCCCGCTGCTGCCTATGACAAAGACAGCGCTAAACTGCTTTTGTACACAGCAATGATCCCTCTTATTGTTGATCTCATCTCCTCCCTCCTTTGCCCTCACTTCTTACAATGTGTTTCTGGAATATATTTCCTCGTATAATTGACAAGATGCCTCAATCAAAAAAGCAAAAGAAGAACCACGAGGAGGCCCTACCTTCCACACCTCCAGCGGCGACCATCGATCTCACCACCACACATCCACAGACTCAGTCACCACTCTTTGGGAAGATTCCTGGTGAAATTCGAAACGAGATCTTCTCTCTTGCATTGCAGGAATACGTGGACCCGGAAAATTTGTACGGTAGAGAAGAGTACTACACCCGTCCGGGATATGAAGGCAACAAAAGGATAGACGTGGCGCTGTTACGGACGTGCAAGTTGATTTGGAGCGAGACGAGAGGTATACCCGATAAAAACGCTGAGATAGTCGTCTGGCTCGGTAGTATGGAACGAGCACCAACGAGTGGGTTACTTTCTATGTTTCATTAGCTAGCTCCAAGTTATGCTGACGACAGATACTGATTTTCCAGACGCAAGTACAATCAATCACTGGCGCTATGCCTGGGAGATTACGAGTCTAGGCTACATCGACCGTCTGGTGAACAAGTTTCACACTGATGGCACACATTTTCACAACCACGTGCAAATATTTGCTCAGATGTATGCCATCGAGTCTGGATTCGAAAACCTTTTCGATGTCTACAGTGAAACGGAGCGGTTTATGTTCCCAAAACAAGTAACCCTCACCCTAAGGTACACGGACTGGTGGTATGTAACTCTAGGTACAGAGTCGTTTGTTATCGAGACACCACGTGGCGTGGCGTATTAAGACACTGATGATGTACTGTAACCACCCTAGTTACATTTAACTAACTTTGATATAGGTATTGGGAACACAACTCGCCTATCCACCCCATCTCCAACACAGAGTTCTTCAACATGTCAGGGAATTTGCTTCCGCCATCCGTGGAGAAGATGGTGATTGAGTTTGAGAATATTGAGGCCAAGAAGAATGAGCTGGAGGGAGTGATTCGTGAGCTATTCGCAGACAAGGACCGCTATGTCTGGAACAGGCAGGATGGGGTTACGTTGCGAATCAAGGGCGACGTAAAGGAGGGCGGCGTCAAAGAATGGGATTGGATGGGACCGACGCGAATCAATGGTGGTGTGTATGAGCATCACGGGACGGGAGACAGTATGAAAATGATTGTCAAGGTAGTTGAGTGGGTTCCTGAGAGTCCAGTCGCGACATAAGCATATCCGATGTTCATGTCTAAATTGTAACTGATAAGTGTTTCTTTTGTTTCTTTCTTGATGTCAACCCAGAATACAAATATATGTACTTTGAAGTTTCTAATCAACCGCCAAACGTCCTGCACAAAGAACAATCCTCTCATGCGCGCCCCCACAGGTACGCAGCTAGGTAGCTGTCCCCCCTCCACAAAGCGTTCATGCGCAAGAGAAAGCCCCCACCAAAAACCCACCGCACATGCATAAACTACACAGCCCTCCAAATATAGCCAATCTGATGAACTAAATCCCGCGTTTGACAGCTGTTTGCGTGAACGCATCAACTGACACCTCCCCTGTGTTATCTCGGTTAATTTCATGATATGAAACTTGGGGGTGCGCGGGCCACCTGTGAGCATTTAGCGGCGGGTGAACGGTGGGCGGCGAGAGTGGTTTTCTAATTTATTTTCAAGAAAAAATTGAGATGAGGTTGGTTGATGGCGATTTTGAGGGTATCTCGTTGCACTGCGTGTATGTTGTCGTGGTATGAATTGGGATTGATGGAAAGGGAAAAGTATTAGGGAGGATCAAGATAGCACTGAGATGGCTGCCAGGTCAATGCCACGAGGTAACAACAAGCGGTAAACCCTCACCCAAACGTTTCTTCACTATCGAGGAATATAGGTAGGGATAACACCTTAACAATATCTCTCGACGCATCAAAAGTCTATCTCGAGATTGGATCAGTACCGTTTACGGGAGCTGTTGCGCGTTTCGTTCGGTTCGCGCGAAGGAAGGAAGTGGAGCCTGCCCAGCATCGTTTCTCATGCATAGAGGCTGACTGCTTATGAAAAACCAGGCGAGTAGTTTTCTGTGGTAAGCGTGCTATGTAGGGGCATTGTTTGATGTCCACAAGTATTGCATTGAGGGATTATGTGAGGAGAAAGTGTGTCTTTAAGTACTTGTCGACATCTTCCCTTCGTGTTTGCTTCTCTTTTGGAGGTTCACCGTTGTTGGCCTTTTTCTGTTCCGTCCATTCGTTCGTTTTCGACCCCGAGGGTTGCGAGTTGCGTATTTTGTTATATCCAACTCATTCATTCTTTTTATTATCATATTTCTTCAAGAACGCTTTGCTTGATCGCATTGTTCGTTCGCATTACCGTCTCATCAGACATACAAACACTACATTCTTTTTTCTCCCATCAGAAACAGGTCATTCTAATCTTACATTTATACCAACTACATTCTTTTCGACTTGAAAATGCGAGCATTACACTACCTTTCCCTCGCGACAGCAACGTTCTCCATCCTTACGAACGCTCAATCAACCTCATCCTTAATATCGACCTCCGCACAGATCGCCCTCTCCCTCAAATCAACCTATTCAAACCCATCCGTTGCCCTCCTCCCACGGCCGTTTTGGTGGTGGGAATCTGGCTCCTCCATCGATGCTTTGTTGAACTACGGCATCGCAACTGGCGATAAAACCTACGAAGCGCTAGCTGCGAACACGCTTCTCAACCAAGCAACCGGCGCCAATGATTTTATGATGGGCGATGCTACTGGCAACGATGACCAAGCGTGGTGGGCAATGGCTGCCCTTACAGCTGCTGAAGCTAACGTCCCCGAGGCGCCTGGGGCGGTGAAATGGCTCACGCTCGCGCAGAATGTGTTCAACGAGCAGAAGGCACGATATGACAGCTCGACATGCGGAGGGGGCTTGAAGTGGAAGATCAACGTCGGAAACGGGAAAGATGGTTGGCATTACAAATCCACCATCACCAACGGTCTCTTCTTCCAACTTGCCGCACGACTGGCGAAACTCACCGGCGATGCCGATACTTTGGCCTGGGCTGAAAAAGCGTACGATTGGGTCGTGAGCGTGCAGCTTATCGATGGAGATTTTAATGTGTACGATGGAGTGGACGATACGGAGAACTGCGCAGTTGTGAACAACCCCCAATGGAGCTACAACACGGGTGTCTTCATCAACGGAGCCGCTGTCATGGCTGCGCAGACGGGAGATTCGAAGTGGGTTGATCGGACAAGGGGCTTGATCGCTGCTGCAGAGCGCAATTTTGTCCGCGATGGAGCACTCTTCGAAACTCGATGCGAAGGCGATGGAAGTTGCAATTTGGATCAGGTGTCGTTTAAGGGGACACTGGCTAGGTGGATGGGATCTGCTGCGGGTATTCTGCCCGACGTTCGTGATGACGTTGCCGCGCTCATGAATCAAAATGCGGCATTGGTGCAGGGCAGTTGGAATGGGGGTGTCGGCGCCATGGGACACTTTTCGAGTCTTGAAATTGTGGATGCAGCGATTCGAGCGAGAGGGGAGTCTTTGGTTGCCGCAGAGGGCTTTTTAGGACCAAAAGGACCAACAGAGGCCACACGTAAAAGGAGCATTGCCGGGCGAATACGGTGGTAAGATAATATGTATTGGCCGAGTTGATATACGAGAGCTCGAATGGGGGGTTGTTGAACCACCACATTCTATCAAGCCGTTAATTGGTGTACCTGTAATCGACTGTAGAATACCAAAAATAAGTAATGATATTCATGAAATTACCTTCCATATACTTCTGCTTGTGTTTTTGAGATCAGCCTATCCGTATGCGGAATTCAACGACGTATAGATCGAAGGCGAAGTGTTCAATGTTGCTTGTATACGGAGGGGTGAAAATGTTGAGGCTATTACAGTTGCTTTGTGGGCAACATGGCAAACGCATTGCTTCTGCTTTTTACCCGTGACTTCAGAAGACTCGAGTTCAATGTCCCCTGCTTTGGTCGATCAATAGCTGCAACCCGGAAGAGGCATCGGAACCGTTCCGGATATTTTCACACCTTTCCCCTTTGAACAGTCCACGATGTCGATCAGGAGCAAAGACGGAATCGGCCCGTTCATTCGCTCTGAACTTGGTACCTGTTTTTACCCCAGCCCATTGCCATTCCTTCAAATGCCGATAGCTCGTCGACGCCTTCCCCGCTCGATGCAAAATCTGTCCAGCACCCGCTCGATTTTGAGGGGTCAATTGCACCGGTCGCGGGGAATTTGACGCGTGCCTGCAGTTGCGGACGTCATAGAACCATACACTCTGCTTAAAGGAGGAAGGATGCTCGATGAGTACGACGGCGTAAATATACATGCCGGCGCGCACCTGTCCTACAATTCAATCGAGATACCTATCATTTGGAAAGTTGTCACTACTACACTGGTCAGCATGTCGAACATCATCAACGTCGATCTGCTAGGTATAGCCACAAACCCGGGTTACTTCTCCAACATTCTTCCCAGCAATGTCACGAACCCAACCACTATTAAACTTCTGAGTTACAATGAGACCTTTGGTGCAAACGTCCTGGGGCCTAATGCAACTGCGCGCCAATTGTACGACCTGGACTGGCAAGCGTTCCACGAGATGGGAACATACAACCGCAAAACCAACTCCATCTATGTGACTTCCAATTTCCAATCCTTAGACAACCCAATTAACGTCACGGTCATCGACCTCGGAAACAACTATTCAATTTCCTCTAAGCGCTACAAGGACGTCAACGAAGCCAATGGCGGCACAAACTGGTATCCCCCCGGCAGCGAAAGCAACGGAACAACGCCACCGCGTCTCATCTTCTGCGACGAAGGCGATTTTAACGCGTACTCGCAATTGACTTCTGTAGACCCCTCCACCGGCGAGTCCCAAGTCATATTGAACAACTACCTGGGCCGCAACTTCTCCAGTATCAATGATATCCGCCAACACCCAGCAACTGGAGATCTTTGGTTCACGGATGCTCAGTACGGCTACTTCCAACACTTCCGCCCAAACCCCACAATTCCAAACCAGGTGTATCGATTTACGCCCTCGACGGGTGAGATCGCAGTGGTCGCAGATGGCTTCTCTCAATCCAACGGCCTCGAATTCAGCCCGGACCTCAAAACCCTCTATGTCACCGACACAGGTGCAGTCAACTTTGACAAGAATTTCACTCGTCCCAGTACCATATATGCTTTTGATATATCAGAGGATGCACGAACACTATCGAACCGTCGCACATTTGCGTACGTAGATAACGGATTTCCGGATGGAATTCACACGGACACGGATGGGAATGTGTGGGCCAGTGCTGGGGATGGTTTGCACGTTTGGAGCCCCGGTGGCACATTGCTTGGGAAGATTTGGATCGGTGTGGAGTCGAACAACTTTGCGTTTTTGCCGGGAAAGGTGTTGGTCTTTAGCAATGCGCAGTTGTGGATTGTGGAAGGGATCAAAGCCGTTGGCAGGGAGATTTGTAGGGACTTCGGAGTGTCGTGTTAGCCAGCTGGTTGGTGAGTATGGACGGTAACGACTTCACGCTTGATGGCCTACTTGTTAACGTGTGACCGAGTGACAGCGATATATGAATCCCAAGCCAACAACGGCCATTTTTACATTCAATGATATTGTCGTTATCCGGGAACGAACATGTACCCTACAGAAGCATGTGATCTACCTTTGCTCCTCAGCTCTTCGTATCTGCCATGGCGCTCGCTTACAAGTCCCGCACAGGATCGAAAGGACGAGTGACCGGTTGCGCTAAGGTCGTCGTAGTCGGAGTTGCGACCGCAACTGTATCTTGTGTCGACGATCTACTGGAATGTAATCGAGCGGTTCTCGCTGCGAAGTCCTCTACTGTGAACTACGACTCTTTCGCTACGGCTTACGGTGTAACACATACCAGCTGATTGCTTCAAATCACGTATGGCCATGGACACTTGAGGATACGAGTCAGTGAGCATCTAAGCGGGAAGCCTTCCGGTAGATGGTCCATTGTCCAAAAGTGTACATACTGCGCCATCCCACCATATCGTCGCCGACGGCGTGTATACCTTCCCTCGACAGCGCATCGTTTACACGATCTCGTACACTGTATTTCTCGCTAGCGGGAATGGCCACCCAGCTACGATCTGGATAGGTCTCTATTATGAGCCGCGCCTCTTGACGGGTTAATATCCGCAAAGCCAGTCAGATTAGCACGCCTCGGGTTCGGTTCGACGGGTATTCTCACTATGAACCTGGCCCAATCTACTCTGCTAAAAGAAACGGCCTTGCGTGCCTCTTCGGCGGTGGTTCTACTCGAGATAGGCATAGCGGGGGTCTCGCTGGTTCATACCGTACCGACACTAGTAATCAGGTCTTAGCTTCAAAGTCACTAGAAGCGTTGGGCGCAATCCGACGGTATATTTCTCACAAAGTCTTATCGTTATCTTTGACATATCTCCGACGCTAAAATCTTATCTCCTGTGCTACACCATCTCAGGGTCCAGACCGCCCACTCACTCAAATTTGTCGCCCTTTTGAAACCTCTCCTCCCTCACTACACTCTCTCGACACCTAGTGAACGCCTCTTCCATCCAGAACTAACATCATCATGGCCGCCTTCATACCATCGTTATCCGCTTCCAAAATGAGTAGTAGAGACATACGTAACTGACCCCGGCCGTCATCTTCCGTTTTTTTTGTCGCTGGACGCGACATCATAGATTGATTCTTAGTAGAGCATTCCGCGGAGTGCATAGATTTTGTTATTCGATCATTAGACACGCATAGATTTTCTGCCTTATTTCTATCTACTCATTTAGCAACCCTCAACGCATACGTTTCGCCATGGATCTTCCCCCCGGTGCTCCAAAATCGCCACTCTTCGAAATCCGCGACACCCCTCATTGCGGACGCGCTGTCTTCGCAACGCAAGACATTCCTTTTGGAAGCCTCATCTGGCGGTCCGACGATCTCACCCTCGACGTCCTACTCCGTGAATACCGCCGTGAAGTCTGCGGAGAGTGCTTCGGCTATGAATACGGAAGAGACCTCAGCGTTCGCGATAAAAGCACGGGCTTTGCCTTCTGTGGCGAGGAATGTCAGGCAAAATGGAGGGAACGGATTGGTGGGATAGGTGTGCAAGCGTGGACAGCGGTAGAGAAGTTGGCCAAGGGGAGGAGCAAGGAGGACTCGGATTTGGTAGAAATTGACATGCCGCGGCCCAAAGCAAAGGAAATCAACGAAGCATGGGAAGGGACGAAGGATCAAGCAGAGTTGATACGGGCCGCTCGTGCCGGGGAACGGAATTTGGGCAACGGGAACGGAGTCGCCCACGTGGAAGGCGAGGGCAAGCCTACAAAGCAACATCGAAAGGCCGTGCAAAAAGCTCTCATGCAGGCCGTCAATCCCGATATCATGTCCTTCTGCGTCAGTGGTATTCTTTGGAAATACAAGAACCCGAACGACTGGGATCGCGTCGTATCTCTAGCCATCGACAATACTCCGTACCACAGTTCCGACGACCTCCACGCTTTTACGCGCACCTATTTACATCTCCTTGCTATCTTACCGCTTCCTCTTCTACCACACGTTACAGCGGAAACAATACGCCTTCTTTCTACGCGAGATTCTCACAATTCCTTCGGCATTCGTTCGCTTGAGGACGATGGCTCCGAGTTTTTTGGTTATGGATGTTGGCCTGCGGCTTCTTACTTCAATCACTCATGCGCACCGACTATCGAGAAGACACGCGAGGGCAGAGTGTGGTATTTCCGGGCCGGTAGAGATATTGAGGAGGGCGATGAACTGTGCATCACGTACTTGAGTGGAGAGGAGAGGAGATTGAGTCGTGGGAAGCGTATGCAGATTTTGAAGCGAAATTGGGGGTTTGATTGTGGGTGTGAAAGGTGTGAAGCCTTGTAGTTGGGCTTATGGTGATTATATGGTGCCATGTAGTTGCGATTGATATTTTCAAATACTGTGATTTGGTTTTGTACTCGTTGAATGATGCTGAACTCTGGTTGCCTGAAACGATGTAGTCAAAGCTCAAGCTTCGTACGCTCTCGGGTAACTTGTACTTCGCCATTTGCAATCATTGATACATGAATCTAGAGCCTAGACGATCCAACATCTGTAGACATCAGATCCATCTCCAATTGAAATACATTATCAACGTGTCGTCAACACTCATTCGTTCACATCTTAAGGTTCTATACCGTTCACCCAATCTCATGCAACGCAGTACCGAGCCTGGCCAAAATGGCCGTAATGCCATCGCTTTTCCGAACAGGACAAATCCTAAAAGGCACACTAGGAAAATACACCATCAGAAAGCAAGTCTATGAAACCGTGTGGTTTGCCAGGTACGTACGTCACCAGAAGGCCCCTGAACCACCTCCCTACGCGCCTCCAGTCCTCATAATTCCCCAGCAACCAAGCACAAGAAACCGTCCCGATCAAAAGCGTCGAAAGGCATCCGAGAGTAGAAAATGAACGAAACGTCCTCAAACGTTTTCAGCATCGCACCCCGTTCATTCGACCTATGCTTGATACAGGACCCAGCTACTCCTACAACGATCGCTCTGAAGTATCTGGAAAGCGATATCCTCCAAGCTTCAATCGAACGACCACTGAGCAGAAAAGAGATAAAATACGTTTCGCGACGTGTTTTGGAAGCGTTGAAGGTTCTTCATGAGGATGACTATGTACATACAGGTACACGACCTGCGCAAATTGTTCAGCCACAGACAACTGACTAGAACAAAAACCAGATGTAAAACTAGATAACGTTTCCGTGAACCTTCAAAAAGTTAGTGATGTGAGGTTCTCGGACGTTCAATTGGGGGATTTAGGGGGCTGCTACCCCGCTGATTCGGAATGGGCTACATCAGGGACGTTCGTGGGGTCTCCAATGTGGTCGTCGCCGGAAATGCTGCTGAATGAACCGTGGAACACAGCTACGGACATGTGGTCATTCGGTACCGTGGTAGGTCGTCCTTCTCTTAGTACTTCGCTTTGGTAGAGTGTCCTACTCAACGTTGGCAATCATTCCATTCTAGCCCACAAACACTAACAATTCCACCCCAGCTCATCAGCCTCATCTACGGCGGCGACTTCAACATTTTTCGGCCAAAACGCGTCGACCGGGACCATGACGAGTATAACCTCGAAGTTTGGAAACACCAGTATCGCTACTTTGGACCTTTCCTCGCAAAATTTGCGGAATTGATCAGCGAGAAGAATGAGCACGTGGTGACTTGGCTTATAAATGAGCTACCTGGGAAAGACTTTACACCTTTCCAATGGATTACTGGGAGGGAGGTTATTAAGGAAGACAAGGAGTTCACTTGCAGGATTATGAAGCTTGATTGGAGGGTTCGGCCGTCTGCGAAGGAGCTGTTGGAGAATGAGTGGTAGGAAAGAAATGTGTAGAGTGTATTTTTTTTAGCGATGTGTCATTTTTCCGAGTCAATATAATATGTATTTTTACTTCACCTAGATACGGAAAATTCCCAACTCATTATCGGAAAGCTTGGGTGTTTTGTATGAGAAAGAGCATGTTCTTGGCGGCGACTGCCTCGCTCGAACATAGTCTAGCGCGGACAACATTTAGGCACCACCGGGCTCAAAATGGCATGTTGCGATCCTCCGCGTTGTCGACGCGATGCACATATAACTCTGCCTGCCGCTCCGGTATCGTGGGCAAGTAACATCCTCCACACCGGGCGGATTTTTTCAGCAATGGCCTCATCCGGCGATGGATTTCGCGACCTGATGGCACTGTACAGGTTCGCACGCACCTTGGAGCAGTTCAGACCCCCTGGAAGCTTGCCGCCAGGAGTCAAGGGCTTCGACCACGAATCCATTCAAAAACTTGAAATTGGTACACCTCCCTAATTTCTGCCTCCCGTGGGGACGTCAATCGCTGATGGATTCTCGTTACACATGACAACAGTCAAGCCCGTGATTCCTCTCAAAGTGCTATATTATCTGACCGACTTCCTCTTCGAAGGCACTTTGCCTCATACCGGAGTCAAGACAACACTGCCTCTACTCCACGAAGACGAGGTCCCACTTATGGTGAAGCCGTATTCCGAATGGTCTCCCGTGCCTATCTACCCCCAAACCTCTGTTTCACTGCAAGAAGACATTTTGGCGACGGCAGGAAAATACACTCCTAGCACCCCATGCCACTCTGATTTGCTATTGACCAGGCTGTGGCAAGGCATGACGCCCATGAGCGAGGGCCGTTTCAAAGCGAAGAAACTCGATAATTGGCGAAATTGGCACTTTTTCATTGAGTTCATGTTCAAGATTGTAAGGTGTTTTTTGTGGTTGGGTGACCCCGAGGTGTTGAAGATGGTGAAGGAGCTTTTCAACGCGGTAGCGGACAACTTGGATCTATTTCAAAGAGCTATCAACACGCGGCGCACGCGCATGAATATCGAGGAGAAGGTCGATTTGAAAGCCTTGTGGCTGCAGTTCATGACGTCGGTATTCGAGACCATGGTGTCGCGCACTCACAATTGGCTGCACGATCATGTGGTGGGCTTTGTCACAGCCGCGCAGGCTTCGTATAATGCTGCCGTTCAAGAGCGCGGATCTGCAGCAAGTTACGATGAAGCCGTGGCATTTGGAGAGTGCTTTTCTGACCTCACGCGCCTTCTCGGGTTCGCTGATTTCGCCCTCATGATACCGCTTGACGGGTTCAAAGGTTTTACAGCCTCGCCATCTGACTCGAAAGTCGTGGGCTCGTTGTTTCCTGTCCCGTTTCGTCAGGAGCAGAGGGAGGAAATATCAGGGGCCATGTCATGGCCAGCGGCGGAGCAATTCGTTGATGACATCGAAGGGGGGCGAAGAAATGCCGAAGCGATGAACGCCATCGTGAACGAAAGCATGGAAAAGAATGCAGAAGTTCGCCGGCAATTACGAGGAGAGCGGAAGCACATAGCCCGCGAACATTGGATCAACATCCTTCACTCGCGGACCAAATGGTCGTTAGCTCACGGTGGTCCTCAGGATCAGCAATGGGGCTTCGTGGCATACCAGCTTACGCGCACGCCAACCCATGCGCAATGGGAAGCTTTTTTCAGTAAACTGTTGACCGACTTTCTACACGGTGGCCAAGGTATAGAAGGCTTCCCAGGAATAAAGGATCGAATGGCCTTGCAATTCATCAGCGGGGAGGGTAGCGGAATACCACACGACGACATCGAAGCCGCAAAACGGTATGTTCTACAAATACCCATCATCTCCCACGTACTCCATCAAAAACACCATGAACGCTTGCTGATCACTATGATATAACCTAGCCATTTCCGCTGGTTCCGCAATTCGCCAAACATGCGCCGCCGCAACTGGGGAGAAGACTTCCTAGTTATCGACACGGAATGCTTCAACTCCTGCATGTCCCCCCCTCCCTCCTCACTCCCTCCCTCACCTCCCGGCCCGTCCACCGTCACCATCCCCTCCCACGGCGACTTCGGCGGCTTCCTCAAACTCATCGACATCGCCGAGTACCGGCCCGCCCTCTTGGCCGAAACGGCACCGGGCTACAAGAACGAGCTCAAGGTGTTGGGAAGTTTGGTGTTCGAGGACTTGTACCCGATGCTTAGTGCGTTTGTTAAGCCGAGAGAGTTGTGGGTCGAGGCCATGTTACATCCGCAGCAGGTGTATGTGGGACATACGACGCCGTCGCAGGCGAAGGGGTGGGAGGTGGTGTGGGAAACGAGGAGAGTCATGAATGGTGCGCTGGCGAAATGGATTGCAAGAAGTAGTTCGACAAGCTAGAGGGTTAGAAGATTGACCGTTCTATCATCGCATTTTCTGAAAGGCTGCTTTTGAACATATTTTTTATGAGAATAGGAGAAAACATACTTAGTATTATATTCCAAGACGAGGTTTACTTCATTAACCACATGCATAGGGAGGTCTTCCGACAAAATCAGTGCACCTATGATAGGCGTTGTGGTACTATCCACCTGCTCATTTCATCCCCCAAGTTGATATCAAGTTCGCATCGGATTCTCATAATCATAACAAAATTTCATTCTGACCTACCGAAATCTCGATTGTCACCCTTGCCCATGATATCAACATTCCCCCCTACACAATCCAAACACCCCTCCCTCCCACCAAACCAACCCAAACCCCCTATCTCCATCCCTCACCTACTCACTCATCATAATGCAGCACCAAACTCGTCGGAATCGGGCTCTCCCTCGCACTAGCATCCAAATAATGCCTCATCTTAACCCCAGCAACATCATGTTCCGTGACGGTAAACCTCCCCTGCTTCCCAGGCGCACGCCTTACATTCTTCAACTTGAACACCTCGCGCAACGTAGCCGCCAACGAGCACCCGACCAACCTCGCCCCAAAGCAGAAGTGCAATCCGTGTCCGAGCAGGATGTAATCCTTGAACGGGCGGTGCGGGTTTAGTTTTTCGGGCTCGGGGAACGCGATGGGATCCATGGCGGCTTTGGAGGTGGCGATGAGGATAGTGTGGCCGGCTGGGATGAAGACGGAGCCGCGGGGGCCGTCGCCGATGGTGACGTCTCTGGTCGCGACGCGTGGAAGACCGGGTACGACGCCGGCGTGTCGCATGCCTTCCATGACGAAGCCTTGGAGTTCACGTTCCGCTGCTTCGTCGGTCCTGTGCGCGAGTTCGATGATGCGGTCCTTGTACACCTCGTATCCCTCGCTCAGGAACAAGTCGATCAGCAGTGAAGCCTGCTGCGTGATGTTCCCGGCAACAGGCGCGCCCATGCCGATACAATCACCGATTTTGTCGCCGAGCGGGAGGCCGGTTTGGTTCAGGGCGTGGTAGATGCGGTCGGCGTTGGGGCCGACTTCGAAGGCGGAGCCCTTGGCGAGCCAGTCAACGATGTGCTCTTTGAGGCCTTGCTGGGACTTGAGGTGCGCTTCGAAGATCTTGCGGAGCGGCTCGGCGGCTTTCATGGCGCCCTCGCGCAGCTTCCACTCGTTGGCTGGGATGATGTTGAAGGATTGGTACATGAAGAGGACCAGGTACGCCGTGAAGGCTTCGTAGATGGTGAGGAGGCCGCGCGGGTGCTCGAGGGTTTTGAGCGGGAGCGCGAAACGGTCTGCGAGCCAGAGGATCGGTGTGATGTTGGTCACGTCGCGGACGATGTCGATGGATTTGCGGCCCTTTTTGAAGGAGAGCGAGTTCTTTTGGATGAGTTTGGCGACGTTTGTGGTGAAGAATGTGGTTACGTTTTGCTCGAAGTTGGGCTCGAAGAAGACTTTGTGGAGGATGCTAGAGCGCTCGTCGTGCTTTTTGGCGTCGTCCCAGCCGATCATGACTGTTGAGGGGGTTAGCTTGAGAAGGGGAGTCGTTGGGGATGAGAAGAGACTTACAGTCGTGTCCTGCAGTGCAGTTCCGGATTGCAGCTTGATACATGACAGTGAATGTTTCTCGATCCTCCCATACCCGCTTACAGGCTTCGTGGGTTTGGATACTGATTATTTCATGATTGCTAGGCGACCTCGCGAGATCATACTGATTCAAAACGCCATTATCGCTGAGGATGCTCTTAGCAGCTTCGGGTGTATAAAACGGCAGGAGGACATAAGGCGATGTGCCAGTGAAGGCAGTTGGTAAGCCAGTGAAGAACAACTGGGGAAGCACGCCACCATATGCACCCGGAGTGGTGGCGCTTTGCAGCTTCGCAGCACCCCACTGGGTCAGCGTATTGCTATTGAAGTCGTAGCTCAAGAAGCGATCACCGCGCACAAGCGCCACAGCATCGTCTAGAATACCGCGACCGGTCGTTTGGCCGGGGCAAACACCACTCCCGGGCATGGCTGGCTTCGTGCACTCAGCCATCAGCCCAGGATACAGCTCGAGATTCTCGATGTTTCCGTAGAGAAGCTCCGCTGCTCTGGCGATTTTAACGTCGGGGTTCCATTCTTCAAAGTTCTCGTAGGCTGTCAGGTTGAGGTACCGACGGAACTCGTTCAAGGTGCAGACGTTGAACACGTTGCGCGCTTGCAGCTGGCCCATGATGTCTACGATTTTGAGACTCGCTGGTGTTCCTTTGGCGCCGAACTCGTGGGCAGGCTCTTCGATGCAGTTCTTAATAAGATCGGCCAGTTCAGAGTCCTTGAAGCGACCGTCAGGTCCACGTTTGAGACCGCCAAAGGTCCACGTGCGAGGCTCCGTCGATACAATTTTGTGCCCGTAATCTTTCATGACTTGATGGTACATCTCGACGGTCACATCTTCAATGGATTCGATGTTAGGGTATGTGCGACGGATAATATCCTCCATCCACTTGTCGTCGGCGGCACTCAGCGCCGCGTGCCAGTGGTAAAGAACGGCGAACTCGACCGAAACAACATTTCCCGTGCCGCGCTCGACACGTCGACCTTTTTCGCGGATTTCTTTGCCCAGATCGAGGGTCCATGTAGAGTTTGCACGGGGCGTGTTCAAGATAGCTGCGACGTAGTCGCGTAGGACGCAGGACGCGAAGAAACCGACATTGATGTTGCGCGCGATTTGGAAGATATCGTTGTCTTGCCTAAAAATGATCAGTACACTCCAGTTGAGTGGAATTACAGGGATATATTGACCATTTCTTCTCACTGTCACTCAATTGGTCCCATGGCTTGTACTTGCCCTCTTCGTTGATAGAAAGAAGGCTCTCGGCAATATGGTTGTGATTCCTCGAGAACATGAGCAAGACAGCGACAACACCTGGTGGCATCATCATTATGCGCTCAGATGCAATCGAATCGGGATAAATGAGGCCATTATGGTATGTCCTCACGCGAGGTTGTTCCTTTTCGGTGTTGCCGTAAAGCGTACTGAGATCCACATAGCTCGATGTCTCGTTGATCCACTGGTCTTTTCGAGAAGTCTGGAAGCATTCATGGATGACGACGGTCGCGAACGAGAAGAAGAGGCGGTTGAGGCCGGAGGGGTGCTTGCGAAAGGGGCCTTCACGCTTGAGCAGTGTTTCGTACACGTCCTCGACATTAGGGAGATTAGGGCCTTTTGGCTTCAAGGGCGGGACACTGCGAGAGTAAGGAGATCCCGCTTTGCCCATCTCAGGATGCCATGGATTGTTGTCGCCTCCATCATGGCGCCGATATCGAGAGCTGGGGCCGGAAAGCGTAGGTGGAGGGTGGGGAAGGTCATGCCAGAGCATTCCAATGAAAGCATTGGCGATCTGCTCACCAAGGCCGCTGTTGGAGGGCAAACCTTGAAGCATTGCGACGCCATGCTCGAGAAGATTGTTCTTGTCGTCAATGGGATCTCCAGTGGCCAGTTGAGGGATGGCCTCCGCCATGGTAAGAGAGTTCTTGACGCCCAAGTTGGCCAAGTCGTGAATAACACTTGTCTTCTCGTTGGTTGACGCCATACCGTTGGCAGCTTCTTCAGGTCTTCCGTCTGGTGCTTTTGATGGTCTTCTCTTGATCGTTCCGAGGAACGACTTTAACTGACTGGGCATGATGAAGGGTATAAAGCAAAAGCACCTCGCATGGGAATACAACGGAACAAGAGATGTGCTACTTGTTGAGGACTGCAGTCGGGATTCGCTTTCAAAATGAAGCAGCTAGAAGATGAATGCTGCAGATGAGTGAACATGTGTTAAACGGAGACACAGTCCTACGTAGTTCAATAAAGCCATTGCGTCTTTGACTTGGTTGGTGTGGTATCAAGTACAGCATGATTAGGCGAGGTCTCGTGAGGTGCGCGAATGAAGGAGCACACTTTGGTACAGTGGGGGGATGTGTGCAGGGGAGAGAGGTGTGCAACATTCAAAGCAGGCATCGTGGCGTGGATGCAAAAGGAATGATTGACGCTGTGCAGGGGCTTCAGCTCGGAACATGCATTTGTGGCGGGAAAACAAATTGCTGCGATTGGGTGTTTGGGTCCCGCAGTTGGTGATCTACCCTAGCGGGTCCTCCCGCTTGGGCTCTCGTACAGCTACGAACCCTCCTACACTTCCTATTTGGGCTAATAGAATGATTACTTTAGTCGGCGACTCGTCAATTTTCTTTCCTTGGACCAGGTGACTAGTCATGATGAGGCTCGTTTAGGGATGGATGCTTCTCCTCCTGATCCGATTTAAGCTTCCTCCGGGGTCAAGAGCTGTCGCAGTGAATTAAGCTATTACCAAATATCAAAAACATTGAATGGCTTTTGCGGTCGGATTCGTCCGGGTTTTATACAATTGTGAAGTCAATACGATGGTTCGATACAAAACTCCGAGCCAAGGCGGTGCCATCACACACCGCATGAAGGGCCTCGCCAATCGCATTGCCGAACACCAAGACCACAAATTCAGTCTTTGCGGATACATCGGTGGAGCCACTCGCTGTGTCGATCGTGCTGTAAACGATTAGCATGGCACGCTAATGGACAGACCTCTCGGGGACCACAGGACACAAATTTAAGTTTAGCGACACTTTGTGCTTTTCCAACCCCAATAGCGGGATGATGATTGGTCTTTCATCCTGTAGACATTGTAGAACCACAGCTGAAGTTCTCATGGCCCAAGTTAGCAATTAGGCGAAATAATTGGTTGTTGACTAATCGCTGTACAAGAAAGTCGAGTCGAATCCGCCTGCCTCTTTCAAACGTGTACGAGGGAAAAAACAAAACGAGGCCAAGGCGATCACAAAGTGGATAACGGAGACAGTTCATTAAACATGATATCATTATGCATATATTTACAACTCTAAATTGTCCTCCATATTCTCATTAGATCCATTACGGCACAACGGTAACTTTCTTTTCCGCCACGAGATCACGGCTGCTAAATCCCACCCAGAAGGTGAACTCTCCCTCGGGGATAACCCACTGCTGTCTGACTACATCCCAGTAGCTCAGATCTCTCCTCATGAGCTCGAAGCTAACAGACTTGCTCTCACCGGCCTCAAGGTGGACCTTGTCGAAGCCACGGAGTTGGCGGATCGGTGTTCCCTCAGGTGCGGAGGAAGGAAGACCAACGTATAGCTGAGGAACAGCGGCACCGGCAACATCGCCCGTGTTGGAGACGGAGATGGTGACGTTATAAAGAGCTTCCCAGAGGGCAGGGTTGCCACCTTGCTCGATGGGAAGATCTTTGGGGAGCGAAGAGATATCGGATTCGAGAGGGGAAGCCTCCATCCCGGAGGCGTTAAAAGTAGTGTAGGAGAGACCGAAGCCGAACTCGTAGCGCACAGTCATGTTGTGCGCATCGAAGTACCTGTAGTCAATCTCGAGCTTTTCATTGAAGTAAGATTGCCAGTCGTCGTAACCAGTGGTGTTGATGGCAGTGGTGGGAGGCGCATTGTAGTCGCTACCGTTCATGGCGATGGTGTAGGGCAGGTGACCGCTAGGGTTTACCTCACCGTAAAGAACATCAACGAGGGAGTGTCCAGATTCCTGGCCAGGGAAGTGGGCAGCCAGGATGGCCGTGACATTGGGGTGGTCAGCCCAGTCGAGAGTGTTGATGCCGGGGGAGTGAGTAACAACGACGGTGTTGTTGCAGTCCCGGGCCACCGACTCGACAACCTTGTCTCCCTCATAATCGACGCTCAAGTGCTTTCGGTCTTCACCTTCTGCAGCCCAGGTTTTCAAGAGAACAATGCAAACGTCGGGGACCGTAGGAAGCCAAACATCGTTCCAGTCCTCAACACTGGTGATGTATGTGTTGTTGAGCCAATGTTGAACAAGGGACTTGTCCTGAATAGCGCGATCCTGGATCGCACGGAGGGGAGTGAAGAGGTACGAGAACTGGCCAGTTCCAGAGCCACCACCGGCGGCCAAAGTTCCGAACTCGTAGTCGGCCTGGTTTAAAAGGCCAGAGACAGCATCGCCAGCATCGTTTCCGAATACTGCGATATTTTTGGGAGCCTTGAGCGGGAGCGCCTTATTCTCGTTCTTGAGCAAAACAGAACCAGCAGCACCGTGCCTGCGAATAATCTCAGCGTGGTTGCCGCGCACATCGCGGCTCTTTGTACCGGTGAAGGTGTAGTTGCGAGTCCATGTAGAGCGAGGAGAGAAGGTGTTGATGTCCGCGCTGCTCTCGTCAACACTGGGGTAGTCCTTGTCTTGGTTGAGCCAGAAGTACGGAGTCATGATCCTAATGACCATGTCGTCTAGGCGGGTGATGGAACCATTGTTTACACCAATCGTAATGTTGCCACCGAAGAAAGAGGGAATCCCGAAATTCTGGCCGTATGGGCCCAATCCACCGGGCATGTTCATATCCAAACCAGCCTCGATTGAAGCAACACCAGTGTGGGTCGCACCCCAGTCACTCATGATGTAACCTTGGAATCCAAGTTCAGTCTTTAATAAACCGTTCTGGGATGCGCTGTTCTGGCAGCCGTAGCTTCCGTTGATGCGCTGGTACGAACACATGAAACTGGCCGCCTTAGCCCTGGCAGCGTTGGCGAATGGCCACATGTAAAGCTCGTGCATAGTTCGGTCATCAAGGTTGGATGACACCGCATTGGAAAGCTTGACAGTGGTGACATTGGAATCGTAGACGGGATTCCTTTGAACTTCTTGCTCATTTGCAATCCAGTGCTTTGCTGTCGCTTGTCTATTCACAATCAGTTGAGTTTTCTGGATAATGCGTAATACACGTACACGCCGGTGTCTTGATGACCATTGATAGTCTCCTCCATGGCGACACCACTGAGGTAAGGATCACTGCTGAAGCCTTCCCAGTTGCGGCCTGCGTATCCACTGCGTCCTAGGGGTCCAGCGACTGGACCCAAGATAACGTGTGCGCCCTTGGCCTTGAATTCTTCGGCCATGGCTACACCACGCTCGTACATGATAGCTCTATCCTGTTATCATGTTAGCTTAAATATAGGGTGTTCAACTCGATGATGCTTACCCAAGTCGCACCAGCAGAAACACCGGCTGAGAATACGCTTGTATAGTCAGCGACACGGATAGCAAGTGGGCCATCGTGAAGGCAAAGGCCACTGAAATTCAAGCGGGGAATAGCGACAATGTTTCCAACACAAGGTCCGGCTTGACCTGTAACCATGTCTGCCTTTTCCTCGAGTGTGAGCTGTGCGACCCAAGCTGTAGCCTTCTCCAATGCGGCTTCCCAGCCACCCACACCAGTGATTTTTGCTACATCAATGTCAGCTTGTGTAACTGTGATTTCCGTTGGTATAACGTACGGGACAGGTATACGGCAGGTGAGTGGCCATATTCTCCCAGGATCGTGGTATTTACTGGCTGGACCCATGAGAAACCCTCTTCACTCGGCGCACTTCCACCAAAGTTTTGAGCAGTGGCTGCGCTGAGGAGTGCAGAGCCAGCGATCACTGAGGACAAGAAAGTTGCCATTGTGTATCGATTCACTGGAGTTGTCGAGGGCCGTGGGAAGAAAAAAATTCATGAGCGCCATTGCTGCTCTTAAATACATAAACCGTACCTCCCACGCCCTTTAGCCTCTCGCAGTTTCCCCATTTTTTCTATTGTGACATGCAAGGTATATCTTGATGAGAGTTGCTGAGCCGAAGTTTTCCCATGTGTGGGGATCTCAAGTGTTGGGCTTTCACGTCATTGTCGTTGCCAAGCGGCTGACAAGCTCAGAGCTTGGTGCACAGATCTAGTACTTAGATTAGGATCGAGTGAATGTTTACAAACTCAGTCGTTGCGCATGAATCGAATTTGGTACAATTCCCGTGAATTTGGCCGTCGAAAACTACATCTCCCCTCGTTTCATTTCACTTTTATTTTGTCGAGATGGCAAACTTCGTGATCCCCGCATCCAGGTTTTCAGCCCCATCTCTCCCCATTCACCCCAGAAGACATGTGGTTCTGCATCTAACACGATTCAGTTAAGTGGAGATGCGGCTCTCTTTATGACAAGGTGTTCCCCGCTTCTTTTCGATGTTCTCTTGGCCGCCGTTCGCGCGACAGGTCGAACGGCCTCGGTATTCAGCATCGGGAAATGTAGACGGGCTCAACTCGAAGCTAGGAATGTATTTGACAAGTTCAATTGCATCCTATGGCACAAGAACTCGCCTCGGCGTTCACAAGTGCCGGTAAGTCGTTAGGCTAGCCTAATGGAACTTACTCCAGATTCGGTACTTCTCCACTATGCCTAGCCGATTACTCCAGCTGGGGAATCGGTCCGAGCAATGGACGTGGAGGCTCTTCCTTCTTCTCCACATGGGGCGATGTCCTCGCCCATGTCAACAGATTTTTTTCTTGATCATTTGACGTGTGACGTACTGCACCGGAGACACAGGGTTAGGGATAGCTTGTATCCTGTAGTTTCCACTGAGAAGCTGCCGCATTATCTTCTCTAAATAATCTTCACATAAGATATCTAGATGCGTTGCTATCAGCTCCTCGTACACGTAGACAGGAACGCGCATGTACATATTTTCCAACGAATTACTAACTGTGGAATGGACTAGCAGGAAGTACTTGCTAGGGTAGTAATCAATCGATCATCTTTCGCCTAGGTTGCACTGGAGCAGGCACGTGGCAGGGTATACCAAAAGGGGGTGTGTGCGACTATCGTGTCATGGGCATAACAAGCCAGCAAATACCATCGTGAAAATGAGATTGTAGCGAATTATCCAATTCGGATGTTTGTCAAGCACTGCAGGCCGAAGTATGATGAAAATCCATGTTCAGGCACCCAGGTGATGGACACTTTGAGTTGTGTTTGACCGGGTATTCGGTACGCTGAACTTCAGTTGCGTAAATGCAAATACACCACGTGCGTTAACTGGAAAAGCAGTATGATTGTCTCTGCTCCTTACAGCGGGTTGCTATGCATACATAATGTATCTTTGATTATGCGATGTCTTACTCAAGGATACCCAGCATTAGCACCAGTTGACCCATGTTGCCGCCGATTCCAACAACCACCTCTTCATGGGCAATGATTTGCCTATTTCCAGGCCGAGTACTGACACAAGATTGAATCGACGAAAATCATTTCGAGGGAATAGGCATTTGGCATTGCGCGCCAATGCCTAGATGATCGTGTCCGTATCTTGAGTATATGCAGGGTCTCGAGTTACGGAATCCCAACTCAACAATTCAGGTCATTAAGTTTGGACCCTGTTGTTTCTTGATTGATGGGCCAGTTCGGCGCCGAGATGCGCCTTGTGAATGACAGTTATGCGATTGGCCAGTGAATCGCGGTCTAGTGGAGGCGTAGAATGTTCCATTTTCTAATAATTATATGCATGTTTCAAGTTAGCATTAGTTCTTGCTACATATGAAAATAGCGACGGATGAATTCATCTCGAGAAAAGTCATGTAAGATGGCTGTATGGAAGTGATGGCATTATTCCACGCCACCTTGTCATTTGTGATCTCTCCAGTGAACGTTACTCTAGCAAATAGATGAGGCAAAGTACTACTACAATGTAGAAAGAACAAGAAGAAGATGCTTCAGCGACTGCAAATTTACCTGCAGGGAGGCTCAGCCATGTTCAATGGTAAAGGTCCCAAATAATATTCCTTGCACGTATGTGCGCCCAACATAGCGACTATTCAACTATAAAAACAGAGTGAAAAAGAAGAGAAAGACAACGAACGTAAGTACGTCTCCATCTTCACTCTTCACTTCACTTCATACTTCCCCAACAAGATAAATATCCATTGCATCCGCGGGTGAAGACAAGGACGAAACGAGCAATTTCTCATGAGCTTTCAGGATTAAGAAACCTAGAAGAAACATGTTAAGGTATCCAATCAATCTTTCCTTGACGGAAAATGCTGGCCTAATTCGCATTGGCAGTGCTAGGCGATTTCTCATTCCCCTCTTTCTTCGTATAACAACGCCGTTTTCTGTTAGACAACTAAGATTTTCGCAACTAATTAGCATAAGTGCAATTAGGATCTGCAGTGTAAGCCTCCACACACTCTTACGGTGTATCAACCCATAAGTTGTTATAAATAAGAGGGCTACTGCTATCTACAAGTAGTGTCTAATTAGCTAATCAATTATCACTCTAAGTTTAGCCACTTACACCCTGTGCAGAATGCCTTCTATACTACGTTGCCTTAGATAAAAGTAGACTTATAGGAGATCCCGCCTAGTAGAACGATTAGTTTTCTACATTTCCTTACAATAAAAGTCGTAACATAGTAACGTAAGGTAAAATAGGAGCTAAAGGTAGATTAAACGCAGGTTATAGGACTTACAATCTAAATTTAAGAAAAGAGGTTGACAAAAATTGTCACAAGGGACTTGGGGTTTTAAGGGGTCTTTGTCTTCTGGATCTGTGGGTTTCGAAGGATCTTCCTTATCCTCAGGGTCTGTAGGTTTCAGAGGGTCTTTGTCTTCTGGGTCTGTGGGTTTCGAAGGATCTTCTTTGCCTTCTGAGCCACAGCCACACGCTCTTACGCATACATACATCAGGAACACCAATGTTTAATTGTGATACACGCAATCGGGTCCCCTATTTCTATGGAGCGTACTAGTACATATGCATGTACATAAGAGACATTTCCAATGATAATGACCTGAACATTTCCTCGAATAAATGTTGTCTCCAATATTTATTTTCCATGTACACCCAATACGCCAAAAGTGCAATCGAAAAACAGAAAAACGACAAAGGAGGAAGGAAAACAAGGAAATGATTGGGGTGACAGATACTATTCGCTAGACTAGCGGTCAAAAATAATGTCATCTGCCACTAAAACTCGCGATTCCGAATCCCCCGCACACAAATTTTCACTCTCCCCACCAACAAAAAAGAAACAATCTTGACTTGCATCGGCCGGGAATCGAACCCGGGGCTAGCCGATGTTGCTATCTATGGCAACGGCTAATTTTACCACTAAACCACCGATGCATTGATGAGGTTGTTGTGTTGTTGTATGCATAACAAAGGTTTTGCATTGTATATATAAATATGTAATAATTGAGCAAAAGAACAACGAACACACGGTAGAAAATTGCAGCCATAAGGGAAACTATACATTTCCGGAACCCAAGTATTGCCCCACATAGTTAGATTTGTGAAATGGGCTGCTTTTGTCACCGAGGGGTGACACTGTGGAAGGGGATTACGTGATGTGAGGATCAATTCGGGTAAGAGTTCACCCGGTCTGCGGCCTCACAAATGCCTCCATCGCAACGCACAGCAGGTACTCGTTTAAGGAAAAAACCTGAGGAGTGATTAGACTATGGCGAGTTATTTACTGAAAAAATACATGTTCACCTCTTGCACCTCAAACAGTACGCAATTGGGTCGCTCTTTCCTAGGTATGAAGCTTGAGGTCTTTAGCGAGGACGACATTGCTATCTTACATCTGATATTGTAGGATTCACGAGGGGAATTAAAAAATTTGTTGATCAAAACTTTACGGGCTGTTGGACGAATAATATACGTGATTACTCATGTAGCCAATGCCTCTTCTATCCCTAGAACTCACAACAAGCCAGCTATTGGATATCAAGTTGCATAATGTCTCGTTACAGTAGACGCCGGACATCTGCGGCGCCTACAGTCTGTTACAATCAACCATCCTCTCGACGCTAAAACAATAACCGTCTGAATGATTCAAGGTCGAAGGACTGCGGCACAGCCATCTTACCTCAAGTTTACTAAACTTTTGAGATTGTATATGAGCCTGGCAACTGTCCAGCGCTTAGAATGCAAATCAGGCCGTCCATACGTGTTTTCGGAAACAAACAAATGCCGCGTAGTTGTTGATGTCACCACGGTTAGTATAAAGGCATATACATCAGCTATACATTGGGTTACACTCTATAGAGTCCAGTTCATATCTCTTCGATTGCCTACAGAACAGCTTAGGCGACCATTATACCCCGCAATATTTATATTATTGTGTACAATTCCCGGCTCTTTCCTGCCCATTGGTCTCTATGGATTCCATCAACGGCCATTTCAGATGTTGGAAAACGCATTCACGCCGAGGGAGACGCGGCAAATGGATTCAGCGTTTTGTTTGATCGCAATTACGATATTGCAAATACCAAGCGTGTTCATCAAATCCTGTTGGTAGGACAAGTCCTTGACGAGCACGTGGTGGATGTTGGGGGAGGTCAATCGCAAGATAGAACTGCGCATGACTATATTGAGCAAACTGCGCTCAGCGTTCCTGCGCCAGGTCCCAGTTTAACCTCAGCTAGCTCTCAGGTTAGTAGTGTCTTTCTTTGGGCTTAACTTTGCTAATATTAGTTGCTACAGGGACCGAGGCAGCGAGTGACAATTCAGAACTGCCAAACATGGCTACGGCAATTCGTTGCTGCACTTGTGCAAAATGGGGTATTGGACCAGACAGCTTTGCAAATCGTCGATGGAGCACCTAAAAATTAACAGAAGATGTAAATGGTGTTTGGGTGACGGGCTATTAGTGCTACAACGTCACCGCATTGTAAATTTTGGGAGAAAGCCGTTGTATCTCGAGAATGTATGTAGCCAGAGAGTGGTATTTTAGAGGGTATCGAAATGCCCACATTGTTGCCCGCCCTAACTATAAGGTTTGTGAAAGAATCAGATCCTACTATCTTGCCCTTTTGCCCCACTCGACCCCATATCCCCAAGCGAGGCAGGATCAAAATACAGTAGTTCTTCATAGCATATGGTAATATTAATGCTAGCCTGTATATCCTGTTAGTATAGGCTAATGTTGATTAAGGCTGTTCTTCACAGCCTAGCGGCATAGGATGATGCTGAGGCTGTCCTACATAGCCTAGCGGCACAGGGTAATATAAAAGGTCTACACAGCCCAGCGGCACATATATAAGCCGCCCCCTATTGGATAGATATTTATTCCTGAATCATAAACTAGCTGACCGCTTACTCTAGAAATCCCTAAAAATTCTTAGTAATAATCAAGCTAGTTGTACCGCACGCTTGAGCAACGACATGAATTTATTGGCTACGTAGCGGGCGAGAGAATTGCAACTGTGCAAATCAAGCTTTTATTGTAGGAGCCTGATACTCTGTGACGTATCAGGCAGACTGTTAACGTCGAGGTGTCTGAGTGAGCTTATGGCACAGTTCAATGACCATTCTCAACTCGGACGGTGGTATAGACGTCGACCCCATGGAAAGTGCGCCTAACGAGGTATAAATATGAGGTGTTCGTCGATAGTCCTATGTGCGTTTAGAATCATCTACCCAATTCCATCGCCGACCTTCAAAATCCAGTTCAATCCACCTACCATACTACTTAGTCAATCACGTTAGCCACTCCAACAACATCCTCACTTTCTCCTCATTATCATGATTGGATCAAACCTCCTCAAGGCAGCGCTACTCGCATGCCTCACAAGCACCGCACTCGCCCTGCCCGCCAGGTAACCACCACCCGACCCTACCCTCCCTCACGAATGCGTCCCGGAACCTATCACTGACCAGCCAGCAGCGCCGTGACGCCTAACCCCGCCAGACAGCTCGCTAAGCGCCGCGACAACTGGTGCGTCACCTGGTACGAAGACTTTAACTGCAAAGATTTTCTCGGCATCGAGTGCTCTGATGATTCCGCCGGCCCCCAGGAATGCTCGGAGCTAGGCTTCAGCGTCGCCGTTCGCTCGGTCAAGTGGGAACCAAAGCCGGGACGCAAACTGCGCGTGTCGACGTCCGACACCTGTGGGACCAGCGCGGAGTTGTTTACCGATCGCAAGGAGTGCAGCGGGTTCACGGCGAATTTGATAGGGGGGCCGCAGACTTTTGAGGTCTTGTAAGAGAGGGATGTGCGAATGCCCGAGATGGGGACGCGAATAGGAATTGACGAGAGAGAAAGGCGGAGAAAAGGGAGTTGCTTGTGTGTGTTGTTGAAGGGTACAGTGAGGGCACGAAAGACTTTGGTAACATTTGAAAGCTACAATAGACACGACTTGATCAGCTTACTCATTCATTTAACAACAATGCTTTCTACTATTTTTGCCTCGTTGTGAAGAAGAATAGATTGCTTCTGGAACGTTTAAAGACTTGTTGCGCAGTCAGAAGGAACCAGCGCAAATAGGTAGGCGTATGAGCTTGATGTCTGAGCGGGGAAGAGGCACACGTGTGCAATTCGATGTATGCAAAGGCACTGCTAACATTGTGCTGCCCTTCCCTGCTGTCAAGCGGCGAACTCGTATGCGAAACTCGCTCTCAAAGGAAACGTATGTAGCACCGTTGACGATACAGGAAGAAAAATGGCTACATACGATCATGTCTACCCCTCAACTGACTGACTCCTTACCTTTTACACACCACTGTCCACATGTCCAAATATCGCAGGAGTAACGGATATCATGCAACATGCAGTGAGTTGCTAGATTACAATATGGATAGCACATGGTACCGCTGGCAATTTTCGTATGTAAGATGAGCCAGCGTTCTTTTTGACTTCCCGTTAATGCGCAGAATAAAAAAAAAAGTGTCAAACAAGCCATTCTTTCTCTTGATAAATGCAACAAACATGGTAAGAGGCGGGTAGTTCAGCCACAGCACCCTCACCTACATACACAAACACCCTTTCAAATCCCCACACTCTTAAAATTTGGTTATCCACGCTCTGTATCTACCTACCTAGACGCAACATAGAGAATGGCACGTCTCAATCATCCCCTGCTATCTCTGAAGCTTGAAATATTTCTACTATGTGTGTATCATTCTTACATAAGCCAGAATGAGATAGAGAACGCCACGAACAGGCCCTAAAAACCGCGTAGGAATCAAAGCAATCGAGCAAGCCATCAATCTACAATCCCCCCCATCCACGGATCCACGCGCCCCACCCACCCCTAGTCGAAGGTACTTATTATGATCATGGAGCCTCGCAAACACTCAGACCCAACATTGCACTCAAACGTCAGCGAGTTCTTACCGTACGAAGAAGAAGCCACATTCAGAAACTCCTCCTTTTTCCTCCAACCTCACGCGCCAGCATCTCTCCCCTCCCCAGCCTCGGTAAGACAACTCGCAAGCCAACCCTCAAACCCCCGCGCAAGCAACCAATCTCGACCACCGCCTGTATATTTCCCAGACATGAAATTGTTAGTCAAATACGGGACAGGAATCACAATCGCCGAAGCGCAATGTCTCCTCTTCATACGAAAGATGCTTCCGCAGGTAGTTCCTGTGCCCGAAGTGTTTGGCTGGCGGAAAGATGGCGAGCAGACGTTTCTTTATATGGAGTTGGTGGAGGGGGGTACGTTGGAGGAGAGGTGGGATGGGATGGTGGAGGAGGATAGGGTGGCGATTTGTGGGGAGTTGCGGGGGATGGTGGATGCGTGGCGTGGTGTTGGGGATGGGGATTCGTTGGCTTGCTTTATTGGTAGGTTAGGCGTTTTTTTGTTCAGCATGACTGGTTGATTGACTGGCTATGATTGTTATTGATGTAGCGGGCTGGTGTTGTAGTTGGGTTATGTTTTCGAAGCTAATTGTGAGTCCAAGGACATATCGGGAAACAACCATTGTTAGACTTAATCTTCACAGACACATGCGCCCCAACCGCAGGTCCATTCCCCAGAGTCTCCTCATTCCACGACTGGTTGACCTCAACATACGGCCTTAACAAGCACAAGAACGTTAAAGACGTACCGACACATCCGTACCGCGGCTTTCTCCCCGACGACTTGCCCATTGTGTTCACGCATGCGGATCTACATCGTAGCAACATCATTGTATCTCGGGGGAAGAATCCTCGTGTTGTGGCCATTGTTGATTGGCATCAGGCTGGGTGGTATCCGGCGTATTGGGAATACTGCAAGGCGCGGTGGACATCGCGTATTGGCGAAGAGTGGGAGACGAAATATTTACCGCTTTTTCTAGACCGGTACGAGTGTTATGATTATTGGGATTACTTTGTTCTGGCGCGTGGGGCGTGAAGGGGAGTTTCTGTCAGCAGGAAAAGTTGGCGAAGTGTTGATGATACTAAGTGTTCAGTATCTGAAGTGTATTTAGGTAAGTGGGGAATGAAGGAGGAGGTTGTTTTAGGTGGGTCAATTGGTTGTTGGGAGGGCTACGAATCAATTCACGAAGGGAAAATCTCAGTTCATCGTTCATCGAACATGCTAAAAAAAACCCTCATCCTCTCCATTTCAGGAACTCACAGAGCGCGAAAGCTCACCCACCTCCCTACTCCTCCCTCAGCGACGCCAAATTAACCGCACTTAACGTCCCCTCCCGTCCCTTCTCCAACCACCCCAACAAGTTCTCCATACCCAACCTCTCAAACCCAACATGGCTCTCCACACTCGCGCCCGCAGTATGGCTCGTAACTAGGACATTCCTCCTCTGCGCCAGCTGCATATTCACATTCGGCTCGTTAGCATGGACGTCCAACCCAGCCGCCGATACCCTCCCTTCATCCAGCGCCTTCACCAGCGCATCCTCATCAACAAGTTTCCCCCTCGCAATATTCACCAACCTCGCCCCAAACTTAAACTTCTCAAACTGCGGCGACGAGAGTAACACAGACCCGTCAAAAGGCGTGCAAAGAACCACACAATCCGCGTTCCCCAGCAACTCTTCCAGACTCTCGCAGAACTTCGCACCTCCCGGGATACCCGCTTCGCGGTCCGGGAAGCGGCACTTGTCGTGGTACCAGACGCGCATCTCGAAGGCGGTGGCGGCTTTCCAGGCGAGCCGCGTCCCGATGCGGCCGAGCCCCACGATGCCGAGGATGCTGTTGTTGGGGTTGTGGGTCACGGACGCGATGGTTTGGTTGGCGGTGTGGAAGTCGGAGGGGGAGCCTGAGCGTGCGGCGAGGAAGGTCCAGGGGAGCGCGCGGTAGGTGGAGAGGAGGTGGACTAGGGCTAGGTCGACGACGGATTCGGTGCAGGAGGTTGCGGCGTTGCAGTAGATGATTCCTGGGTCGGCGTTGGTTTGGGTGTATGGATGGGGGAGGGGGGAGGGAGGGTTTGGTGTGTTGTTTTGAGAAAAGGGGGAGGAAGGGAAGATGGGATGAGGATGAGGATGAGGATGTGTGAAGGTATGATAACCTACCTTTCTCACCCATAGTCTTCGTATCCACCCAATCGAACCCTGCGCCCGCAGACGCATAAATCTTGCACGACTTGGGTAGAAGCGATCTGTCTCCTTTTACATCAGTCATTTGCTCGTATCACAACACTCCCACTTCTCCCCTTCCCACTCCTACCCCCTCCGCAAACCCCCAAAACCTCAGCAGGAACAAAGACTCACATCAATTCCTCATCCCAATTCCCCATCTCGCCTCCCGTATTCCAAAATGGGCGATACATGCCGACGAAATCGCCCCACTTCCTCTCGACCAGGGCCTTCTTGAACTCGTCTCTCCCCATGGAGTAGCTCCTCTCGACGTGGAATTTGCGGTTCAGTTCGGCGTAGAGGTCGTGGTTCCATCTTATGTCGTCGCCGAGGTGGACGATGGTTGGTTTCTGTGCTGCGGTGCTTGGTGGATCGGTGGTTGATGTTGACGGGGGTGGTGTGGAGGGTGCGGCAGGGAGACCGGCGTCGGCGGGGGTTGGTGTTGCGGACATTCTTGTTGATGTTAACTTTTTGTTTGTTTGTTTCTTTTTGAAAGGAGGAGGTGTTGGTGTTTTTGCGTTGCCCGTTTTAGCTGTTATACCTCTTGTCCCTGTTCAAGACTGACCAACTATCTCTTGAATACCCTCAAGGTACTATCAAATGCTAGATCCCTTCCGAAAGAAACGCTCCAATAATCTCAACCCCACAACACCTAACAAAAACCTCAGGCCACAATAAAAACACGTGGCAAGACCAACGCTCACTCTACGTGTGCCTGCGTGCGCGCGTACCAACGCAGAACTAGACAGAAATCGAGGGCGAATGCGAGAGGTAGACCAAAGTACCTGATAGACACTACCGAAAACAAAAGTAACTAAACTCGGAGCAAAAGCACCAACTAGTTATACTATCTACTAAAAGATAAACCGTGCGAAGAGAATTGCGAATATGTAGACCATGAAAATTTTCCGCGCCGAGGTCTGTCGAATACGAACGCGCGGCTTATAAATAAAACTCCTTTGTACCGCAACACGGGTTCTCGGGAAAATGGAGGGGGTTACGGGAAGAATGGGAAGGGCGTGAGCCTCCAAGCTAGCGTTTATATACGTTGCGAAGAACATCGTGGCCTTCGTACCCTGGAGGGGGGAGGGGAGATCCACATTTCTCGTCTTGCTCAATCGGACGTGGCGTTGCGTGTTCTACTTACCCATACTTACCCACCCACGATCGGTTCCAGAACGGTAGTGCAACATGAGAAAGTAGCGATTCATCATGAGATCTTTTATTTACGGTGAGCAGTTGACTGACTGGGGGGACGGGATGCCTTGATAAGGGTAACCCGATCTATATCAACCTCCCCACCCCTCTATACTTACGTACGTCCTTAGTCACTGCACATGCAGGTGTTGACTGCATGTTTACGTGTGAAGATGTGCATGCAGCCGGCATTAGCGTGGGCTGGGGGGTGCGTAGTGAGTGAGGGGTGGCGCGATGCCGTAGATGAAGAGGCTGAACTTTGTAATATGCTTCTGTGGTTGCAGGTCAAGGACTAGGTGAAGAAAAATGTTCAGAGTCGATCATTTCATTCGTGAAAGTGTTGGGTTTTTATGGCTACAAAATCCGGTCCAGCTACCGCGCATTCGACAAACATTTTGCCTACCGCGAAACGCCAGGGTATATCCAGAGAAAACAGATAAGGGTGGAGCAGGGTGTCGAACACAAAAAAGCGCACCAAAACGCCCGTCGTCAAAAGTTCGTAGCCTCCTTTTCACTAGCGAGCGATTCTCTGGACATCGCCAGAAACCCATTCTTGTTCATTCAGAACCATCCAACCTTGCCCAAGTGCCCCGCTCCGTTGGCGGCGCCCTGCTGGACCACTCCGTCGACGCCAAACTGGCCAACGAGATCGTCCCATACTGTCCAGTCCATATCCGTACCCATATCTGTACTCATATCACCCATGGAGAAGTCGTCCAGGCCTGCTATGTTGTCGAAATTCACGTCTGTGGCCGTGGGATCAACTATATTGGTGGCTGCATTGGGAGGGAGTGAGACCGTGGCGTTTGCGATTTGGTTGGAAGGCTCAGCAGTTGAGGTATGGTCCAGAGGTACATAGTTGGCTGCGTTCACGTTGTCAGTGTTCGTTTCGAGTAGCCCGTTTGTGCCATTCAATGATGGCCCTCCCTCCATCACGTCCCTGATTAGATAATCTAGCCCGTGTTCGGAGAGACTGTTGAATGCTTGCAAATCCGATACACCGTTGAATACATGTCCATTTGTCTTGATATTATTATTTGTGGTTGCCGGTGCACCTGTCGATGAAGCGTTTGCGCTGTTAGCCGACGGACTCTCTGTGCCCCACGTGGGCGGACTCGACACGGGCATCTCTCCCAATCTCTGCGCCGCAGGTCGTAGCATTCTGTCCAAGTCCTTGGGGTCAGGCTGCGCAGGTTGGACTGGCGCGTTCTGTGACGCACTCAGCATCTGATTGAAGTCGGAATAAACACTGTTGTTGTTCTTGAGCGCCTGACTGGCACGTTCGAGTGCCAGTTCCCTCGCTCGCGCGGCCCTCGCTTTGGCCATCAACTTGCGTAATGGCTTCCATAGGCACCCCGCTTGTCCTGATGCGTGAGGAGTTCCGTCTTTGAGGGGGAACCACCATCGTCCTGCCGTGGCATCAAGAGCACGCCACGCTCGCTCCACAGCCTCACCCTTGGTCCGGACGCAGAGCTCAGAGAGAAGGAAAGCAATTGCGTGCCATTGAACGTAGGTCCGGAAGAGCCAGGCCCACTGTGATGTTCGCGCTTCCGTTTCGATGAGGACTGAGTACTCTATATTCTCAAGTGAAGTTATGAAGAGTTTATCTTTGGTTTCCTGAGGAAGCGAAGCACCACCGTCTTTACGTTGATGAGGGTGATACACAATAAGCCACATCTTGCTCATGACCAACCGTGATACAGTCGCAGTAATCCAACACAGTGGTATTGACATGTCACAGTTTGAAAGATATTTTTCCTCGAGCCGTTGGTGGCAGTTGCTGATCCATCGTTCTTTCTCAGGGACAGATAGTGTGCTGAAAAACTCGTGACAGCGGACGGGGGAAGGAGGAACGTAGAATATGCGGCGGAAGATGTTGGTCACTTCAAAACGGATCAGGCTGAAGGTCATTTCAGTGAAACCCTTCCGTTCTTCTGGGAACTCTTTCATGTTTGGATGCAAATCTTCGTCATTGACATTTAGAGGCTGTTTGTGGTTAGCAATTTAAACGATAGATGTGCGACAAGCTATGGGAAGCGGAGTTGTCAACTGACCATTTTCGTATCAAATTGAGCCTCGATAATCGTAGGATCACACCCATGATCCTCAGACGCTCGGGCGTCGAGAAGGCAAACTTGCCACCAAAGCCTTCTGCGCATTTCAATCTCAAAAGGAGTAAGGTTGAAATGTGCCCCGTCACGATGAATGCCCAACGTCTGAGCCATCCGGACTGCGAGACCTGTCAAGGTCCAAATTTTACGCGCATCGTCGTTTCGTCGCATGAGGACCATGAAGATGACGAATGCCTGCAAAATGACCATTTCGTCATTGATCAAGAAGTTCGCTCTCGCAAGCGCCTGTTCCAATCCAAAACGATACCTGGACAGTAAAGTATCCCTTCCTTCACCCCATTTCTCCAAAGCGTATTCTTGTGTTACGCTCGTGACGGCAGCGTAATATATGGTGAACATGAGGGGTTCAAGCGACTTGGGAATCTTATCGGGTTGCGCGATGGCTTGCAAGTAGGTGAGCTCGAAAGTAGGATTGTGTAACACTTTGACGAGCGGGTCGACATTTGACCTGTAGCGTGCCCACATCTCAATACCTTGCTTGAGAGGAGGGTGGAGTGCCAACATATCCACGTTGGTAGAGCTGTAGCCAAACATGAAGCCCGGGTGCTGAGGTGAAGCCGCATCGGGAGAATCTTGGGCTTCTTCTTCGTCCGAGTGCTCGACCAAGATCGATTTGAGGTCTTCCACCTGCACGAGATCAGCAATGCGAAGAGGATCAAGGAAAATAACGCACCTCGTTGTTCAAGCTCGCCCAAAAACTGCTGTTGATGTATCGACTTCTTCCCTGGTCCACGACCAACCGACCAAACCTCGTCTCCAATCCCTCGACGCTTCCCTCCAGGATAACGCTAGGTCGCTGAGCCATAGGCGCATTGGGACATGTTGCTATACTCCCCTCGTCCTCTGTCGACTTGAAGTCCGCGTCGTCAGCCTTTCGCTCCCTCTGCGCAGCTTCCTGCTCATGCTCTTCGACCTGAGCATTGAGACTCTGGACGACGCCCTCAAGCCTCCTCAGGCGATCCAGAAGCTCGCCATCTGGAGGTTTCCTGTTCTTGCGGGGTGCGCGACCAGGGCCGGGGAAAATGCAGTCGATTTTTGCGCGGGCGCAATTTGAGCATGGCTGTTTTTTGTCGCATTTCACCTTGCGACGACGGCATGTGACGCATGAGCGAGGGTTCAGGTTGGGGTTGCCGGGAGGGTTTGCGGCGTTGTGCTTTTGAACGCGATCACTCGTGCCTGCCGAGGTATGAAGTACATCGTCGTCCATAGTGAACTGGAAAGACTAATAGAGTAGAGCGGAAGAAAAATAAAATAAAATAGAGTAAAGAAGAGTAAGGTCGAGGCTGAATCCAAAAAAGTAGAGTCGGACTCCAGATGACGCTCCCGTGGAAAGGTGGGTAAGAGTAAGTGGAGTGGTGGAGTGCGTTACTAACGGACGATAGCCTTGCAAGTGCACGGGGGCTGGAAAAGGCCCGATGCTCCGTCATGTAATGGAATGGTACAAGAATAGCTAAAAGTAGGTGTAAGATAATAACGCAATGCGAGTCCTGCGCTCAAGCTGTAGGATAGGGTAAGACGAATAGGTAGCTCTTCACGTTGGCTGGGTTGTGACGTAACGCCACGATGATGGTAGGTAAGCAGACGACAAAGGTGGGTGGCAAGGGCAAGGGCAACAGCTGCTTTGATATGGCCATGTCGAAAAAGAAGACGACGGACACATTGTGGGATGGAGTCAGTACAGACCATGCATGCAGGCATCGCTGTGCACGAGCTGGTCTTGCCCCGCTGACAAACCAATTCTTCCTTCAGGCTGTATCCCGTTGTGATTGGCCGGCCCCATCTGATAACTCTTTGTTGCATCGACCAGGTGGAGGGGTACGGGGTTAGCTTCGAACAACCTTTTCGTACAAACTACTCCATGAATATCCAATTACCTCTAGGATAAGCGGTTAGCATAGTATTCGCCCCCGATCTAGAGTCGATGCGATTATGAATCCTACAACACGTGCTGGCTGCTTAATCAAACGTGTATCCACCGTACACATGTACTCTCCAACGCGGGACAATAGTTCACCCGTTGTTCAAAAGTCTACTAAAACCATGATGACAAAATTCAAGTACGGTCCCCAAAGAGACAAGTTCTGGTGGAAAGAGAATCTACCGTGACCAGCCATATTATATGAGAGGGGTATCTCAAGGAGAATCGCCAGCCCAATTCCGGTCTCAAGTAACACCGCAAACGCCAGCACCCCCATGCAAACAAACCACCCCCGTCCTTTCAAGTTTTGAGGGCAAAAAAAAAGTAGGCCCAATCCTGAACATTCACTGTACCAGCTCATCGCATTGCCCGCTCACCCCTCCCTCCCGTGTTCCTCTCCTTGCGCCGTCGCGAGTTCTCCACGCTCAGAAACGTCTCCTTCTCCTGCATTTCCTCGTCCAGCTCACGGTCGATTTCTTCTCGTATACGCATTAGCTGCTCCTCATCTATGCCTCTCGTGTTGACCACCACACTCGGCGCGCCCTCGAGGTATCTCAAGTTTTCCATAGCCTGCGCCACCAGCTTGTTCAGCTTTGCATCCGTGTTGAGATTGTCGTGTCGCTTCGTATTGTGGAGATCAGGGTACAGAATACCGCCCCCGTTCTCTGCGCCCTGGAAAGCTTGTATGTAGGGAATGTGGGTAGGGAGGTTGTTATGAAGCTCTGCGCCTACGCACACGGCCGTCTCGTGACACCAAGTCCGCGCGACATTGCGAGGGGTGTATCCGCCTCCGCCTATGAGGAGGAGAGGCCTGCCGTACGTTTTGACCGTCTCGCAGCAGAACCCGTGTGCTTTGATATTCAGGTTGAATCTACCAAGCCTGTCGCCACCGAGTGAATCTGCGCCCGATTGCAGCACGATGGCTGTTGGGTTGTACTTGTCGATGACCGCTCCTGTAACCGTCTTGAACAGCCATTTGTATTGGTCGTCGTCAATCCCATCGTCAATCGGAATGTTGAGACTGTGCCCTTTGCCGCGATTGGCCGGATCTGTTGGTCCCATTTCATTGATGTTTCCAGTCCCAGGGAAAAAAGGGTATCCATTTCTGTCAATACCAAACTTATGGTAAGAGAGGGTGAAAACTCTATCCGTGGACTCAAACGCGGCCTCGACGCCATCTCCGTGATGCACGTCAATATCGATGTAAAGCACGCGCTGATGCTGGGTCAGAAGCAGCTGAATGGCAAGGACTATGTCATTGATATAGCAGAAGCCAGAAGCGAGATTCTTTTTGGCGTGGTGCAGACCACCAGACCAATTGATGGCGACGTCGGATTGCTTGTTGAGCAGATTGTAAGCAGCGTTCATCGAAGCGCCGCTATATATAGAGACATAATTCCAAAGACCGTCAAAGACCGGGCAGTCATTACTATCACCGCCGAATCCAAAAGCGAGATAGGCATTATCATCTGGCTTGGCGTTCTGTGGCGTAACGCTGTGAAGGAATTAGTACCAACCATATTGCGTTTCCTGTCCCAGTACTTACTTGCTGAGAAAGGATAAATATTCACGGTCGTGGAAGATGGCGAGCTCATCGAATGTTGCTGGCCGGGGCTCATAGAGTTCCATGCAGTATTCCAGCCCATATGCCAGGACGAGTTGTTTTGTCAATGTCAGCCGCCAGGGTTTCATGGGATGACTACTTCCAAAGTGATGATATTCAACATGGGGATTGTAGTGGAAAGAGACACTGTATCCCTTGGGCTTCTCCATCCCGTACTCCTCGGCCTCGCGCTGGATCACCGACCTCTTCTCGTCATCAGAGAGGGCTTTGAATGACTGAAAATCCTGTTCAAAAAGGGCATCGTCGGGGGAGAGATATTCTTGGACTATGTTGTTGGAGTGTCCGTTGAGCGGGAGATCATAGTTGGACGCACGCATGGTAGACCTGCCCCGAACTGGATCGGCACGGGAGACCTGAGTAAATGTGTCCGGAGATGATAACGGAGGGGGCGCTCCTTGGGAAATCCAATGGCGGATATGACCTTGGTTAGGTATGAATGGATTCAAGAATGAATGGTTTTTGATGGTGTTGCTGGGGCGCCTGCTACTCTGAAGGTTGACGGAACGTAACGCTAGCGGAACTGTTGTTGCATGTAACGAGACGTTTGGTGGATTCTAGCAGAATGTCAGTCCACATGAACACATTAGGAGATGAATGGAGCAACTGTACAATAGGCTGATCTAGCTTTGGATGGATGCGAAAAGGAAGATCATCGACCGTTTTTTCCCGATAGTCGACAATCTTCTTCGCCTTCCTGGATGTGCGATCACGGAAGAATGATGGTGCGTTCCCGACTGCAGCTTTTGCGCTCGCTTTTGCGGTTTTCGAAGCTGCCTCCTGAGCCTCTCCGTATTCTTCAACCAGCTGTTTGTCAACGTGGCTATCTGTGTATTCGTCGCTGCTGTTGGCGTCGGATTCTTCACTCGAGGCGGAAGTTGGAAACTCGTCATCCCATGAATCATCATCATTGGATGGCCCGGCACGGGATGCACGTGTGGATCCCTTAGCGCGCCCGGGCGCCATCTGTCTTTGTTAGCCGATCCACATCCATCTTGCCTGTCACTCCGGCGACTTACAATAACTGCTTGCGATATAATTCTTGGTTGAGAGATTATCAAGGCTGCTCAGCAGAGTAAGAGCGCGTGGTACTAATCACTTGCGCCTGTGCAAATACTGGGTGGTTGCACCCCGTCGAGCCTCAGTCGCGCTTCACCTTGACTTTGGCCTTTCACCTTCACCTTTCACCCTCACTTTTACATTCATCAAACGCGCGTCCAAATCCATCGAAGAAATCAACCAGGAATTTATCACGGACACTTATCTGTACAACCGGGCAACTATCAACTTTAGTCTACACTATGACGACCGAAGACGCTGCAACGGTGCTTGAGCAATTTATCCATGATGGTAAGAGAAGCCGTTCTTGCAACCTATTATCAAGACACCGCTCTAACCATGCCGCAGTCGCAAACTTGCCAGCAGAGATCACTCATCTTTACGAAGAAGTTCAGGCCAAGGACCAGCAGATCCAGGAGGCAAGAGCCATCATTGCACAAAAAGACAGCAGCCTGCAGAAGTTCATCAAACTCAACGGCTCTCTCGTGCAAAATCCACAGGAAGAGAAGTATTCCAAGATCATTCTGCAAAACTACGAAAAGGCGCAACTTTTGCAGGAGGAAAAGATTGGGCTCGTAGAGAGGGCAGCTATACTGGTACGCCTTCCAACCCCCATTTCCAACTTTCGCCTCATGCTCACGTGACACAGATGGACCGCCACGTAAAGAAGCTGGACATCAAGTTGCGAGACCTGCAAAATGACGGCTCCATTCCAGCAGACCCCCAAATGGCTTCACTCTTGAAGGATTCGCCTGGCAACCTGGTTCCACTCTCGTCTCTCGCCAACACTGGCGCAAACACTCCACTACAAACGGTATCTGGCAACCACGGGGGCGGCAGTGCGAATCTTGCGCACGCAGCGATTGCGCGGATCGCAAGTGCGACCAATCTAAACTCCAGAACGACTCCGAGTACGCCAAACATGACAGCGCAAGCGCTACTCAACCAGACACGTCTTACGAACCAGCAGACCGCCGCGCAGGCGAGCGCACGACAGGAGCGCGAATCATCTGCTGGTAGTGATAGCAAACGCCGTCGCCCAGGGCTTAATACAGGCCCTCTCCCTGGACCACCTTCGGGGCTGGCACGGCAGTCGTCTGCCGGACCGGGAACCCCCAAACCTACCACGCCTGCAGGCTCGCGGGCCGGTAGTGTAGGGCCCAAACCGCAAAAGCATGCCTTGACAGTCAAGAAAGCGAAACCCCAGCAACCGTTGCGCAAAGCAGCGCTCACGGCCAAAGCAGGGATCAGCAAGAAGAGACGCAAGACGGGCGGGTCACGAGCGTCCCCCTCGACGACAGCCGATGACGAGAGCGTAGCAAGTGAAGCAGGCACAGAAGACGAGGACATGGCTGGAGCTGGAGGGGAAGGAGAAGAGGACGAGTCGGACGACACGAAGTATTGCTTCTGTCAACGCGTCAGTTTTGGCGACATGGTAGCATGCGACAACGATCTCTGCCAATTCCAGTGGTTCCATTGGGAATGCGTGGGCATCAAGGAGGAACCCGTGGGAGACTGGCTCTGCCCGGATTGTAAGAAGCAGCCAGCGAACAAGATCAAACGAGCACGATAGGACACTTTTTTGTGATTTTTTTGTCTGTTTGGAAGCTCGTCTCTCGCGGATCTTGAGCTGCAAGGGCATCTGCGTGCAATACGTGCCAAGGAAATCATACGACGGCTTCACGCTAGATACGACGGCGCACAATCGATAAAGGACATGAATGTATGCATAAGGTTGGGGGCCGTGGCGGGCCGTATCGCTGGATGCTTACGACATGGCACATGGCAGACGGATTTGATTGTTTGCGCCATGGTAGGTGTATGCATGGCAGTAGTGATAACGGCAGGCATGCATGTCGTGGCGGATGGCTTCTGGGGCGGGTGGCATGAAGAGCGAATTTGCCAACGGCGGTGGGCGGAAAGGATTGGGGAAGGGGGATGAACAGGGCAGGCGATAACCGTGCAATTTCGCAAATGCCCTTGGGAAGCTCAAGAGAAAGAGCAAGGGCCGCAATCTTGGAGATTGCGGTGTGGGTGTCACTGGCTAGAAGCGACTCATGCGAGTACCTAGCATGGGCAGAACAGAACGAGGGTCAGCCGTCTCCATGTTTTCTCCATGTTTCCTAGACAATCCATGTGTGCTTGTAGGTAGTTGGAAGAAGAAGGTATATCGGAATGAGCCTCCACTTGAGGTGGACACGCAAAGCCAATGGCGTCTTGACATGTTTGATGCAGTTCCGATGTCACTTGACAGGGCAGGGCCCCCTTCCACTTGAAAGGTTCCAAACGACTGCAGCCACTCAGGTGCCGTGTAGTATTATCATAGTTGTAGTTAATTATCAGGATGGAGGCATGGCATAAAGATGTTTTTTTCTCCTCAGGGGAGGGCAACGGGCCAATCAGACGAGGCAGACTTTGAGTGTCACGGCGCCGTAGGCTGGAATGGGCCAAGGGGCACCTGTTTACTTGTGTAGACGGCTATGCCTATTCCCGCCTACCCTCAGCACCCTGGCCGCTGGCGCCTGCCCTTTCTCACCAAGACGTGAACTCGCTGGTCAGTGAGTGGTACCTTCCCTACCGCCTCGTCTGGACTGGACCGGACCACCATAGCTAGCTATCCTTCCCCCTACTCTGCTTCACTCTCTGCTCTACTCTTCTCTTCTCTTCCTCCCTCCCTCGCCCTCTCCGCTCGCTCGTTCACTTAATGCTGCTGTGCCTTTGCCTGTACCTCTCGGTCGGCCGGCTCTTTGACTAGACGCTGCCGCTTCGTTTCCCGGCCTCGATTCGACGCCCTTGCCGCTCCTTTAGTTTAGCATTGTCCAGCCCTTTGTTTGCATTGCCTTGCACTCCCCGTTTCCCTGCCGTGTGCACCTGCAACCCCAACTGCAACCTCACCGCCCGCCCTGTGCCACCCTCCGACGCCAAAAACAAAAATCGGAGGCTCAGGAAAATAAACGCCCGCCAACCACTTGTTGCAGCCACTGACGCCTTCGCCTGTACCTGCGCTTGCGCCCGCTCATGAGCAAACAACAAGCATCGAGCTTGCGACCCCAACTCCGACACCAGCCGTTAGCGAACCACAGCTGAACCCGCCCTCCCGTGACACTCGAGACGACATCGAGACGAAACCACTCCACACGCGCGACGAAACACAAACCATGAACCCGTCGCGCAATGGGCCCCTCTCGCCGGTTTCGACTGCTGAGAGTGCCGAATGGTCTCCCATAGCCCGCTACCAGAACCTCTCCTCCAGCGACCTCCCCTACTCACCCACCTTTCCTCCGAGCAACCGCGGAGTCACACCGCCCACCTCTGTTCACGGCCCCAGCTCCGCAGATGGCTCCATGCCGAATGGCATGCCACGCCCAAATGGAAACCCTTCTCCCCCCAACTCGGTCGCTCGCTCGAGTGACGGCACCGGCCTGTACGCCCAAAACCTGAGCGAGCAAGGCCCCAATAATCGCAAGATGATGGTGCTGGAGGAGACCTTGGCCGAGCACTATCGCGTGCTGAGGAACTACTTGGGCCCCTATCTCCGGGACGAGAAGGGCAACCCCCGACCCAGCAGGGCAAAGGACAAACTTACTCGGCTATCCGCCGTTCAGTTCCAGGAGCTCAGCACAGATGTCTATGATGAGTCTATACGGCGTGAGCAAGACCGGAAGCGCGGTGGGCCAAATGCACCCGGCAATGAGACTCCCAAATTCCTCCTACCCACAACCACCTTTCACCCTAAACGTAATCAAGCAAGACAAAAACTCTCCACCCTTCCCATCGAACGATTCCGCCAGCTCGCCACAGACGTCTTCTACGAACTCGAGAGACGCTTTCCACGTTTCGGAGGCCCGGACATGCCACGTTCCGCCAGCCCTGCTAACAGCATGGCAAGTCGAGGAAGCAGAGGACCACCAAGCCGTGTCGGCACGCCCAGTGGAGGCATGCGTGGCGGTCGCCCTCCGCCAGGTGGATACCGGGGCCCACCGCCTCCCGGTCTTCGGCCTGGCGGACCCCCCAACGAGCTCGGTCGCCCGCTGCCAAAAACATTCCAGCAAAATACAATAGTACCAAACAAGGGCACAATGGTGGAAGATGATGACAGTGCGGGGGACGATGATGATGCGTTTAACCTGGAAGGCGCCGCCGCCCGGCGCCAAACAAATAAGAGCATGAAGGGCATGGGCGAGGCGCAGGAGAAAATGATATCGGACCTACAGGGTCAGGTTTCTGAGCTCCAAAGCAAGATTGGCTCCCTTGAAGAGCAGCTGAAATCCAAGGAAGACGAGGTGGTTAAGCTTGCCGATACAGAGAAACAGCGCGATGGCACGAGTGCTTCGGAACGTGCTGAATGGGACGAGATCCGCTATTCGCTCGAGGAAAAGGTCGACAACGCCGAAGCGCTCAATTCTTCGTTGCGGGCAGACATCGACAGGATACGCTCGGAGAATGCCGAAACCGAGCGCAAATTGCGAGCTCAGATCGAAGACCTCGAAGCCAATCCTCCCCAGCCTGCATATGACGTAGGTGGAGAGTGGAAGGAACGATGCGAAGATTTGGAACGGGAGCTGAGCGAACAGCAACAAATCACGGAAGAGGTCCGTCGCGATGCGCAGACTTTCTTGCAAGAGATGAGGGAACTGTCAGCACGGAGTGATGCTGCCGTGGAAAGGGAAGAGCGTTTGACCAGTCAAGTGACGTCTTTGGAGACCGAACTCAAAGAATGGAAATCCCGTTATGCCAACGCCAAAACCCAACTGCGAACCTTGAAAGCGTCCTCGATTGGTCTTGCTTCGCTTGCATCCCCGGACGTTTCCAATTACACCCGCGATGCCAATTTCGCTACGCCAGATGGTGTCGTTAGAGATGTGCATGTGACGCAGTTCCAACTCAGCATTGATGAGCTCCTGCAAGTCGCTCGCCGTGCTGATCCAGAACAAGTTTTAGAATCCATGAGACATGTTGTCAAGTGCGTGCGTGCCATCACCGGAGATGTTGACGGAACTCCCTTCTCCGCGATCCAGTCGCCCGCAAGCAGCGTCAACGGCGACTTGTCGAACCCGGAGAAACAACAGGCCAAATTGAAGTCTCGTGTCAGTGCCACGGCCAACAATCTCATCACAGCCAGCAAGAATCATGCTTCTGCCAGTGGATTGTCGCCAGTCAGCCTTTTGGATGCCGCCGCCAGTCATCTTTCTACGGCTGTCATTGAGCTTGTCAAGCTTGTCAGAGTACGACCTACCCCTGAAGGTGAACTCGAGCAGGACGAAGAAGATGATAGGCCCATGCCCCTGAAGCCCACTACCTATTCGGCTTACAGCCCATACTCTATGAACGGCATCAATGGGGGCGCTGTAGGTGCGGTAGGAAACCATCAGCGCCATCGTAGTAAGGGTGGTAGCAGCAGCTCCACGAGGTATAGCAACTACAGCTCCCCCTACAGTGGATATGATCGACAAAGTATTGGAACAAACGGGTTGGGTTACGAGAGAGACACGGGAATGACGGTGTTCAAAGTATGATAACTCGGCGCTTAATGAAAATCAAACTCGGCTTACGCTTCTGCAGAACTATCTCGAAGACCAAACTGCACTTCTCGTACAAAGTATCCAGCCTCTTGTCAATTTGATTCGATCCACTCCCAACCCGACCCCTGCGGATGAACAGCAAATCAACGACTATATCCAGGACATCTCCCGTGCTGTGCAGGATACGGCCAATCGCACCTATGATGCCATCAAGGAGCTCAATAACCCTGCTTTGAAGAAGCACGTGACGCCTGTCGTTGAAGTGCTTGAAGACTGTAGGGAAAGCATGCTTGCAGTTGACGTACGCAGTGGCAACGAGGACCAGATTCCGCCGCTGGCTTTCAAGACCGCCAGGGCTCTTAAGGTAAGCCAAGTTGCATTCCATCACATCGATATTCACTGACCTGTATAGGAACTTGTTCTACGCGTTGACCGCATCGAGACGGGCGAGTTAACGTTCGACCGACCTCTCAGCGACTTTTAATGACAGTTCCCACTTTCTTTGCTCATTTACGATGGGCACGTTTTACTTTTTCTGTACTCTTATGTCGTACATTTCCATCGGTTTTTGCATGGTGTTTAGGTGCTTCTGACTGCGACACTGCTTTATACCTATCTACTTGATCGACCGCATCTTTTTTTTCTCATCGCCGACTTGGATACCCCAAGCTTGCTTTTTCTTATACGACCCTGCGACGAAAGTATCTAATGTACCCCTACTTATTTATAGTGTTTGAGTATTGTAGAGGAGTCTGCAGCTGAACGGTGTTTATCGATGCTCCTTGGGGCATGTCATTACTTTTTGTTCGGTCTTCTGTGAGTGCGTATGGGCAACTGCGCTGTACATCACGTTTGGAAGTTTTTGTCTGTTTCACATGGCTACATGCCAACGGAGCCGTTCACAACCAAGAGCCGGAAAACTAATGTTTGATGTGAAAGGGTCAGAGTTATTTTGAGCAGATGGATACAGAGGAGGGAAAGGGAGCGGGGTTTGGAGAAAAGCAGGTGAATCGAGCCACATGATACTACACCCAGCATCTTCCTTGATTGTACGTGCATCCACAAAAGCCACAAAAATGCAAGCGTGATCAAACGTCGGCGTGCGCGCCTACTATGCCATGTCGGATCTCTCTTTCCTTTGCCCCTGCTTCTTTCACCCTCGTCACCACCTTGATCTCTGCTCCCAACCAGCACCCAACAACAGTGCCAACGCACCTCGGGATCACGGCACTTTTGACAGCAGCACCCAATACACGAAGCGTTTGGGAGCAGGTGAAGTGACGTCAATCAACACGCCGCCCAGCACAGCACAGCCACACCAGATCACACTAACTGGAGTAGCCGGCCAGCGGGGCCATTAACATCGCTGGACCCCTCCCCCTCCTCGACACCGCCACTTTTTCTCCTACATAGCTGGTTTGCTTGCTCCCCTTTCTCCTTTCTGCCTTTGTCGCCAACATTTTTTAACTCCTTCAGGTCTGGGAAGGATTGGTTCGATTGCTTCGTTTTTTTTTCTCTTGCTTAGAGAAAAACGGGATCAATTGATCAGTTTACATACACCATCAATCCAATCCACACAACGTTTGGTGGACGACGATAAAACTCCAGGGGGGAATAGAAAGTACACATCGAGTAAACAAGAAATATTGGAAAATGTCGTCTTTCCCTGGCCACATGCACTCCGGGCCCGCGCCCTATCATGATCATATCCTCACCGTCACCGATCAGAGCTGTCCTGATCCGTATGTGCTGTGGGATCAGGGAACTTATTATATGGTAAGAATTTTGTACATGATTATAGGGGTTACAGTCCTCATTGTCTAACTTGCCTGGCAGACTTTTACGTGCGGTGATCGAATTGAGATCTGGTCGGCGGACTCGCTGTTCGATTTTGAAAAGAGATGCCGAAAGGAGGTAATTTGGTAAGGCCTGCACTTCTTGCATACGCCTTCCCTGTTCGTCAATATATGGCGTTGATTACTATGCACCTTTTGATCCTTACCTGACCAGAACCTCATGCCTTTCTCTTCACTGACCCTCCAGGCGTCCCCCACCAGACACACCCTACTCAGGCGACCTCTGGGCCCCTGAACTTCACAATCTCAATGGGCAATGGTACGTGTATTTCGCAGCTGATGACCCTAAACACGGCAATCGCACCCACCGCATGTTCGTCCTCACCGGACCGCCCTCCTCCCAATCGCCCCTCGATTCCTCCGCATGGTCATTCCATGGCCGTTTAGACGGCATGCCCGAGGACCAATGGGCCATCGATGGCACTGTCATCACGCTCCACAACTCCCTCTGCTTCGTTTATTCCGGCTGGCCCCATGGCAACTCGCACGACGAAAGCCGTCAAGAAATCTACATCATCGAAATGACCTCTCCCACCAGCGTAACCGGCCACCCAGTCCGCATCTCGACACCCGACCAACCCTGGGAATTCTCAGGCACGAGCGGCATCAACGAGGGACCTCAATGGCTCGCGTCCCCTTACGGCAACTGGGCCGGTATCGTCTACTCATGTGCCGGCTCCTGGACCCACGAGTACAAAATGAACATTCTCTACTACGCAGGCGGCCACCCGCTCGCCCCAACCAGCTGGGCCAAATCCACAAGGCCCCTCCTCCAAGCCGCGCGCGACGACACGCCGCCATACGGACCGGGCCATGGCAACTTCGTCGCTGTCACGGGCCCCGCGGGACCGGAGGTCTGGGGCGTGTTCCACGCCACGGACGCGAAGACGGGCTGGGAGGGCCGCAAGGCGCGCGTCATGCGCGTCGGCTGGGGACAGCAGGGCCCTTTTATGGGGAGTGGGTATTGTGGACGGTGCTGTGGGGATGTGAATCACTTTATTAATGGGTGCGATGGTGGGTCTTGCGGGGGCAAGGGCGCGGTGGGTGGCACGGGTGGAAATCAGGGCAGTGGTGGTGTTGGGTTTGGCGGGCATCATATTGGGAATAAGGATGATGTGAAGAGAGAGGTCAAGGCGGTCGTTGGGCAGGGGAAGAAGCTTCTAGGCAAGTTTCTGAAGTAGTGTGGACTTGTGAAGAGTACGGCTGGCTGTACATATTTTTGAGATTTCAAGATTATCAAAAATGGGAGGAATAGCTGTTTGTCTCGAAGCTTTTTAGCCCCCAAAATATCCTCGATTGATATTGAAAGTCTAAACTTCTCTGTCGCTTCTAGAATCTACAACAAAGAAGAACTCTAATTCCTTTCAAGCGGGTCTCCTTGGTCGATTAACCAAGTAGCAGATGTTTCGCGTGCAAGGAAGCCCACACGTCCCCCTTCCTTACGTTCATCCCGCAAACACGGCATCCACACTGCGCGGAATGAGAAGATCGGTCCCAAACATGATGTTTCTAGACTCCCAAGGATGCAGGGCAACAAGGACGCAGGGCAAAACCTTTTGAAGCCATATAAAGGCAAGCGAGCCTAGCCCCGTTCCCGACATAAAAACGGTCAGGGATACGAAGGCGGATTAACCGTCCCACCAACGAGCCTCCACCGTATTACCTACATTTGTGCGGCGTTTTACAGCAACCAACAAACAAACAATCGCAAAAAGGCAAACACACAAACAGTCACGCCTAATCACGACATCGGGCTAAGCTTCGCGTGCTCTGCGCGCGTTGGAACCAAGACCTCGTTGGAGCTGGGCACCTTCCGCATGTGACGCTGGGCGCGGAGGGCTTGAGCCTCTCAGGTATCGCTGCACATGAACTTCCAAGACTGCGCAGCCGCAAACGAGTCGATGACGCCAAATCTCATCTTCGCGGCGCAATAATGAATGTGTTGTATAAAGTATATATGCCGGGTCGTATGGGGGGAGATCGACTGCGTGCAGCAGCGGCTGTTTCTGTCCCTGACCCTGTCTTTGTTTTGCTTTTGCAACTAGGGAGCAAGGTCGATATAATTATTTGTCGATCGAGGTTCGAACTTAACATTGAATTTGGTGTGGTGTAAAGGGATTTGTTCCAACCACCAACCATGGCGTCTGCGGTGAAGAAAGATGCCTACGTCGACGAGTCGGCTAGGGCAGAAGGGAGCGACAACGCAGCGCCACCTCCTACGTACGACGATGGGAATGCCAGTGTGCAGGTCGAGAATACGTATGCGTTTGACGACTCGAGGAAATTGGGCGTTACGGGGAGTGTGTTTCTTATTTTGAACAAGATGATTGGTACTGGGAGTAAGCTGTCTTCTTCACCATCAAAGTCTTGAAACGAAGTTTGGAGATTGGAAAAGAAACATGGCTAAAGAGTATATGTACAGTTTTCTCAACACCATCCGGAATTTTCGCTGCGACTGGTAGTGTAGGCGTGAGTCTTTTCCTCTGGATCATCGGTACATTACCCCAAACTCTTCCCATGGCACATTTCATACTTACAAGATGTATGTAGGCGGCATCCTAACCTTCGCCGGCCTCTCCGTCTTCCTAGAATTCGGCCTCGCCATCCCTCGTTCCGGCGGAGAAAAAAACTACCTCGAACGCGTCTACCGCAAGCCAAAGTACCTCGCGACATGCGTGCTCGCAGCGCAGATGCTCCTCCTGGGCTTCTCGTCTGGCAACAGTTTGGCGTTTGGTCGCTACGTCTTGTTTGCATCCGGATCTACGGCTCCTGATGGCTGGCAAGCTCGTGGTATTGCTATCGCCTGCGTGACCTTTTCCACGCTCCTCCACTCTACGTTTCCTAAGTGGGGGATTCGGTTGTTCAATGTGCTTGGTGTTTTCAAGGTCGTTATTCTTATCTTCATTGTATTCTCTGGCTTCGCTGCACTTGCCGGTCGGCTTAAAATCCCCGAGCCGCATAACTTCGACAATGCGTTCCGCCTTGAGACCGGTGATGGATATGGAGGTGGCGGCGCCTACGCCTACTGCACCGCTCTCCTCCGCATCGTATATTCCTACAAAGGATGGGAAAACGCAAACTACGTCTTGGGCGAGATCAAGAACCCACAGCGGACCCTCAAAGTCGCGGCACCCCTCGCCATCGGCGGCGTCACCATCCTCTACGTCCTCGCCAACGTCGCCTACTTCGCCGCCATCCCCAAGTCCGAGCTCGCCAACAGCGAAGTCATCGTCGCGGGCGTCTTCTTCAAGAACGTGTTCGGCGACAGCGCGGCCGCTAGGAGCTTGCCTGCGTTTGTCGCGCTGAGCAACTTGGGGAATGTCCTTGCCGTCAGCTTCGCGCATGCGCGTCTTAACCAGGAGTTTGCGAAGGAGGGATTACTTCCCTTCTCCAAGTTCTGGGCGAGCAATCGTCCTTTCAACGCCCCTGCCACCGCCGTACGTCCTCCCCCTTCCCCCTCATAAAACACTCAAACTAACATCCTCCAACAGCTCTTCCTCCACTGGCTCATAACCGTCATAGTCCTCGTCGCGCCGCCCGCCGGTCCCGCCTACAACTTCATAACCGACCTCTACACCTACCCCGGCGCCTGGATCAACGGCTTCGTCGCCGCGGGCCTCATCTACCTCCAATACTCAAAACGCGAGCGCTGGACATCGCCCTGGCACACGTACCTCCCCATCTCGGTCCTATACCTCGCCGCCAACGCTTTCCTCGCCATCGTGCCCTTCATCCCGCCCGACGGCGATTGGAACGCAGAGGGATATCCCTACTTTGTCTTCCCGATTGTGGGTGTGGGCGTGTTGTTGCTTGGAGGCGTTTATTGGACGGCGTGGACGAAGGTGTGGCCGAGGTTGGGCGGGTATAAGATTGTGAGTGAGAGGTTTGAGGATGCGGATGGGGTGGAGCATGTTAGGTATGTTAAGGTTTATACGAAGTAGCGTGGGGAGGAAACGAGGGTTATGGGATTGTTGGTTGTTTTTTTTTTGTTTGTTTGGGGGAGGAGGGGTGTAGGAGGACGTAGTTTGTGAAGTTCTAATCGTGGAATCCCCTTCTAATCGTTTTTCTACCTATCTCTCCCTTTCTCGAGAGAAAGAATACCAAAGATCACCATCCAATAGTCTACCCGTCCATCCATCCGTCGTGTTACCTGTCTCGTGCTCCATCACGCTTTTCTTTTGTTGCAAAACGAATAACAAAATCACCATTCCAACCATGGCCTATCCAAACCCCCCCCCCCCCCCCCCCCCCCCATCCCAAAAACAAATTCCGTATCCAAAATAAACTTTCACCGCCTCCCATCCCAACCCCAACAAAGCGGGGGAGCTTATCGGGCACTACCCCCAGACAACCCTAGCGCGCTTACTAACACCAACCACGCATCCCCTCATATATCCCCTCATATATCCCCCACCACCCACCGCCTGTTCGAATCTTCAGGGCAGTCAGCAACAGAGGCGGACCCGGACGGTATGGTATAGGCCTACTATACCGTCCGTTTCGAGGATGCCCTCACAAGCTTCAATGGAAACACACTGCTGGTGGTACGTATTCCTTTACCTTTTTTTGCTACCATATAACTCACGTTGCTCGTCTAGGACCAGGCCGAACCGCAAGACCACCGTCCCCGCCCCAAATCATCATGGTCGAACATATCAGTGCACCCGTAAACCCAAATTGATAATGCGGGTGCGTTGAATAAATGTGGACGGGTGGAAGAGGGTAGGGACTCTGTCCAGGTGGTCGGAAGGCCTTGGACTGGCAAGAGCTTGTGCCGGCCTCATACAG
>JAMAHW010000037.1:226038-267489 GCA_023627715.1 Periconia sp. R9002 | reverse complement strand
CACCCCGACCTACCAAAATGTTGCTTTGCTACTTGCCGGTAGCAAAGGAGAGAAATGAACGAGAAATTGAAACCACTATACTTTTTTTTTTCCTGGTCCGGGTACCCTTCACTGGGCTTTATCAACTCGGACCGGGAAAAAGAGTGAAATCAACATAAAAACAAAAAGGACCAAAAAAAAAAAAACGCTGCCTACCCAGTACAAAAAAAAAAGGGTTTGAAAAAGATCGGATAAATAAGAGCCAAAAGGAAACGAGAAAACAAAAAAAAGGACGAACAACCACACCACACCAAACCTCTCAACCACACCTCACAGGCGAAACCAACGACGAACAAAGCGAAGGAAAACGACGACGGCAAGTCGATCAAGTGGGCTGGCTAACATAACCTCGAGAAACCCTCATGCAGTTGCCTCTGTAGGGGGGGGGGGGGGGGGGGGCGCAGGGATTTTGGCTAACTTTGATCGAAAGCACACGAAAAAAAAAGGGCGGGTGGGTGAGTTTTGATCAGTTCCAGTGATCAGATCTCACTTGGGTAAAAAAACCACAAAAAAAAAAAAAAGACTGAACAACCAAACGCAACGCACAGGGACGGAAGGATAGGCCGGAACGCTTTTTCTGGGGCCCCCATATACTGCCTACATGTATGGTGTGCTGCGGAAAGAGTTTCCGGCCGAAAAAAGGGGCGACACCACGCGCGGCGGCAAAACGCGCAAAAGGAGAGAAAAAAAAGGGGGGAACAGGAAAGCTGAAACTAAATTGGACACCAAATTCTGACGAAGATGTTGTAACACCCTCATACAGGTTGCGACTGTATGGGGCTGTGGTCGTCAGTGAGAGATATAACAAACAAACCGTGAAAACACTATAAATGTATTTCGTCAAATCATCCACACAATGAAGTGCTTCAGTGACTCCAGACAAAGTGAGATTAGCAAATAGTAGATTAGAAAAAATGGTTGCGCAACCAAGGATTTGTGTGTGTTCTGCTGAAGTGCATGTGATGTATTTGATGCGAGGTGACGTGACTGTGAAGATGTGGATATGGAAAATATATGTGATATGGATCATCATCGTAGAGGATTGAATTACTGGCGGTGGGTATTAACACAGTACCTAGGAAAATCATAAAGACGTCCTCGACCAGGGACGTGCGTGCACAGAGATAAAAATTTGAAGATACAGATCCAAGATTCTATTTTCAGAAGTTTTGCTTTGCTCTGACTGCTCAAACATACTCGCGTAATTCATTCCACACAAAACCTTCCATCCATCTACCCCCTTTCCCCCCTTCCCCCCTCCTCCGTCCCTCACCCCCCCTAAAACGTCTCCGTAAACGCCAACTCGACCGCAAACCCCGTCGTCAACTTCGCATGCTCAATCATGTGATCAAAATCCAACAACCCAATCGCATCGTCGGCGGTGTGGATCCTAGGGTTCGACACGTTGAAGTCCGACTCGAAGACGAAGCTGCTGGCGTACCCGGCCGCTGATGCCGACGCGTGGTCGCTGCACGCGTAGCCGCATTCGGTTTCGACGTAGCTGATGGCGCAGTACTGTTTCCTCTGTGTTAACAAGGTTTTTGGTTTGTTTGGGGGGGGGGAGGGGGAAAGGGGTAGGGAGGGGGGAGGTGGTTTACCTCATCGATAACGGTTTTGATAAAGTTCGTCAAGGGGGTATCGACGTAATCGACGATTAACCCCATAGTGTCAGGTAACCCTGCATCAGTGTTCCCTTGACTGTAACCAGTCATGTCCTGCTGCAACAGCGCCTTCGCGTCTTTCCCTGCGGCTTTATATGCCTGCCACACGTCCTTGCTCCCCAGCAGCCCGCCCTCCTCCGCCGCATACCAATGGAACTCGATCGTGTTCGGGGCGTTGCCGGTTCGGATGTCGTCGTTGGTGAGGAGGACGCGCATAGCCTCGAGAATCGTGACGGACCCGGAGCCATTGTCGTCGGCGCCGGGCGCGCGGTTGGTGAGCTGGTCGCGGCCGTCCCAGTTCACGGAGTCTTGGTGCGCGCCGAGGACGATGGTGCGGTTTGTGCGGCCCGGGATCGTGGCGATGATGCTGGATTGCGGGAAGGCGGTGTGGTTGAAGGCCCGGGCGGAGGCTTTTGTGTCGTTGCCCGACGCGGCGATGACGTTGGAGATGGTGGAGAGGAGCCAGGCGGAGGATTGGGCGCCGGTGGGGGATTTGTAGAAGCGGTTTTGGAAGATGGTGAAGGGGGTTAGGGTGTTTAGGAGGTTGGTTTTGTTGAGGAGGGGGAGGAGGGGCGTCGTGATTGATTGGTGCGTGGGTCCGGAGGGGAAGGTTACGGCTGCTGCTGCGGCGAGGTTGGAGGATGGGAGGAGTTTGTTGGGTGGCGGTTGGGAGAGGCCGGTTATGTCCATGAGGTTGATGCCTTTCTAGAATTGTTGTGGGTGGTTAGTTGGGGTTGTTCTTTTCTTTTCATGGTTTGGTTTGGGTATATATTTGTTGTGGTTTGGGATGTTTCTGGAGGAAGTGATGGATTGATTCACTAACAGCTTTCAACGCAAACTTCTCTTCCTCTGTGACCTGCTTGATTTCCGTGGGCGACAGCTGGATAGTCAGAAGCTCCGGTTGTCCATCGCGTTTAGGCACCGTCAACCCAGCGACCGAAGACGCAGTGAGCGCCGTGACAAGAATGGAGGCCTTCATGGTGTTTACGACGGTGTGTAACGATTACCTCTAGGAAAACCAGTCTTCAAACGAGAGACGAGAGCGAGAGCAGAGGCGAACGATCCATGTGGTTGCGATAGATCTGCTTGTTATATACCCAGGTACTTAATGCATGTATATCGCGGACGGATGTCTTGCAAATTAGGAAAGTCGGTCTCGTCATGCTGGATAAGCATCAGGGAGCCAAGGTGGTTTTTTACTCGCCTCAGCGTACATTGACTGTGTAGATCATGCTTCAGTGGAGAACGTCCAGCGGGTGGATACATATCACCTACTGTAAAGAGTATATTAAGTTTACAGCTACCTACCGCTTTGAACTTAGCGAGCTTGGCTTGCGTACATTCATCAACAGGGCAGTGTGGAGCTCGTGAAACAACAAGTCTGGTGGTCTTTTCATTGGATAGCGAGTGTTGCTTGACATCAGGAGTTGTTTGCTACAGTGGAGTAAACTGTCTGATGAGATATACTAAATGCGGTATATGTACAGCACGTAAGCTCACCTTAACATTGCAAGTGACAGGTCTGCCGTCTCACCGTAGTCACTTTACCCTCTCCCCAATCTTCCTTTTCCAAATCTCGAAGTTTTATCCTCTCCTGCCATCATCCCACAATCCAATTCGTCCCCACACTCCCTTACCTCTGTCACCCTCTTTTGGTTCTTCCCCCCACCACGCACACATACTCCCCCTAGCCTCCAAAAACACACAGTCCCCACAAGCGTTGTGCCCGCACCTATTACACACCTCCCCCCAATACCCCTGACGCCAGCTACACCTTAGTTTCGCTGGCTCGAAGACGCAGACAAAGTGCTCGACAGTGTGCGTGGTGTTGGTCATGGGGTCTAGGTCGGAGGATAAACAGGCTGGACGACAGCAGCGCCATTTGAGGACGATTGGTATGGGTGGCGTGTGCGCTGCACTGGCTCGGGGAGTGTGGGAAGGAGAGACATGGTTGTGGAAAAGGTCGGAAAAGTGGAAAGGAGAGGGTTTGTAGGCACGGTGTGGGAAGTGCGAGGTCATGAAGGTCGCGGTTTGGGTGGAATCAATACTATCGTCGTCGCAGTGATGGCGGCGGAACTAATGTTTAGTTGTCGGGAATAACAATATATAAACAGGGAGGCTGCACAGATTGTCTGTATATGTGGGCGCGGTGTGACTGGACGCCATACTTCCATTGACATGACAGCCACGTTAGTAGTTACCTCTTACTCTCCACGTCTGTAGGAATCAATGGGCCGACAGACACATAGCAAAAATAATTGAATATGTGGTGGTGCTGCGCATGTTCACAGCAAGGTTGAGTGTGAAGCCGTACGGACGTGACGGGCAACGCGATCGGAGTAGTGCAGTTGTGCGCATACTTGTCCATGATCTGCGACCGCATTGAGTCAATGTATGGTAGCGCACGCAAACATACATGCAAGCGTGCGTATTGGAATGGATGGATGGATGGATGGATGAAGACGGACGTGGGACGTGGTGATGGCAGCGAGCTGATGTCCGCAAACTTCTAGCGTGGAATGTGTTATGTCAGCACTGTATTTTATGCATACATATAGAGTACCGGAGCGCGTGACCTGTGGGGTCGGGTGGGGCGAACGCTAATTGGACCACAATAAGACGAGCTGAGACGCTCAATAGAGTTCAGAGATCAGTCAGCGGAAGGGGCCAAGTAGTGACGCACGAGAGGGTGCATGTCGGATGTCCGGTACTACTGAATTATTATGCAGGGCTTGAGCCCCGTTCAAAACACGCGCTTGGGATAAACAACGTTGTACCGTCTGAACTCTGGTGCACACAAGTGTTCTGCAAACACGTGGATAACGTAACTAACTAGTGGAAGCGTATGGAATGGGGTACGGATATTAATAACCTGTATGTTTGTGGTAGCCGGAAGCAGCTAGCGCAGGCTCCTGCCCATGAATCCGTGTGTATCGATCAATATTGCGATCGGAAGCTGAGCTGTCACTATGCTTTCGATTGCTGAGGATTGAATCGTGGCGGAAATCTTCCATTTCTCCACCAAAATGCACACACAAACAGAGACCACTAGAAGGTACCAGATGCATATGTCACTCCGCACATTGTGGAAATAAGGGACGCAGTACTGGACGGGCCCGGCGGCTGATGCACGTCAACCACACATCCACCAGCCCAGCCCAGTCCTGCTCGGTGCTCACCACGTCGAATCCGGCAAAGCGGCCATCCGGAAACGGCTCTAGCGGACTTGACATTCATCCATCCCATCACTCGCTAACTGTTGCTGTATACCCTGTCTGCCCTGTTCCTCACTCCACTCCCTGAGCCCCTACCCATCCCGTCCCGTCTCCTCTCACTTACTCCGCCTCCTCTCCACCTTTTCTCTTCTCCCTCACATCGCGCGCACTCGTTCGCCGTGTGCTATCCTCTCGCTCCTCCCGCTTTTTCTTTACCTATACTGTTTATAATACTCTTTAATATTCTCTCCCGCTCCACACTCGCTTCTCCATCCATCGACACATCCAAATCGCCCCTTCTCGTCAGCAGTCTCAGGGGATCGCTCGCGCCTACCAGCTCCGCATCATCCAGTACCTCGGGACCCTCCTTCTGCGCCAAACATACGACCGAAGCGTAGTCTGCCTGTTCCGGTCTGACAGCTGCATCGCACTTCTAGCATCCTTACACAACATCGCTCGCCTGCATATCGGCTGCAATCATGGTCGGACGAGCTTTCACGACGGCCCTTGCCGTGGCCGCCATTGCCGGCTCCGCTCTCGCGCAAAATAACGCAAAAGGCACCAGGGACAAGCCTTGCCCGGCAGAGTCACCATGCTGTGGCCGTACGTCTACCATTTTTTTTCTTGAATGCTAGCTACGAAAAAGAAAGGGCCTCTCGCTAACTGACCCAGTGTACGGCGACTGCGGAATCGGCGCCTTCTGCCTCGGTGGTTGCGACATCACCATGTCCCACTCCATCAAGTCTTGTGTTCCCAACCCCATGTGCAAGGCCGGCGAATACAAGATGAACTCTCTCGACGATATCCAGGATATCGGAAAATACCTCGGTGACAACTCCAAGATCAACTGGCAATCAACAGGAAAGCCCCTCACGTACAAAGATGAGAACCTGCTTCTTTCCATGTACGAAGACTCGAGCGGAACGCTGCTCGCTTCCACCTTCTACGTGTGGTACGGCAAGATTTGCGCCAGAATGACCTCCAGTCAAGGTCAGGGTGTCGTCACCGCCTTCATCATGATGTCCGATGTCAAGGACGAAATCGATTTCGAATGGATTGGTACCGACATTTCCACGGTGCAATCCAACTATTACTCACAGGGTGTAACTGACTGTAAGTCGTCTTATCGCGTTCTTTTCCCATCAGGCTAACTCGGTGTTGCAGATACCAAAACGAAGAACCTTACCGTGCAAGACTCGACCCAATGGCATGATTACTGCATCGATTGGAAGCCCGAGGAACTCACATGGGAAGTGGACGGCAAAGGAGTCCGCACTGTGAAGAAGAGTGAGACTTGGAACGCCACGGCTGGCCACTTTGCCTACCCTCAGACCCCTTCTCGTATCATGATTTCCTTGTGGCCCGCCGGAAAGAAAGGAAACGCAAAGGGCACCATCGACTGGGCTGGTGGCGAAATCGACTGGCACTCCAAGTACATGCTGTCTGGCGGCTACTACGCCGCCGGTATCAAAAGTGTCAAGGTGGACTGCTACGACCCCCCGGATGGTACCAAGAAGTCTGGCACCAAGAGTTACAAGTATACGGACAAAGCTGCTACCAACAACACGATCGAGCTCAGCAACGATTTCGTCATTCTCGGTTCGCTCGAAGGTTCAGGCGAAAACCCCGGTGAAGCTTCCAAAACTCAATCAGCGTCTCAATCAACAAACACTGTTCTCCAAGTTCCCGGTGGCATCATCGGCGGTGGTGCAAGACAAGAGGCACCAACAGCAGCTGCAAACAGTGGCTCAGGCGGCAACAACGGCCAATCCGGAAGTGGTAGCGGCGGCAGCAGCGGCGGTACCTCCGGTGGTGATTTCTCCCAGGGCCTTAAACCCGCTCAGAGCCAATCAGTTGGTGTCGCCGTGGAGCCCGGCCTCGGAAAGGTCGGAGGGTCCGCTCTAGCCATTGTCATTGCCATCCTCGGCCTCATCGCACTATAATCCGCGTTTGTCGGTTGTATATTTGATATTATTTTACACTCAGAGTTATTCTACGATTTATTGGCAATGAGTATACATATCAACCGCTTTCGTGTTGATTATTTTGCGCGGTGTTCTTACTTTTGCTTTTGGTGTTTCGCGAACGTTTATACCTCTTTGTCATTTCTGGGTGGGTGTGTATGCATGATGAGGGAGTGATTGAGCGTAGAAGCCAGCGAGCAAGCATCATCGAAGCAGTGTGTGTTTGTGTGTGTGCCTGCATGTGCATGTGCATTGTTTCTTTTGGTCAAGTGCCTATTGTCTCTCATTTTTTATGGTAGGGAGGTTCTGCCTGTGAAATCGTTGGAAGTGTGATATGTAGCAAAAAACGGTAATCAAAATATTTATCTTGGAAGGATAGTGTTCTTTTGGGCCTTGGATTGTCTTCCTGTCGTCACTCCTTTATAGTACTTTTTTTGCTCAAATTCTTCGATGTCAGGGTTACCATGTTGGTATGTTGATGACTCTGCTGGTAACTCCTACGCTTTCACTTCTTATTACATGTACATGCACTTCCCTATCCGAACCTCGCTACCTCCTCCTCCTCCTCTGCCCAACTCACTCCTGCACTCTTTCAGAAACATTAGGCTTGGGTATGTGATAGATTGATGCATTTCTTTGGGACGGTTTCTTTCCTTTTCACCATCTCACCTACCCACCCTCTCGATTTACTCCTTTCCGCGTGAGCCAAAGACTTAAAGCATACATAGACTACCCAACTTCACCTATATTGTAACATCCCTCCTCTATCATCTTTCCCCCTCCCCTTTTAACCCTGCTTTGTTCAAAGATAGGACCGACCAGCTTTATGCTTTCACGGCTACTGGTCTAGGTTTGGATTGGATTTGGATTTGTTTGTTTGGGTGATGGGGTTCGGACGTTGGGTGATTGCTAAATCACGATGTTGCTTGGTTGGTTAGTTTGGTAAAGGAGGATTAGGCTCCAGGGAGAAAGATCCGAGTGGGTGGGGAAAATACGTGTATCTATTCCCCCACCGTCTTAATTCTATTTGGTGATGGACAGAATGGGAGGTTGAGGAAACATATAGCTAACTACGTACCCAGCGTACGAACAAAAATTAAAATGAAGAGTCTATCATCGCAGAGTAGGTACCTGGATCACCCGAGGTGATCAACACAATAGAAGGATCATGATCACAAAGACGTCCTCGGCCGTCTCGGGACGGTTACTCAGAGTCTATCATTTTTTTAGTGATGAACTGTTAGAAGATATTCTGCCTAACATAAAAACAATACCCAAAAAAAAGTGACAAAAACAAGGTGTTGCGGCCTTTGGCTATGTACAAAAAGGGGGAAAGAAAACGTCATGTGACCAGCTTTTATAAGCGAAATCAGAAAACTCTTCAGTCTATATATATATGACAAGAAGCTCAGCCTGGAATTCTCTCAACCACAGGTGAGGGCACCCAGGGTATATATTATTGAGATAGGTACAGCGCATATGGGGGTAAACGCAGTACACAGATGACGTGCGTTGTCGACATCGAAAACGTGCTTGCTGTACTGCGGTAGACAGTAAGCACGTTTGTTGTTGATGTATATGTTTGGGGAATGTATGGTGGTTTTATAATGGAGAGCTTTTTTCTCTTTGGTTTTGGGTTGTTTCGCGAGCTGATGAAATGATACAGAAGAGGTGGGGAATAGAATTGCGGGGTAAATAGATCTGTCGAGTTTGTTTTTAGATGGGTAGACGCTGTGTAACACACTGAAACGGGTTGTCGGGTCTCTTTTTTTTCCTTGGGTTGTTTGCCTACTTCTCGGGTTTGTTGGGTAAGGTCGGGTGTAGTACAAAGTTTAGCCGTGGGGAGAGGGAGCTATGGGTCAGGGTCCGCGTGTTTGGTACTCTACCGCCGACGACCGCCCTTTGATGTAATGTTTGAAATGTGTTATGCATGTCTACCTTACGTTTCTTCATACCGTGCAAATTATGTTTGTTTTTCTTCCTTTGGGGTTCCGTGCGTATTTTTACGATCAAAATGGACGTCTCAAGTAGTTCGAGGGAGACTCTCTGGAATATCTCAGCCTTGCGAAATATGTAGATTGGAAAGATTGACCAAAGCAGCATGCCACACGAGGGCTATTGTGTATATAGATAAAAGCCGTCTGAATTCTCTCTTCTAGTACAAGCCATGCCCGTGAAGCTAAGCTGCGGGCCGGTCCTGGGAGGAAGAAGTGACTCGCAGGCTTTCATGCGGGCTTGAGTCTCTTCTTGAAACCTTGGCATCTGTAGTCCAAGTTGGAGTCCGAACGAATCTCTCGCGCGCGTGTCTGAGCTTGGTCTGGCGCACACACATCATGGTGGCCATTCTACAGTGATCCCGTCAAAGGCGACCAGGCTGCGTTGGGTAGTAAGTAGTTTGCGGGGAAGAGGATGGTCGAATGAAACAGTGTGGTGTAGGGAACCAACAATGCAAGGGACGACGACGGTTGCTGACGCAGTCTTGAGGTGTGGTATGTAAATCCTTTGTAGTCCGTAGCTAAGGCATAGGATAATTTAAACTGATAATCTGATTGCTCACAGCGGGAGGATGCCGCGCTTGCTGTCGTCAGACATAAAGTACCCGCGGTTGGATATGAGGAGCAATGCATGACTTTCCAACCCCTCTCGTGTTCGCTACAACTCGTGACGCGTTCCAAAGAGTGCTGATGTTGCGAGCGAGGCTAGTGTGGGGGCCCAACATCGGCTTTGATTGCATTGCATTGCAGTGTGCCAATGCCTGTCCGGCTCCTATGTACCAAGTAGATAGGCCGGATGGACCATTCAGTCTCTTTATCAGCCGTTGTGTGGCGCCAGACGCGATGGTTGGGTAGCGTAACTGTGGATAGTGGGATTCGTTCCAGCTTCGGGTGTAGTCTGTCCTACATAACTAGTGGGGTAGTCGATTCCGGAAGGTCATAAGGAATGTATGTGGGGCGGGACGAGACTTTGGTAAGTAGGATATGTTGGTAGTTGGGTGAATTGGAAAGTATCTTCATGTAGGTAATCGGCCGTTCAGACGTTCGCGTTTGAGTGCTGTAGAAGTGTATCACGTAAAACTATTATGGTTGATGGTACGCAAACGGGCAGGTCGTCACGTCGTGTACATAAGCGTTAGGCAAAGGGCCGCAGCGGGCGCAAGCGGCTCCAGCCTTATGAACCATAGCTGGATTCATGATTCATGACTCGTCTGCTCAAGCTTAGGGTCTTGTTTCTTATTCGCCAGTTCTGTGGCTTGTTTCTGTTGCTATATTCAGTACGTATCACGATTTATAGAGTTGGTTACAAAGGAACCGTACAGTACTTATCCTGGAGTTTTGATTAATGGTAAGCTGCAGTGGGCACTAGACCGGGTATGCAAGTTCGGCTAGGTCTCCCGCTTTCGGTCCATCCTACATTGGCTTGCGAATGGCAGCAAGGGCTCATATGCGCAAAGGAGAGAGGGGAAATGGTGTCCCAAGATTATCTGAGCGCCTCAATGCTGACTCCGACAATGCCCTTCTTTCACGGGCCGGGGGAAACGAGCTATGTCTGGGGTTGCGCTGAGCAACTGCAGCACACGAGGCTACTCTTGCGACATTGATACTTACGTGTCACTTGATGGCACCTATCCAGCAGCCCCTCGGGTGTGGATAGCGTTTGTATACGAACTGGGAATCCCTTCGGAAGCGCCGTCCAAGTTTACTGGCAGTGGCTAGGCGGGAAACCAAGCACACATGGTACACCCAATCTGTTCAGGCGCGCATCCCACGCTGAAGGTGCTTTCGACTGTCCGAACTAATACTAATAACCCTGCATGGCCGCCCCAAGCCCGCAGAAGGTGGCACTGACCGCGCATCTTCCCCGTAAATAGGTCCTCATATAGATCGTGTGTCCCAGGACGCAGCCCACTTCCCCACTCCCTCGACTTTTGTTGATATATTTTCGAAAAGCATGCCAGTCTTGACCTGGACTGAGACCCGCCCAGGGCGATGGGAACGACCACTGAGCTCTCTAGAGAAATTCAACACCATCAACCGTAATGTCGAGAAGGCACTTGATCGTGACAACTGGGTCATGACCGTCGTCGCCAAACTCGAATTCGATCCCAGCCTGGGCGACCCCGCCGAAGCCTTGAAGAACGCTTGGAAACAGGTCCGATTCCATCATCCAGAGATCGCTGCCGTGCCCTACAATGGCCGATACATCTACCGTACCAGCACCGAAGAGAACGTCGGTTTGTGGGTGTCGGCAACCTTCGTAGTCGAGGACGATCTGACAGTCGAAGACTTGTACGGCAAGATACCCCGCAATGAGCAGATGAGTTGCTATTTCCTCCGCAAAACGTCCGAAGTCATGATTCGCTCTCCACATTATCGCCTGGATGCCCGAGGTGCCATTTTCTGCCTTGACCTGCTCATCAAATCTCTCGCGAATCCGAACGAGCCCCTGGAGTGGGGAACATGCGCAAAGAACCTCTCCCATACTGTCGATGAAGTTCTCGACATACCGTACGAATACACCCCCGAAATCCAAAAAGCTGCAGAGGCCCGATTAAATGATCTGAAGCCCCATTACCCGCTTATTGGCCTCACGCCGACCATGAGATCTCGCATGCCTGGTGCCACGAAACACCGGCTTTTCAAGTACACTACAGCAGAGCTTCGTGAATTCGGTATGGGTGTTAGAAAACTCAAATGGAACGACCAGATTACCATCCATGCTGCACTAATCACTACTTGTCTTGTGCTCTCGCCCCCTGATCAGAAGAGAAGTTATATGGCATCTTATCATAGTGATTTGCGCCGTCTCATTCCTGAAAGGAGCCGGACCAAGAAAGCACCCATCGTTTCGACAAGCGTTATCAACAAAGAAATCGTAGTGTCAGCCTCGACGCGGCTCAAAGATGTCTATGCTCAGCTGGCGCCTGTTTACGATGACGTGGATGGCGCCTTTGTCAAATCGCAAGCTTGCTATCTCGAGAAGCTGGCTGCGCACCTATACCCCAACGGAAGAGAACCTTTCGGCAGTGAAGCAGATGGCCAGCTCCAGCCTCGCCTGTCTTCATTTGGAGTGGTAGAAGATAAACTCCTCATCCCGAAAATCGACGGTGTTGTAGAGCTGAAAGACTTCTGGGTAGGGGTCGAAACCTTCACTAAGAAGATCATGGTGCATACGTGGATGTACAATATGGAGGGTTTTTTTCACGTTTCGTACAACGAGAGTTTCTGGGACGAGGCGTACATGGACCTTTTCGTCGACACGCTGAAGAAAGTATTGATGGAGATCCGGGCGGCTGGTGCATGATACGTCAACTGGGTTGGTTTTTTCCATGTGGTGAATATGCGGAGTTTATGGAGTTGGGACGGAAAGGTTTGGTTAGCGATATACCACGGTCCGTTTTGGGTCATGAATATGTTCAGCGCGCTCGTAATCATGTTGGTTTTTTTGCTGTTGCATGCTGAGGGTTCACACTGTCACACATCACTTCCGGTCAAAACTTGAGGGTTGCAGGCTGATTTCAACACCTGTCTTTGCTTTTGCTGCGAAACGGACCGATTTTGAGCAAAGGGGCGCATTTTCGATAAACCATTCATCTCCGAAGAACTCACTCGTACAGCGGAATCCCGCGATACTGTTCATCGAGCGAAGCCTCGCACGACATCTAATTTCCCGAAGTTCGTCTTCGTTAGCGATGTATCCCGGTCGCTGCCAAGCACGGCACCATTTTTCGCCATGCATCAACCATCAACCTCGCCGATATGAACCTTTCCATATCTGCAAGCCGTTATCAATGGCCGTTTTCTCCACCAGCGACACCAAAAGTGTTGAGCGAGCCTTCCATGTTGCCAATGTTGCTAATAAAGCGATTCCGCAGCTTAGCATGAAGAGCACGCCACGGGAACTCTCACATAGGAACAATTGGTTAGGAGTCACTTTGACGCACGCCAGTACAGATCGTGAGGGGTCGACATTCGTAAAGAATGACTCCAGATATCAAATCATTGAGCTGAACTGTACATACATTATATGTAGGAGAAACAATTGCATGTCGATTTTGATGGCTGCACATGTGGCTTGCTGCGCACACACCCGCTGAAGGCTGAGTAGAAGCATGCAGAAACGGTTACGCACGTAACCGAGAAAAAGAAAGCCGAATTATCGAATACTAAAAACGATATGAGGCAGCCCGCCTTTGCCGCGCGGGAAGTTCTCTGCAACATGGCCAGATGCATTCAATGTTCCGAAGAGGTGGGGTCAATCAAAATTGGAACGGAGGTTATGTAATCATGTGAAGTTTGAAGCGGGGTAGATGTTCGGGACCGGTCATCATGTGATCCACTCATTGGCCCACATCGTAAGTGTATGCCTGTGCGTGAAGTTAATGCGGAGCATGGTGATCTTGTTGTATATATATTTTGCAAACATGATTCATCTCAACAATTCAAGTAATGGTTCGGTTCTATAGTGTAGTTGGTCATCACATCGGATTCTGATTCTTCAGAACTTTCCGGGGACCTGAGTTCGAATCTCGGTAGGACCTTCTTGAATACTTTCTTTTTTGCCTTTTTTTTGTCTCCACCCCCTAACCGTCTCCCCTCTGCAGTGGTCGTGGTTGTTAGTTCACCAGACAAATATCCTTTCAAGGATTGCGCCGTTCGAGAATCTTTTTTGGTCAGATATATCATTCAGGGACATGCTGTTCAAGAATGTATGGGAGGCGAAGGAAGATAGACAATAATTCTGTGCGCTCATTTATATTCTGCTGGAAATTGTGTTATATTTGCTAGTATCGATTGATATTAACGCATCGCTTTTAGGTAAGGAGAGATGACCTCTATTCAAGATTGCTGTGTAAATAGCAGTCAGCAAAAGAAGGAACTCAGCATCATTCAAGCCCATCCTGTCAGTGTTGTTCCCATTGCACCAATTGACCCTGGTCCGACATCGCATTTCAATGCCGGCTTCCCATAGAATAGCTCTTTGATTCTCCAAGGGCAACGCACGGGTGCAGAATGTGATGATAGTGTCGTCGATTCTTTGATCATTCAAGTGTGAGAAGCATAACTGTTCATTCACTGTGCGGACAGACCCAACTCCTCGCATGGGCTAAAGCCCTGGGATGCGTGTCTCGTTCCAGACTTTAGTAGACGCCAGCTTTGACGCTCGCCCTACAACAAGTAAACTCGTTGAGGGGTGATGTAAATCTGGTATCTTAGTGGTATATTCAGTTCCAAAGGTTTTTACACAAGGCTTTTAGATAGGTTTAACGATGTACTAGCGAGAGATGTTATTTGCGTAGGAAATATTTGGTATATAGCGGTCAAAACAAAAGAAAACAAAAAGTTAAGGAAAAGTACAGCCAGCTACCACCGACACAGGTACGCGATCTCATCCTGGCCCACCCACCACTGCTTTGCTACGTCTTCTTCCCACCTTCTAAGCTCTTCCATCAATCATGACTTCTAATCCCCGCCACTTGGGACCTCCCCCTTACCCCCACATTTCCCTCCAGATCTTCGCTTCCTTTTCCCTCTGTTCTCTCTCCTCCTGTTTCTTCCGCGCCAACATCTCTTCGTCCATCGGCACCCACTCCATCCTCTCCTGATCGAAAAAGTGCTTCTCAGCGAGAAACTCTTTCTGCGTAAGCGCATCTTCTCCATACTCCTCCTCCAGCAGCTCCTGGTACTTGTACGGAATGCGCACCGTCACGCCTTCAAACACGGACGTCCTGAGCGGGTAGATCTGCGTCGACCAAAACGTATGTTCATCTTTGCAATACAGATGTTTCGGCGGCTCGGGATATCGGTACGCGGAGCCCCTTGGTCTGGCCATTGTGTCTTCTGCGGTCCGGTTCACTCTCACTGTAGTAATGTCGATAAACAACCCCGTATCGATATCTATCCATCTCGCATCAATGACATTTAGCCAATCCTGCGTACTCGGATTCACGTAATGCGGATTAATCTCAAGCAAGTACCGCTTCCCTGCTTCCATGAGCTCCAACTCCTCCGGGTCACTGATGCCGAGATCGGCCGCGGCGAACGAGTGGATCGTCATGTTGTGATACGAAGCGAGGAATTCGATGGCGGCCTCACTGACTTGCACGTCGATGTCGTCATCCCAGGGCATAATGCGTCCATTCCACCACCAGCCTAGTAACGAACCGTGCATGATCCACGTTTCGGCTCCTAGATCGTGCATCGTGGATAGGTAGGAGCGGATAAGGGCGCGGAGATGCGGGAGTCGGATTTTGTCGGGGAGGGTTTTGTAGGCGAAGCGGCCGTCGTAGTGGTTGTGGAACTGTGGGGGTTTTGGTTAGTGACTTGATGGGATTGAATTTACAAAGTCATAAGAGTGACGCGCTTGAGCGAGGATGACCCTAAGATCTGTATGATATCTGCTCTGAAGTCCAACAAGGAAAAGTGGAGAGAAAACCTACAATGCTTTCATGGAAATACTTCTCCGGATCATCCCCTTCTCTCCCAGACATATCCTTAACGTTATGCGTCAGGCCCTCGAGAAACGCAATGCCATCCACTTGGTGATGAGGGGCCTTGGATGGGGTGTTGGAGTTGTAGAGCGATGATTCCGAGGGGCGCGCAATGGCCTTCATGGCGGCCATCAAGGCGAAGAAAAGAAATGTGTTGAAGTAGGAATGCATGACGTAGAAAGTGATTAAAAAGGGACTTTCCAAAAAAGAGCAGAATAGTGCTTGACCCTTTCTCTACAAGATAAAGAAAGGGATGAGAAGGAGTGTAAAGAAATGAAGACGTGTAAAGGCAAAACAATTCTTTAAACACAGTAGTACACAGATCAAAGAAAAAAAGAGGAATGAATGAAGAAGAATAGAAAATAATGACCCGATTGGGAAAAGAAAAAAGGAGAGACGAGATCAAAAAGAGAGCGAATATATGTTCTTTCCCACAGTATCCCACTGTACAAATCTCGACGTTAACGAATCGCTAAAGTCAGTCACTCAACTCTCTATACACACGTACCACTCAAGCCACAATGTGTATACAAAAAAATTGAGACTTCCGAAACGATTCTCACAAAGTAACGATCTAGACAGCCGTCAATCGCAAAGTACTACCCTGTACTCTACAAATATAGAAATTGGGAATATGTGTGAAAGATAAGCAAGTAAAAAAACCCCTCAGGACTAAGGCCGAAAGAAAAGGCGCGCACACGACCATGAAAAAGGACGCGTATGCAGGGCCAACGTACGTATGCGTTTCTGTGTGGCTATCGGGGCCAGGGTCGTTAAGGCATACGCTATCATTGATTGATGTTTGCTTAGATGCAACTAGAAGTACGCCCGGGACATGCAGCGAACGCCACAAATGTAGAAGGTTCCGAGGTCGAAAGGGGAAATGTGGAGTGTGCTGTAAAGTTGGATGGATATGTATGTAAGAGTCGTCATATGGTATTGTTGAGATGCGTTACTTACTTGGGGGGTCCTTCTAATTCAACAGGTCTTTGGCACATGTATAATGTGCTCTTCCCTCCCCTCCCCTTTGATCAGTTTTGTTTCAACCGAACCAAAGCCCTGACTACGCAAAAATTTAGTTTTCAGCAAGCGTCGGCCGTTGTGTGGCGCTTAACTATGGCGCTTCCTACAGCAACGCCATGGTGGATCCCGAGAGCTTGTCTTACTCGGCAAAACTCTTGTTTTATTTGTATCCTTAAAGATCATTTTGGGGCAGGCTTTATGCAGACTCGTCATTTAGGTGGGGCTTTGAACGCTCATGGGTGTGTGTGTGTGCATCAATTGACGCAGAAATGCACCCACGAATTTGTAGCATTGACTTTGCTGACCGACAGATTGGGGAGGCGTTGAAGGGAGTGAGGTTTTGAAACGATTCTCTTCCGTCTCCATTCAGCGGAAAGAAGCAGGAATGCTGCATGCTCCCGAGCCGACATAAGAAAATGGCTTCTTCAAGTCGTCATCCTCACATTATCAAGCGCCACATCCATGCATCAATTCGAAGCCACCACGGGCCCATCCATGAACGTCAGCCGTCACATAATCAGGAAGAAGCTCGGTGCAAGCACATGCAAGGCTTAGAGACGACAAGGATTCTAAGTTCTGGAACTGTCTAGCGCGGGTCTGGTTTCTGAAGGCGTCACGCGATATTTATCGCTGGATTTTCTCTCTAAAGGCATTCACAAGGCATGGGGGAGAAGTTCATTTGCTTTCGTGGCTGAGGTGCTTATTTGGATATCGTAGACTACCGGAAACAAAACAGGATCCAGGATGTATGTCGGGAGACAATATCGCTGTAGGTTAGGCCCAACGACCTGGATGGATGGGTTTTCGCTGTCCGTTTTCCTTTGGAGTGTCGCACAAAGCTTGTACTGGTCGTTGTTTGCCCGATCTATGCAAAGAAAAAAGCCTCGATGGATGTTGAGGCCTTTACACGGGCATTGAACCGGGATATCTTGCATGTACACGATGCAGATGACGATGAGCAGATGCATGATGGAGGGTGTACCTATTGAGACATGTAATATCTATAGCTACCTCACGGACTGCCCGAATCGACGCTTCACAGCTAAACAACAGTCAACCATCCACGCAGGAAGTTCTGAGAAAATCACCATAGTCAAGCCCATCCAAAGCACACGAGCACTTCCCTTCTTCTCCCTCAACTCAAATTCAAAAACGTGGGGCGCGGGTCGGACACGAACGGAGAGCCGACGTTACGCGTCCTCATCTGCAGATACAGGGCACAGTGCATGCACTAAAACCGTGGACCTCCAATGAACGTCACAAAGCTTAATCACAACAAGCTTCTGCTAAGCTTTTGAGCTTAGCGCTGAGTTAATTTTTTGGCAAGGAAGGGGTGAGGCTGCAACATGGGATTTTGGCGGGTGCGATGACGCTGGCGGTTAGCTGGTAAGGTTATTGGATGGAGTTGTTTTTATGCGTATGCTGGAACGCGCGGTCTTACTACCCCTTTGTTTTCCAGGTAACTACAGAGTTCCAAAGTTGTTTATTCACTAACACACCACGTGGCGGGCGTATTGAGACACTTATCAAGCACTGTAACCACCAGTTGACCCTGGTGGTATTTAGCTATCTTTGTACCCATGATAGAAAGCATTCTGCATGTGTGTGCGCGCGCTATGGAGCTGCAATCCCGTCCTCTTCCCCGAAAGCCAGAGGGTTATCTTTGGGTGGATGAACAGACTGAGGACGTGGCTCTTGATGATGAGTGGTGGACGGTTTCGATATTGAAAACCGCGGCATACATGTCATAGGTTTCCGTCCACGCCCGAGCCACTTATATTTTTGCATGTTCGATACCACTGTCAATATCTCTGACGATCCAACCGTCTGGTACAAATCCCGGAGAGTAGTAATAGTCTGACATGGATATTATTGAAAGGAATCGCTGTCTGCGCGCATGGAGTGGCGGAACTCTTTGCATCTGTGCGACCCATCCTCGGAGGTCATCAATCATCTAGAAAACGATCCCATATCCCCATTGATTGGATTCCCAACACCTTGTACTCCGAAAGAAACGCCTGGGAAAATGCTGATGGTGGCAAATATGTGCACGATACAAAGCGTTCACTCTAGCTCTGCCTCGTTCGCAGGAACCCCGTAGCTATCCTCAAAGCTCGGCAGGACCACGCCCCACATACTGGGTTGCAGAGCATCATCCTCCTCCTCCCACCCACTACCATCACCATGCCAGCGAAATGCAAGGCAATCTCGATCCCTTAGTCCCGCTCCTTTCGGACAGTCCTTCACCGCACCGCCAACGCCCGTATTATCCTTCTTCGCCTTCGCCTTCGCCTTGCCCTTCCCTTTCCCAGATTCCTCTTCCTCGCCCGCAGGGGGTATCTCCCAATCGCCTGGCATCCAGCCTGCCTTGGGATCGGAGCGGTCGACTGGTCGGCCAAATTGGAAATCTGAGGGCGATGTAGGAAGCGGGACGGCATCGCCTGTTTCTGGGTCGCGCAAGGGGCTTTCGGACAGCGCGGCGAGGAGTTGTGATTTGATAGAGGCAAAAGTTTCAAGGGGATCAACGTGGAGGAGGACAGTGGTTTTGCCGGCTTTGAGACGGAGTGTCCATGTTGTTGGATCGGGCTTCGTGAAGGGCGTTTCGGACATATTTTATGTTGTTTGATTGTGTGAGGCAGACGAGGGAATCTCGTGGGGCTACTGTTCGGTTCAAAAGATGAGCGAAAAGCACACGTAGTTTGCCTTAATCTGGAAATAGAGCGTGTGTATAGTAGCCACGAGTTTCAGGCAGTTCGAGAGAATAAAGGCGCGTCGAGTTCTTTGAGGCAGACGCGACGGTGGCGGGGGTGCCTGGCATACCAGTGGAGAGGGAACCAGCCAGTCGGAAAGCAGCTTGTTCCGATCGTCTCGTCTTGGCATGGGCAGATCAAAGCTCTCGCGACCGACACCACGGTAGATAGTCAGTATCAGCGACACCCCATCAGCAATTGAACGAGTTATTTGTAACGACAATTCCTCGAAACCTTCAATACCATTCCGAACCATACTTGACAAAGGAGATATTCGTCGACACCAGTTACTCAGTACCTGTCAGAGCATACAGCTTTCCCCGCTCAAGCTCCACACCGTTAGGTGTGCTGTAAAGACGTCGATAGACCCCGTCCCTCGTTCTGGGTCTCAATCACAACTCCATAACCATGGCGACGGTACACTCAGACACCGCTTCCGAACCCCTGGCAGATACCGCCCTCTCCACATCTCCTCCGTCACCGACAAACCCGAATCTCTCACCACACCGTCTCTCCCTCCCCTTCGACCAACGCCTCCTCCTCGCCACCTTCGCTTCCTTCTCATGCGGCACATTTCTAGGCTATCTAGAAACGTCAAGATTGGCCGCGCTGCGATTCCGCGCCGAGAACGCCCACCGCCTACCCAAAACACAACCGGGATGGTACCTCTACCACAAATCCAAAAACTACTACAAGTTCCAACAAGGCATCCCTGCGGGTCTCCGCTCCGGCGCTTACCTATCACTATGGACAGGCATCTTCTTCGTCATCGAGGAGAGCATGGACGTGTTCCGCGGGACATGGCGCGCGGGCCGCACATTCAGCGAGATGGAGGGCGTGAGCGAGTTGGAGGTCAACAGGATGGACAAGGAAATCGAGTGCAGTAGGGACTACTTAAGCAGTACTGTAGCTGGAATGGTCACGGGCGGGTTATGGAGCGCTGTGAACCAGTTTCCCATGGTTACGGCCGCGAGGACGATTCGGATAGGGTTTTTGGCGGGCTTGGGGTATGGGGTCAGTCAAGACGCGTTGTCGTGGGCGAGGGGGAAGACGGGAGGTATTGTGAACGAGGCTGAGAGTTGGATTTACAGAGGCGCGAAGAATCGACAGAAAAAAGAGGGGCAGGAACAAGAGCAGCGGGAGGCGTAAAATGAATGGACCGAAGCAAGCAGGCGTTTGGTTGGGCAATCTCGACTTTGGAATCAATATAATACCCTTTTTTTCTCTCTACGACCGTAGCTTCCTGGTGGGGCTCGAGCACAAGATTCCTGTGTACTCGCTCTATCTTGGTACACGATCTTCCTCTCACTTACGGGCTTGTCAAAGCAGCAGACAAAATGACCACCGATGGATCTTGTCACACAAAACCTTGTACCCAATCACGCTATTCTCCAAGCAAGCGAGCGCCATTAGACTCTTTCGACGAGGCAACGACATTAGTGACCCTCATATGATTATGTTATGTTCCACGGCTTACACGACATCCACTACATGCGTTGTCACTACGAAAGCGCGAGGACCTATGGATTGTTCAACCATCTATAATCGGACGCTACCATGAATACATCTACTCCTTGTTAATGCATGCATCATTCAAGAGCCAACCCTTTAATTTCTGAATCTTGATTCATGAAGCAGAACGACACCGAAAGAGGCCAATGGATATGTACCATCACCTCCACCCCAATCCCAGATCCGAGTCCCTAACCCCCTCACAACCAGAGAGAAGAGAAATAATTAAGTGGTATTGGGCATGACACTTACATTATCTATCCATTTCACGCAATACGTAGCATGAAATGCTCATATAATATATACACGGACTAGAACAAAGTCCTTTTTTAATCTTATTCCTTCCCAGTCATGAGGAAACACACACCACACACCCTCTATTTCCCCAACCCAAAGCAATTAGCATAATACGTGACCGTGGCGGGCCAATCGCTGAAAATAGCTTTGATGCCGACCTGGTGCGCGAGCACATCGAGCACCGTGTACATGTCGCCATCGTTGTTGATGGCCTTGGACACATACTGGTAGTAGTAATCGCCGCCCTTGTTCAACCAGCCGGAGCGCTCAAAGCTCCACGCGACGAGGTCCAAGCCGGCCTTTTTCGCGGCGAGCGCGTACTCCGAGGGCACGATCTTGCCGGCGTCGTCGAGTTTGGTGAGGGCGAAGAAGGCGGGCGCCAGCACCTTGACGCCGCGCTTGGCCAGGTCCGGGATGCTGGCCGTGGCGTTGGCGTAGCCCTCGGGCGTGTCGACCCGCTCGTCGAGGTACACGGCTTGCTTGCCGAAGGCGGGCTCGTTTTTGATCCAGTAGAAGATGTCGTCCGGCAGGAAGGATTGCGCCCACACGCGCTTCGGGTCGATGTTGCGCTGCTTGTAGGCGTTGATTAGGTCTTGGGCGTATTGCTCTTGCGTGTAGCCGTCGAAGGGCATGGGGACTTCGGGGGTTTTGAGCTCGGGCGTGAATTGCAGCCCCCAGCTGTTGACTTTGTCAATGTACTCGTTGTGCGTCATGACGGTGCCGCACGTGGCGTAGAGGTCGGTGCGGAAGTAGGGAGTGCCGTCCATGTACTGTTGGACGGTGGTGGCGTTGGGGTTGAAGCCGTCCATTTTGCCGCAGAGGGTTTTGAATTCCGCGAGCGTGATGTCCGAGGTGCAGCATTTGGCTGAGGCGGGCTTTCCATTGGCGGCTGGGGTGAAGGGAGTGGTGCATTTGGAGGCCAGGTCGGTTTGGTTGAGGATGTTGGTGGTCGTGTGGAGATCGCATTGGGCGTGTCGGCACACGAGTTGCTTGTCTTTGGTGAAGGCGACGTCGCACTCAATGACACCCGCACCCTGTCGCCTGGCAGCTGTAATGCCTTCGATTGTGTGCTCGGGAAATTGTAGGGGGGCACCACGGTGGGAGAAGACGAAGTCGCTGGTCTTGAAGGGGCCCTCGGAGCAAGATTGGAGCTTCTCTTTCAATGGGCCCTCGTCCATATCGTCCACGAGGTAGTAGGGGCGAACGCCGACCTGGATGTTGAGTTTGGCCGGAGCTTGGTGGCCTGGTCCTCCATGTCCTGGTGGTGGTGGAGCTGGAGCGTAACTGTCGTCTCGTTTCGCAGGAGCAGCAAAAGCTACGCTGGCGAGCAATGTTGAAGCCACAAAGGAGCGCATGGTGAAGAATTGACGCAAAAACCAAAAGGATCAAAGGAGGGCCAAAGAATGAGCACACGCAATTGAGAAGGGGACAGGGCCATGGCGCATCTTTATCTCGCGAGATAGCTTGGAGGTCTCTGAGCAGGGACCGCGGCGTCGACAAGAGACATGGCAGCTACGCGAAGCTCCGGGCCAGAAAAGATCAGAAGCTCCTGCACGTGGAGGGATTTTGAGCGGAACCGTATGCGTGTGTGTTGATGGTGCATGGAAGACTTCAAGAAAGATGGTAGCCACGCCTCCATCGAGTTAGCCCGCCAAGGTGCCAATACGAACGTCAAGCGGGCACGTTTTCGACTTGATAGGCTTTGGATCGAGGTTGGAGGTTCGCGGATTCGACAGTGTCCCTAGGATGACCTCCCCGGACTGTGGTTCCTGGTAAACGGTAATCGGGGCCAAGCAACGCCATAAACATCCTTCCATTCCACCTTCCTCAATCGTCTAGCTAGAGCGACGTTTCACACGAGCCTGTCCTCTGCTTGTAAGACCTAGCGTGCCAACTACTATTCACTGCCACTATTTTTTTTTCATATCATCATTTTGATGTAGTCCAAGGATACCGGGAATATGGAATTGGTCCGGGTATGAGGTACCTACAAGTGAACTAAAAATTCTCTTCTAGAGTCTGCAACCCAAGGTTTCCAAAACACCATTGAATATACGAATACGATAGTAGATGACTTTATTGATTTCCCGCGACAAAATAATTCTAGATGCGCCGTCACTACTATTATTCGCTCTATTAACAGTACAACAATTAATACCCCATTTCACCAATTTCTTCAAAAAGGCTCTTAAGAAGGGTTGTACGCCGAACCCAGTGTTACTTCCAGTCCACCAACCTCTGTGATCAGATCTGCGTGATAAGACTGCACCCTGTGTGACGCCTTGGATCTATCCCACCAGCGAAAACATTTTCTGCACATACACTTTCTCTCTGGCGCGCATGCATGAAAAAAAAACTCCCCCGTTCTTAGTTTTTCAACATAATGTGTAGCATCATGGCCTATTAGGTAGTCTGTACGACATACCAGAAATATGGAACATCAATTGATGTATACAGAACCCATTTTTAATGTAGAAAAGATCTGAGAAGAAAAGAAAACTCCAATCCATAACAACACGTCCATTCCCTCACAACACCAACGATCCTCGACTAATTCGGCCCCAATTGCTCGTAATCATGAAGCTAAACCAACTTGCTTACCTGATCATCCTACAACCATGGGGGACCTGAATTCTTAGTGTTGGAACAACATATGGGATTCCAGTATAGTGTACCTACATCGGCTTAATAAACTACAAATACTGTAATGAGTGATTCGGGAATAAACCACCGTTCGTGCAAATATATAAGAAAGGTGCAAGTCCTCCGTCGGAGATAGTTGGATGTGTGGTTTGAGAAAAGAGTTGGATTTGAAATGGTGAGGGTGAGGGTGTTTAATAGAATTAAGGAAGGATAATGGGGTTGAGAGAATGGTGTGAGGAGATGGGGGATATATATCATGTCTTGCATCGAAGGTTTCTATAACGATTTTTTGTGTGTGAACGGGTACTCGAACACTTCTGAGTATTGCTTTCATACCTCGTTCTTCAAGGCCATTCCAGATAAAAAAACAATCCTCAATCACTTTCCCAACCCACCACGATGTCCAACCCCCTCCTCGTCGTCTTCGGCGCAACCGGCAACCAAGGCCACTCCGTCATCCAATCCCTCCTCACCCACCCCAAACTCTCCTCCCAATACTCCCTCCGAGCCATAACCCGCAACGCGACCAGCCCAACCGCGCAAACTCTCTCCACCGCCGGCGTCCAAGTCCTCACCGCCGACCTCGACGACCCTTCCACGCTCCCCGCCGCCCTGGCAGGCGCATCCTTCGTCTTCGCCACCACCAACACCGCGTACGGCGGCAACACGCGCGAGGTCGAAACCCGACAAGCCCGCGCCTTGTGCGCCGAAGCCCTGCGCCAAAACGTGCGATACATAATCTGGAGCACGCTCCCGCACGCTGCTAGAATCTCGGACGGGACAGCGAAGGTCGAGCACTTTGATGTGAAAGCTGAGGTTGAAGAGTATATCCGTGGTCTTCCTATCAAGTCTGCGTTTGTTGCGCCGGGGAGCTACATGCAGAACATTTACAGCGTTCTCGCGCCGCGGAAAGCTCCGCAGAACGATGGCACGTACGTGATAGCGAGCATGAATCACCCGACCGAGACGTTGATGCCGTTATTCGATGCCAGGGATGTAGGCGCGTTTACGAACGCCATCCTCGGTGATCCGGATAGGTACGAAGGCGCCTTCTTCGCGGCCGCGCAGGGTTTGTACTCGATGCGGGATATGGCGGGCATCATGTCGAAAGTGGCGGGGAAAACGGTGCGGGTCGTGAGGGTTGAGGAGGAGGAGTGGCGGGGAAGTTTTCCTGAGCCGTTGGGGGGGATTATGTTGGAGACGGGGAGGTTTTTTGAGGAGTGTGGGTATTTTGGGCCGAGGATGAGGGAGGATGTGGAGTGGGCGCAGAAACAGGCCGTGGGGACGTTGAAGGGGTTTGAGGAGTTTTTGAGGGAAACCGGGTTTGCGTTGGAGTGAGCAGATGTTCCATCCCGTCTGTTATCTTTTTGTTATAGGAGATAGCTTTTTACCGATGGGTCGAAATAGTCCGAAGGATGCACGACCTCAGTGCTTGTAGAGTTCAACCTGGCTGCGAGACAGAATTTTTTATATTACTTTGTTCGCTTTTTATCCTACTACAGAGATGCAATTCAAACCGTTGCTCATTAGGATTAGAGACATTCAATGTCTAAAAACAAACAAAACCAGCAAAGCCAAAAACTCCCAGCCAAATCCGAAAATACCCAAGCATCTTCCTCCTACATCTCACCCAGGCCACCTCTCGATTGTTTGTTACTATTTTTTATGATGTTGACATGTTGTAGACGGCCGGCACATTGACCATGTATTTCGCAACCGCACCACCGTGGGGCGTTGTTGAAGATGGGTAGCTCGAGCTGTTACCAAAGCTTGCAATTAAGCATCCACGGCCTTGGGAGGAGCATTGGCCTTCTTGTTCTTGTAGAAAAGTGCGGGAAGAAGGACGCAAGAGGTCGTGAAAAGAATGCTGCGAAATGTCAGTCACTTGAACGGAGACGAGTGTGAATGAACCACGTACCAGAGCGCGATTCCAAGACCCCAGACTGTCTTAGCTTGGAAGCAGTTGGACCTGGTGACGCCAGCCCAGTGGCTCAAGCTCAGCTTGTCACCCATGGTGTTGAGGTTGTTCTTCACCGAGGTGGTAAAGGCAAAAGCATAGGCCGCATCCACCTCTGAGGAGGCCTTGCCGATAACGTAGCAGTTGAGGAAAGAGATGGGTTTTCCAACGGTAACCGCCACCACGATGAATGCAATGAGGAGTAGGGAGTCAATGCCAGACATGACGAGCAGGCCGAGGTTTGCGCCCGACCAGAAGAAGGCAATGCTGACCATGATGTACAAGGTCGCGATGCAAGTCTGAGTATTACGTTAGCAAAGCTGGCATTTTACATGCAAGAAAAGGGGAAACGTACCACACTGATCGTGCCCACAAACTCCTTGGGAGGCTCGACACCCGTGCTGACAATGTTGCCAATGAAGTTGGCAGTGATACCGATGATGATGATCATGGCAAGGACCTGCATCATTCGCACAAGCAAGAAGAGCTTGCTGATGGGGGCAGCGCCGTAGGTAGGAACAGGCATTTTGAATGATTGGTGTGTTGAAAATGAAGAAAGTGGGAAAGATTGTTGTTTGGTTGGGAAGTTCGAACTGGTCGAGGAACGGCTTTGCGTTGTAGTGATTGAAAGAAATCTGCACGGCAGATGAAGTGAATGCGTTTGACAGTGAGACTTTTCTTGAGTGAATGAAATCAAAAGATGAGACAAGGAGACAGGAAATAGAAAGAGACAGAGGAAAGAAAAGGAAATGTTGGTTGGTTGTGAAGTGGATGCTGAAGTGGATGATGAGAGACTGCAGACTGCTGGCGATGCATCTTAAATACCTAGAGCCGTCAGTATCTCGACTGCTGGAAGCATTGAACAGCTTGGATGGTCGTAGCTTCTTTGCTATTCCTGTCAGTCGAATGTTTTTGTTGTATTGTTTCATGCCATCTCGAGCAGTCGCTGATCGTGCCAATGAGAAGCGAGATCAGCGATGCTTCAGAAAATGTCCGATGTAGGCGAGATGCTGCACAGACGCAGGCTGGCGGCTACAGCATTGAGCTACCCTACTTCATCAAAACTACAGTTCTGCGAGTACTTTTTGCGTCACATCAAGCGTTAACCGCTGAGGAGGATCTAGAGCCACTTGGTGCTTCACTGATCGACTGGATGAGAGATGACTTGCGGCTTGCGGTTTGCTTCCGACGGGCCCACTTCAGCTTCATCCCCGATCGCGCGCGGGAGCTATGCTTAGATCTGTTGAGGCTCAATCAGAGGTGGTTTCGGAGGAGCGCTCTGCAAAGTCGCGCTGGCTGGAAGACGCGTTGCCTAGAGAAACGCGTTGAATGCATGAGTGCACATCCCACGGGCCATGGCGCTATGGGCTGCTGTGTGCTGTATCTGGATTTGGCTGCCTAAACATGGCGCCATAAAACATAAAAGAGAAGACCTCCCGATGGAGATATTTGGGAGCAGTTTTGAAGTCCAAGGGCAAGAATGGGGTGACGGATTATCAAGCGTAGTGTTGTATTGTGGAGAAGGTTTACTGCGGAGAAGATAGCAGCCGCCCGACGTGGCAGGTACAGCCGATAGGTAACCTCGCCTCGGCTTGTGTCGGAGAGATGCCCAATCCTTAAAAGGCATGAGATGGCACGATGGACTCTCTTTCATTGATGAAGGCATTTTTGGCCTGAATGATTACCGTGTTTCTCTCTCTCTCTCTCTCTCGCTCCTTGTCCAAAATAATAGAACTTACGGTGATATTTAATAGCATAGCATGGGTCTTTCGAGCTATCTGCAGCACAGGCGCGATTGGTAGACAGCTCTCCACACCCCCACTCAGGCTTCAAGCACACGAGCTGACCAGATTCTAGCCAGCGCAAGCAAGATGAGCGCGCCTCCAAGATCAAATCCCTAGGACAAGCTTACCTCTCCCCTCTATCTCCTCAAGAACGCACCATTCTCGGGAAACCGATACAAGAACTCGTTCAAGATGTTCACAAACAAGTCACCTCTCCCGTAGACATCCTCCGCGCGTACGGCAAGGTCACCGTAAAGGCCCACGAGAAGACGAATTGCGCCACCGAGATCTTGTTCCCTGAAGCGGAAGAATGGGCTAAAAACGAGATCAACCTCAAAGGCCCATTGGCTGGAATACCGGTTTCCTTGAAGGACTCCATACAAGTCAAGGGCTTCGACATCTCGGTGGGCTTTTCGGCCAACACTGGGAAGCCGTATGCGGAAGATGGGCCTATGGTCAAGCTTCTCAAAGATGCCGGTATGTTGAACCCTATCCTCGCATGCATCGCAAATTGACTTGTCCAGGTGCCGTGCCCTTCGTGAAAACCAACCTCCCTACCACGCTGCTCTCGTTCGAATCCACAAACGACGTTTGGGGCCGCTGCACCAACCCACACAACCGCGATTACTCTCCAGGTGGATCAACCGGCGGTGAATCTGCTCTATTGGCATTCGGTGGCAGTCGCATCGGCATCGGATCCGATGTTGCAGGCTCCGTGAGGGTGCCCGCCCATTTCTCAGGCTGCTACTCAATACGATGCTCCACCGGAAGATGGCCAAAGATGGGAATGAACACCTCTATGCCTGGTCAGGAAGCCATACCCAGCGTATTCAGCCCCATGGCACGCACGCTGAACGATCTTACCTATTTCACGCGGAGCTTGATACAGATGCAGCCTTGGAAATACGATTACACGGTGCACCCGCTGGAATGGCGGGAGAACCTGGAGAAGGAATACAAGGAGAAGAAAACCCTTCGGGTGGGCGTCATGCGAACAGATGGCGTTGTGGATCCATCTCCCGCATGCGCGCGTGCTTTAGACGATGTAGCCAAGGCGTTGGCCGCTGAGGGCCATGAAGTATACGACGTACAACCTCCTGCTCCGTACGAAGCTCTCTACCTTGCGTCTCAACTACTCCTCAGCGACGGAGGCGCCACCATGATGTCCTTTTTCCGCACTGGCGAGTGGAATGATTCAGGCGCCTCCCAACTGGTGTTCTACATGAACCTTCCACGGCCCATCAAGTACGTGTACTACCTCTGGGTGAAATACGTAAAGCGGGACAGTGTATGGGCTGGGTTACTCCGTGACTGGCACCCTAAGACAGCGCACGAGTACTGGCAATTAGCCGGCAAGCGCGAAGCCTTCAAGAACAAATTCTTCAACTGGTGGAACGACGAGGCGAAAATGGATGTCATGATCACGGCGCCCAACGCGACGCCCGCCGTCCCGCACGATGGCATGCACGACGCCGTCAGCAGCTGTGGATATACCTTCCTGTTCAACCTGGTAAGCTCCCCCTCCCTCCTCCTCCCACTCGCCACCTTTTTTTCCCCCTTCAAACGCGAACATGGCTGATGAACGATTATGTAGCTGGACTACTCTGCTGGCATCATCCCCGTCACTCATGTCGATGCAGCCCGCGATCAGCTCCCCGCGTCCTTCAACTTCAAGGCGCTCAATGGAGTCGCAAAGGGCGCGTACAAGCACTACGACGCTGCCAAGATGGCGGGTCTGCCCGTTGGCGTGCAGGTCGTGGGTCGCCGGTTGGAAGAGGAGAAGGTGCTCACGGTCATGGAGAGGATCGAGGCGGCGTTGGATAAGCAGAATGGGCGGTATAAGCTGCTCGAGGTGGAGTGAAGGTTGTTTTGGGTAAAGGATTGATACCAATTTGCATGTAGATGGTATTTACTGTGATGCTTTATGAAGTTGAAAATGACGCATATGATGTTTATGTATATACTACCTTTTTTTTACGCCTGCGCTTTTTTTTCCGGGGCCAGAACATAGTATCAATTGATGTCCGACCTAGTCTATCTACATCAAACTGTATCTCGCTGCCTTACCCAATGGAGAAGTTGCCTCGTAGGTACATGTACTTAAAGATATGTAAGTACCTACATAGATAACAAACCAACACTTGGGGCAACCAGGCGTCCGAAACCATGGGAATCCTTCCCTGCGTTGGATGGAACCTTGTCAATATTCGGGAATGGGGTTAATTCCAAATACCTCTTTCCCTCCCATCGGCGCATTTTCTTTCCGTTACGAAAGCCTAAAAGGGATATTGTTCTTGGTGCGGAAACGAACCGCTTGATGATAGTAGATTTTCCTCGTTGGTCAAGATTTTCCGTTTTTTGACAACTAGTATTGATACCGGTCTGGAGGATCTCACACCGCATCGATCAACTTTTACGATTTCTCTGACTCGGCAAAAATCAGATAATCATACCTCAGGAGCCAAGTCTCTGAATTCCTCGCAAACACTTTCCGTTTTTCTCCGGAGATCAGGGAGAAACGAACATCAATTGAAGGCTTACCACATTCTCGACGTTCTCGAATTCTTATGTTCATGTAGCATGCACTTGTTCGTCAGCATCCTATTCAGCTGGGACCTTGCATACCTTTGTATAATGACTAGGTGTATACCCCACCACACGGGATCCGCCGCGCGCTGACGTCGGATCCATCGTCCGTGCTCTAGCTACCCCACCACCGACACGACGTAAAAAAAAAACCGAAACACGAGGGGTCCGATAAAGGGTATTTGGAATTACGACGGTTGCATGGGTCGGTGTTAGGGCATGTAACTAGGGAAACACAGCAACTTTGTTGGCCCCAATTGATTCGACACGCGCGAGAAAAGAGACGGAGGATCGATTGGCCTGGGATGTGCATAGAGGGTGGATGGGTTGGTTTACGTTTACGGTATGTGTTTAGGGTATACGAGCATAAGCGTTGGTGGTTCTTGGTGGTGTACTGCCGTAGTCTGAGGAGGGATGGAGGGATTGCGGGCGAGGGAATTGGTGTGTGTAGAGTAGTTTAGAGGGAGATCGATCGATGCTTTGTTTCTTTCCTGGTGGTGTTGTATCTGCGGGAGCCGGGGTGTTGCATTGCTTTTTAGGAGGGACTCGATGGAGCCCTGGGAGACATGCTTTCAGTGTCATGCAACATGCAGCGGCGGGGTAAGCGGCGGAGCGGCGGTGGAAACGATGATGATGATGTTGTTGAGAGGAGAGGAGAGGGAGGGGGCGAATAGGGGAGGGGCTCTTGAGGGCCACTCGGAGGGTCACATCGACGCAGCTAAGGTCCTCGGGGGAGAGGACAGAGGCTGTATAAATACTACGTCTTTCCCCTCTCCTCTGAGGACCTTGATGTCTTGTTATCACCATTGAGCATCTTTTTTACACTTCCATCGAACCGTATCGAGTTAGCTCACGTTTCTTTTCGTCTCTCAATTGGATACCCTATTTCGTCGTCATGTCTGAATTCACTGGAAAGTGCCATTGCGGTAACACTGAGTGGACTGCCAAGTTGGAGAAGGACCAGCAGTCTCACATTCTTTGGTATGGTGTTTTCCCCTCCTCTGATTGTGTTTACGTCACTCTACCGTCTTCGACCTTCTTAGCTCCTCTGATGCATGTTGAAACCATCGAACTTCAATACTGACAATGGGGAAATAATAGCCACTGCGACACCTGCAAGATCCTCTCCGGCTCCACCTTCACTCTCAACCAGATCGTCCCCAAGAGCGCCCTCAACATTACCAAGGGTGGAGATGATCTCGGGAAATACACCTACAAGGGCGATTCCGGTACGTGTACCCATTCATCTATCCAAAAGCTTATGAAATGGCGACCTGTGCTAACCGTCATGACCATTTTAGGCAATGGAGTTCACTGCTACTTCTGCAAGAACTGCACCGCTCACGTCTACCACGTGCAGGATGTAATGGGCCCTGACACCATCATCGTTCGCACCGGCTTGCTCAACGCCGGTCTCGATGGCACTTTCAAGCCCGCCGCTGAAATTTACGGCAAGGCTAGGCTGAGTTGGGAGAAGGAGGTTGCGCATACCTTTGAGCTTCTGCCTCCGTCATAGATGGTGGTGATTGAAGCTGTCTTTGCCATGTAGCTACGGTCCATCACGCGACGTTATGAATATCAATAAAAAGTTATACTCGTCAGTTCCATGAAGCTAGTGCAAAGAGATGAAGCCCAAAATCAGTTCCTTGTCATCGTAGGGATTCATGTGTCATGTTCTGCGGCTGTCCTTCAAACTTAATATTCTTTTTCATTTTTGTGTGAACAATTATAAGGGGTTCTAACCAAACAAAAAAAGATACTTTTTTTGTTCAAACAGAACCCGCTAATTATAATCGTTCACAAAAGAATACAAAAGAATACCAATTTTGAAGGTGAGCCGCAGAACGACACACATCCTAAACCGTGTATATTATGGAGTGTTTTCCCCGATGGATATGCACAATCGCTATTCCATTCTGCTCAACGCCAAACTCCGGTTGCCCCTTATGCTATACATCATTCAACAATCCAACCTCACTCATCCTCACCCTAATCTACCAGGTCAGGGAATTTCCTCAAGAAATGGCTCGGGCACTCGTATCCCGAGGGGTTCTTGTCCAGGTATTCTTGGTGGTAGGTTTCGGCATCCCACCACTGCCCCGCAGGCAAAACCTCCGTGACCACTCCACCCTTCCACCATTGCTTGTTCACTTTCTCTGTGATCTCCTTGGCAATCTTCTCCTGCTCGGCGTTGTGGTAGAAAATGGCCGAGCGGTACTGCGATCCGACATCGGGGCCCTGCGAATTGGCCGTGGTGGGGTCGTGCATCTTGTAGAAGAATTCGAGGAGGGTGCGGTAGGAGACGGCGTTGGGGTCATATGCGATCTGAAGAGCTTCGGCGTCTGTTATATACAAGTTAGTCACCTTCAATTCCGGTGCACAATAGGTGTGGGAGGATTGAGGCGGAAAAGGGGGGATGCGTACGGCCCGTTCGTCCACTGCATACGGCTCTGTAGCTTGGATCGCTGGTGTCGCCTCCAATGTACCCCACTCGCGCATCTAGTAGTCCTTTGTTGGCAAATGTTTTGCGGTACATGTGCTCGACACCCCAGAAACACCCAGCAGCGACAGTGGCGGTTTGCGCGCCGGATGGCACGTTCATAGGTTGTGCGGGGGCGTTGGACATGGTTGTGAACGGGCGCAGGAAGCGGGAGAGAAAGGACATGGAAGTGTAAGAAAGGATGATGAGAAAGAGGTATGATAGAAGCTTTAGGATCGCTATATTCTCAGTTTATATACTGCTGGAATACTGTAAGATCAAGTAGTTGTACAAGACGAGGTTGGATTTGGAATCTGAGATTTCGCCGCATTGGGTGCTTCGTTGACGCCATTATCCCGCCTTACAAATCCAACGGCCTGCCACAGTGTGGCGTCTAGCGCCACTATCTCCCATTCAGGCAGGTGGATTTGGAAGCGTCACAGTCAGCTTCCCTATCAACTTTCTTTTGGACTTCGTTCATGATTCCATGCATGGCGACACATTCGGATGCCTCTGTATTTCATTGCATCCTTTTCTCTTCGTTTATACCTTTTGTGAGCCCAAGGACAAGCCCGGCGGTGTCTGTTCGCTTACATATGTACTTCTCAGCTTTTACCCGGGAGGTTCACTTTAATTACCTACATAGCAGCTTCGCTAGGACTATGAAGCTGCACACTTTACCCATGTCCGTCTGGACCGCAACAGCTTTGTGACCTCGTATTTTCTCCAATCAGCTTCCGCCTTGTTGGAGGCTCTCGTACCTGTTTGATCTTCCCTGCGTCTGTGTCGGTCCCTGCAGCCACCAAGACTCTTGGCTATTAATTGAGGACAGAATGTCTAATCCATTTTTCGCCCACAGCTTGACTTTTTATCATACAGTGTCTCTCCTCCAGTCCACCAAAAGGTTCGTTAAACTGTTCGTCCTCACCAACTAATTGTGATTACCGAGGATATAACGCTACCCTCACCAACGGCCTGCTGCACTTTCTACGTCTTTGTGACAGCATGGGTATAATCAATCCTTCAATCTATTATGCTAAATTCAAGGGCATTTATCAGTAGGCACCAATCTCACGCCACAAAAGCATGGTCTGGGCCTTCTGTGACTCGCGTTCCACTTCGCTTTTCCCAATGGCAACATCCGACTGAGTGTCCTCGGTCACTGTTCAATGGCAGTGTCTAGACTTTTTATTTTTAGCAGTCTCTGAACAGGTCCTGGAGTCTGTTGCAGAGAGGGTTATTCCCTGATTGAAATTATACGATAGGTTGGCAGCAATGTTCTGACAAGCATTAATTTAAGGTTAATCTACGATCAATATGTGCATACCGTTTCGAGATCCGCGACTTAGGATTACGCTAGCAGCTAAGGAGAACATCACATCTCGACTACATCCGAGGACTATTTTCAGCACTCGGTACCACGAAAGCATACCGTCGTGTCGCTTTACGAGAAGTATAGATGAAAACAATTGAACTGGTGGAGCTAACTGACCCACTCGACGCTCAAGGCCCGGTAGTTTTGGCCAGAAGTTCTAAGTTTGGATCATTATCCCGGGATATTATATTCATCCAATTCAACTTCAATATACTAGACCACGTTAACCTTTCCTATCTCGAAAGCACGGCTCAAGCGTGAGTTCGGCATACCAGGCTGCGCGAGATTCGAGCAACCTGGATTATCATCTGATCTCAATTGGCACAATCCGAGGGAAAAGCAACTCAGTTCCTCGTATTGACAGCATTCAATCCCAGTGCACCTAAGAAGACCCCGAGACCGGCTTGGGTGGTTGCAAGTATCTCAATTGCTCACACTCTGTAGTTTTCATGTTCGCAAGGTCTCATCATAGAACAAGGTATCTGTGACCTCGTTGGAGAAATCGGTATCAGTGCCGCTGCTTCGAATGACCATCCTGACTCAAACATATCCGTAACTGAGAACTATAGGATTTCCGAGTTAAGCGGTCTACGGCACAGGCGTCTATCGACCTCGTATTCGTGCATGAGAATTAGCCTTGCACTCTAGGAGAACTTTCGCCAGAGAGTAGTCCGGGATGTGAACATAGTCGGATCTTGGTACAACTACGCAAGTTCTCTGCCATTGTGACCCGGTTCTCGACCTATGAAGACCCCGGCCCGCCGGACCACCCGTACTGCATATGGAGAGTTGACCTTGGCGTCAGTTGATCAGTCACGCTGCAAAGGTGACGGGATGGAGTAACTGATGCAAGTATTGGTGAAAGGGCATGTGTGACCCAAAACTGGACTGCCGAATTGTCTATATAATCTGCCTTCATATCCCCCCAAATTGATCTTCATCAGCTTGCCGGTCTCAGTTTCTCTGGTACTATTATCCCCACAGAAATATCCAGCTTTACTCCGCTGTCTATCTCAAACATTCAACATGAAGTGGCTCGCTACTTTCCTGCCCCTCGTTGCGGCTATCCCCGCCAACCTGCCCGGCAATGTTGATGTCGTTCCTCCCGAGGGATCGGTAATAATTTCCAACATCTCCTTCTAAATCTATTTTAATAAATCTTTAGGTTACCATCCAGAGTGTCACCTATGGCGGAACTGGCTGCCCTCAAGGTACCTTGAGCTCTCAGCTCTCCGACGACAGGACCCTCGTCACCCTCATCTTCGACACCTACATCGCCTCTATTGGCCCTACCGTCGCCGTCACCGAAAACCGCAAGAACTGCCAAATCAACATCAACATTAAGTACCCCGGTGGTTTCCAGTACTCCATCCTTAGCGCCGACTACCGCGGCTACGCCGCCATCCAGAAGGGCGTCTCTGGAACCCTCAAGTCGACCTACTACTTCTCTGGCCAGACTGCTCAGGTATGTTTAGTCAGCCTATATTATTCATGAACCATCATGTTGACCAATGCAACAGTCATCCACCCAGGAGGACTTTGTCGGCCCCATCACTGGCGACTATCTCAAGCATGATGAAGCCACCAGCACCTCCACCATCTGGTCGCCATGCGGCGCTAACGGCCTGCTCAACATCAACTCGCAGGTCCGCCTCACGGCCACCAATGCTTCAGCATCCGGTCTTCTCACAACCGATTCGACCGATCTCAAGTTCACACAGGTCGCGTATGTCAAGTGGCAGAAGTGCTAGACCTAAACGCATTGCCATTTCCTTTCTCATCATGACCGGTGCCCGCCCACCCATTTCCTACCTCCCATCCTCCCTCCAGTCTTTTTGTCGACGCGCTGATTTGTTTTTGGGGCTCAAAGGGAAAATCACGATCGCTATTCCAACTTGACGAGAAATGGAACTAGTATACTTACTCTATCGAGCTTCTTGCGCCACAATCGTCTGGATGTTTTCAAGGATCTGCGGTGGAGGGAGTGCTATTGAGTGTGGGGGCTTCAATTTTTCTTCGTCATGATGGAGATGTCTCATAGTCTGTGGATAGTGAATTAACGACTTGTTTGGGCTGAAACGTTCTCTTAGATGTGATGTTGATGTGAATTTCTCAAACAAGTCAAGTCAATGCTTTTACCGATTGCAGGCTACAGATTCCAGACTACAGTTTACGTTTACAGACTACGGTTTAGAGATTACGGTTTTACAGACTACGGTTTACGGACTACGGTTTACAGACTACGGTTTTCAGTTTGAAATTGTTAAAATATGCCATTTTGGGAGTCAAGGTTTGGAACTATTCGGATGCATGTTTCAGTTTCTAGAAAATTGGACCAAAATTATGCGAGCAAGGCTATGAGTAGGTGTCATGTTTTCTACTGTCCCTGAACCACTAATAAACGCCCAGAATACGACCAGCCGATTCTTGCATGGTTTAATGGGACGGCTTGCGATGGATTGGGGCCGCAACATTACCACCTTTGGCTTTCAAACACTTTACGCAGCCACACCCCAACACCTCCGCTTTCCATTAAGCCAGTCTGAAAGCAAGACCAGACAAACTCAGGCTTCCATTAAAACTTGATCTGCGTCAGAGCACCCCCCTTCGTTTCTAGAAAGACACCCAGAGAGGAGGGTGGTTAGCCCTTGTTATTGGCCAGTCGCTCGTATACGCCGCAAACATGCAGGAACGACATGCCACATTCAACGCAGGCAAGGCTGTCTGAGCGGCTATGCTGAGCCTACACTGCGATACTTAATGAGGGGGAATTCCTAACCTGTCGTAACATTTGACAAGAGCGATAAGCTGTTGAGTGAATTTATTCAGATTTCCAAGTAAGTACCTAGCGGAGTATGATTGCGGTTCATCGTTCAAATCCTAATATAGTACAGACTCCCAACCTAACATCATACTAAAAGTCTCGCACAAAGTAGAAATATGGTTCTAGGCAGACGCTTATCTAGCGGGTCGGTCGAAAGCTCAACCGGATCGATCATCTTCACGCCACCCTCTACAGTCTTCGATTTCCAAGTCGGAGATACATCTACTCCAGCGTTTTCGAAGCCATCTTCAACCATTTCGCCCTCACCGTCGCGCTCTCCGGAGAGCTCTCCTCCCCTCCTCGGCTCTAAGAGCGCGTCTCCCCGCTTCGACTCTATAAACGGACGTTCAATTTTCAGCTGGAGCTCCAATTCTCTATTTTCTTCTCAACATAGTTCCCGAAAAAACACACCAGAAAGTGCTCCAGGCACCAGACCTGAGACAAATAGCCCACATTTAATCTCTAGCCATGTTGAGGAGAGAGACAGACCGCTACCATCTGTAGAAACTGAGTCATCAACGACAGGTTCTCGGCAACCAACTCCCGGGGAAAGAACTACTACCCCGTCGTCCTTGCCCCAAACAGAATTCGCATCGACAGACACCCAAAATAATTCACCACAGCAAGTTCACAACGAAAGAATCAAAACTCCCGAACGTCAGAGTACAATCTCCTCGGAAAGCCAAGCGTCAACACCATCGATCAACATCACGCCAGTATCTTCCAGAGAGGAATTCATATCGCCTCAACAGAGCAGGTCGCAAAGTGTTGTCGCAGGCATAAGCGCACTGCGTATGAACTCATCATCCCCATTATCTGATGTCTCTACACCGCGTGCAAGTAAATCTCCCACTGTTCCCCCTCAACAGAGCAGGTCACACAGTCTCGTCGCCGGACTAGGCGCCTTGCACGTAGGCTCGCAGTCTCCCAGTCCTTCTGTTCTACACGCAAATAGGTCCCCATCTGCATCGTCTCGACGCCGCTCAGGTTCGAGAACGGTAAAAGTCATTCATAGAGTTGAAGACGAGGAGCCACCAGAATCCCTCTTTTACAAGGAGGAGGTACAGAATAACCTCGCAAGTGCAAAAGCAATTGTGGCAAGGCTTTCAGATGTCCTAAAGAGCTCCTCACTTTACGATGATCCCGAATCAAGCATCCGCAGCCTTCGTAGCCAAGCCACAGAGTTGAATGACTTCTCCTTACAATCTTCGCGAACGGTTGGTCTTGTTGGAGATTCAGGAGCAGGAAAAAGCAGCCTCATTAATTCGCTTCTCGACTATGAAGACCTGGCTAGAGCAGTGAGTACAGAATGTCAATGTCGAAATACATGCTGATTCAGTCCTATTAGAGTAACAGCGGCCAAGCATGTACTTGTGTCGTCACAGAGTATAAGTTTCATGACCAAGACGATTTTACAATTGACGTTGAGTACTTCACTATGGAAGAACTGAAGCCTTTATATGAGGACTTGTTGACAGCCTATCGAGACAACTTGAATTCACCGGGGGAAGATACAGGAACGGAGACTCGCAAAGAGGCACAAAAGAAGCGCGATCTTGCTCTTTCAACTTTCAGAGCAAGTTTTAAGGATAGACTGGAAGATACACCCACCGTCTTATCAACTATGCCGTTCGGATCTGCCATTGATACCATGGTAGAATGGGCCAGACAAATACTCCCCCCGTACTCCGTACTTGGGGGGCCCTGTGGATTTCAACGAAGTTATCAAAGTGTGCGAGAATGCTCTGACCGCTTGAGCGAGCTAACGACGGAAGTTGACACACCGGCAGCTGGCCGCGTCAGGTGTCCTTGGCCCTTTGTCAAGAAATTGACCGTGCATCTAAAGAGTGTTATATTGAGCAAGGGCCTGATTATTGCAGACCTTCCTGGTACCTGATGAAAACCTCTATATTTACCCTCAATTCTGACTTCCTACAGGACTACGTGATTCTAATTTAGCGCGGCAGAACGTTACTGAGCGCTACCTGCGGGACTGTCATCAGATCTTTGCTGTCGCAAATATTGATCGAGCCATCACTGATCAGAGCGTCAAGGATATCTTTGACCTGGCCCGCCGTGCCTCCCTTAAAAACATCAGCATTGTTTGTACAAGGTCCGATGTACGTGATCAATCATGTCTGAACTTTGGCCCCATTTATTGATGAATATCAGGATGTCAATGCTTCGCAAGCAAGAAATGACTTTCCACGCGAAAAAGCAAACATTGATTCAATGATGGCTAGTATAGAAGCCGAGAAAAATAAGATTGCTGCTCTTAAAGAAGAGCTCGAAGAATTCAGCATCGATGAAGAAGAGGCATCTGAGGAAGAGTTGCGCGAGGAAAGACTGAAAAGGCGAGAGTACGATAACGCAAAGTAAGTTGAATAGCAAGACACGGTAGCTTCAGATACTAAATATGTTCACGTCTAGGCAATCTAAGCTCGACCGAGAATTCGAGTAAGTAAAGTATCTGTAGCGCAAGAACAAGCTAATCAATGGGGCGCTAGGTTGAATCGACATCTAATCAAAGTGCGCAACGACCATGTATCTCGTGCTATACGCAAAGAATACCAGGACCAATGTGACAATGGCGAGCTGCACATATTCTGTGTGAGCAACACCATCTATCGCAAATATCGGAATCACCCAGTTGCCCAAGCGGAGCCTCGATTACATCTTAGTGGCATACTTGCACTACGGCGTTATTGTATTGGAATCGTAGCCCAAAGCCGTTATCAGGCGACTAGGGATTTTGTCAATGATGCGATACCGGCATTTGTCGCTTCATTGCAGATTTGGCTGCACACAAGTTCTGGGAGCTCCAGCGCAGAAAGAAAGGAAGAGACTCTTAAGACTCTGTCTTCCATTGAGGATGAGCTCAACAAGGTATGTCCTTTTCATATGCATTTATCTTTGTACTGCTTGAAGTTCAGTTCCCCTGCATCTCGGGACTAAGAGAGTATCAGTTTGCATGAAGAAACAAACTATATCTAACGACGATCTGAAGCAGTTGCTAATCAGGGATTTTTCCAGTTGACATTACCGTTATCACAACTTTCCTGCGTCACAGAGACTCTCCGTTCCCTCTTCCGGGAGGAAATACAGCAGCACATGAGTATGATTTAAACTGCGTTCACTGGCAATGCATACTAAGGGTCCCAGGCCAATACCAACGAGTGTCGAACTGGAGCCAGAGTTTCAAGTCTGCCAGCCTAAACTGGCACACTGTATGTATTTCATTTACAGTCATTCACAATCTAGGGCTAATATATGTCAAGTATCACCACGCAACTTACTCTGCTTTCTGCAGAAACTATGGCGAGTACAGCACACGAGCACAGCCATATGCTTGTTGGAACGAGGAAGCCATGAGAAAAATGGTCGCCGATATGACACAAAAATGGAGAGACTTTGCGTCGAGCAATTACAACGTCCTAACCGAAACACAACGATCAGTGCGAACTGCGTTCTCGACCGCTTTAGAAATCGCAACAGCCAAGAGTACGTACTCGATATGACTACATGAAACTTAGAACAAATAACATTGACCTTTGTAATTAGTGCAATCGTCCAACTCACGCGAAATGCGATCCGCATTTGCACCTCTGGTCGAAGTCCTCCGAAAACGTCATCACCTCTCTGTCCACGGCATCGAGTATGCGATCGACGAATTCACTCAGACCACCATGGAACGACTTCGCACAGATGCATTCTCTTCGGTTCGGACTGCATATATCGGAAAACTTATGGAAAGAGGGTATCACGCCGCAAACATGGAACGTGGTACGTACAACCTCGAGGTTTCTCCCACCACATACATCTCAGAAGCCTTTCCTCTATGGCTGTCTATACGTCATGTCTACACGTCACACAAAACCATGAAAGTACATTACATTCGCTAACTCCGCCTGCCTTGCAAATAGGTAGTGGTAGTGACTACCGACGCAAAGATCTCATTACTAGACGCTTCGGATCCCGCGAACTTCTTGTCGGGCATCTCCGCAAGCTTCAAACTTCGTACTACACTCTGGTTGAATCGCTAGGAGAACGCATTCTGGACACTGTGAAAGAGCAGATCCAGGTCATTACGAATGATCTCGGCGTGATTAGAAGTAATAATGTCATTGAGGAGAGCGAGCGTGACCCGGAGTTTCGAGAGAGGCTGGAGGCGGAGGTGCAGAGGGTCAGTGAGGAGTTGAAAGGGTTGAAGGTTGGTGGGGGGCTGGAGGGTGAAGAGATGGAGGTTGATGGTGAGTGATGTATAGTTATATCAATTTCCTAGTGTTCTTCTGGTTCAAATGGTTGGTTGTTCTGGTGTAGTTGGTTTTGTTTATAGAATAATTTTGGCACTATTTTTTCTTCTTTTTCTCTCTTTTGACTCGTTTTCTTCGTCTTTACCCATGAGCTATGTGAGTTGCATAGAATGAAGGTAGAAAAAAATTGTCTGGGGTGCCAAGCGAGATGGAGTTCGCAGTCTGGATGCGTGAGAGTGTAGGGATGTCGCTCGTCGGCGACAAGCGACCGTTGAAAGAAAAGAAAAAAAAATTCTACACATGCATACATGTACGCCCCCCTATCGCATCATGCATGAAAAAAGTGGGATGTTGCTCTTTTCTATAGAGCCTAGAATTGTAGCTTGCTGACATTTATCTTTGTAACGAAATGGGGTATTCGCATGTTTTTGTCAGTGGCTTTGTTTGTAAATTCCCTTCTTGATTTTTTTTTTGCCTGGATACAGATGCCTGGGTAGTGACCTGGTGCTGTTTCTTATGTAAAAAAAAAAAAAAAAAAAAAAAAAAAAATGAATTATATTGTATAATTGAGTTTGGGTGGGTTAGCAAATTGAATACACAA
>JAMAHW010000037.1:0-226028 GCA_023627715.1 Periconia sp. R9002 | reverse complement strand
CATTTTTTTTTTTTTTTTTTCATGTATAAATATGCCTGGGTTTTGTCCTGGTGGTGTTTTTTTTTTAAAAAAAAAAAAAAAAAAAAAAAAAAAAGAATGATATAGTATCATAGAGTGTGGGTAGAGTAGCAAGATGAATCCAACAACACGTTGGAAGGGAGGAACTTGAGATGGATGGATTGAACATTTTTTTCCATGCTGGCCCAAGCTCCAAGCTCCCCCTGACTCGTGTGGGCCACGGCCCGGTGGGGCCATCAGCCATTGGCGACTCAGACGTGCAGCAGCAGCAGCAGCAGCAGACATGGCCGTGGGGTGCATGCGCATGCGAAAGGATATGTACATCAGGTGGAGGGGAAAGACAGCGCAAACAAAGTCTTGGGTTGCACCAGTTGAGCTCCAAGTTGCGTCTTATGCCGTAATAGAATCCTCGAATTCACCCAGCTTCGTGATCACGCGGGGGCCGACTGGAAAGGCCCGGCGCATCATCCACTCGCGACTACAGTTCATCTGGGTAGCCAGCCCCGCTCTCGCTCTTCGTCCCATTTATACCCACCCCAATTCTTCGCGCCTGTATATGTATACACCTTTTCCGCCGTTCCCACTTTGTAGATACATACTGTCAAAGTCTGGATACGAAGGGACAGAACTTTGATCTCTGTTCCAGCTTGACATTGACCTGTACCTAGCCTACTGCACCTAGCCTTTTAGACTAGGCACAACACTTTACAGACGTCATCCCGAGCGCTAGAGGTTCAGAAAAAAACACCAATACCAAGGTCCATCGCCCAACTCAACCACACTCAAAAATTCAATTCGCACTCGCCCTGCGTCTCGACAATTTTCTAGTGCGCTTCCGACAAAACTCTCCGCCATCATGTCGCTGTCCGAGCGATTGACCACCATGGAGGAGTACGAGCCTTGGAGTCGCGAAGCTAGCCCCGACAGCAGGCATCGCAAGATGAGCTTCAACCCCGTAGGCACCTGGACGCCTGCTCTGGGCGAAGAACCGACTGTGGGCGCCTTCGAGGTCCCCAAGTGGAAACGAATCTGTGAGTCCTCCTGTTTTCGGTTCTGATCTGAAGTGAGAACAGACGACAAGGGCTGGCGATGGACCAAACGCAAAGTACGTTCTGACCGAGAACAGTGCAGGTTGCTCTAGCCGTCGTCTACTGCCTCTTCGCCGCCGGGCCTGTTTTCGGATATGCTGCGATAAAGCCTGTTCTGCTTGAGGAGGGCGTATACAGAGATTATTGCACCAAGGACGAGTTGGATACCGATACAAGAGTGTGTTATGGCCAGGAGCTTCGGTGCGCATTCTTCAACTGTGCATGCGTGTACAGAGACTGCCTCGTGGCATAGTTGGCTGACCAATGGCAGGCTCAATCTCATGTTCACCGTCGCTGCCGTGTCAACCAACGTGGTTGCACTACCCGTCGGCACCATCCTCGATCGTTTTGGTCCCAGAGTCAGCGGCCTGCTAGGTGCTGCATTCATCACCGTCGGTTCTTTGATATTCGCCTTCGCCAACGAGTTGCCTTTTGATGGATACATCCCAGGGTATCTGTTTCTAGCATTGGGTGGTCCCTTCATATTCATTTCTTCGTTCCAGCTTAGCAATACGTTTCCGCAGTATTCGGGACTTATCTTGGCCCTCTTGACTGGAGCTTTTGACACCTCGAGCGCCGTTTTCCTCGCTTACCGTCTCATTTACCAAGCCACCGATGGTGATTTCACGCCCAAAAAGTTCTTTTTGGTGTTTTTGATAGTACCAGTCTACATTTTCATTGTTCAGATTTTCTTCATGCCAGCAACATCCTACAAGACAGTTGGCGAGCTTGTACAGCATGTGGAAGACACATCAAACGATATCTTTCACGACAGCGACGACGAGATCGAAGACGAGAGCATTGTGCAGCGACTCCAGGAAGCGCGCCGCGGTCATCGCGAGAGTATTGTCAGTCAAGTCACGGAGCTTCTGGGAACCAAGGATGCCACCCAGCAGACCAAAGACGAGGAAAAGAAGAAGAACATTTCGGGGGTGTGGGGTGCGCTTCATGGACGCACAGCTGCTCAGCAGATTCGAACACCTTGGTTCATTCTCATAGCGTTATTCACCGTGCTTCAGATGTTGCGGATCAACTACTTCGTGGCAACGATTCGATCGCAATACACGTACCTGTTCCACAGCTATCCAAAAGCTGTGGAGATTAACAACTTCTTCGACGTTGCGTTGCCATTGGGCGGTGTCATCTCGGTGCCTTTTATCGGATTACTGCTTGACAACACCAGTACAACGACTTGCTTGACACTGCTGGTAACCATTGCGACGACGATTGGCGTCCTCGGCGTCATTCCTGAAGCTTGGGCAGCATATACCAGCATCTGTCTTTTTGTGGTGTACCGGCCACTGTACTACACCGCGGTCTCGTAAGTTCCCAGATTCTTTTCAACCGGGTCTGACAAAGCTAACTCGTCACCCAGTGATTACTCTGCCAAGGTCTTTGGATTCGCCACCTTTGGCAAAGTCTACGGTCTGATCATCTGCCTTGCTGGCGTACTCAACTTCGCACAGTCAGGCCTCGATGCTGCAACACACGGTGTTTTCAAAAGCAATCCCATACCCGTAAACGTCATTCTTCTTTCAGCCGCGCTGCTTGTCGGCATCGCATTGGTCGGATTTGTGGCAAGAAAGAGCCATAAGATTCATAGAGAGAACATTGAGGAGGAAGCCCAGGACGCCAGAGAAACGCTAATGCCTGGTGCCAACGGCATTGGTGTTGCCGATTATGGAACTGTAAACGGAAGTGGGAGAAGTGGAGAGGAAGAGCAAAGGGGCCGCAGGCCGTAAGAGACGGCATGAATGAGCGAATGATTGGAGATTTAAACGGTTGATCTGTATACGATTTTTCATATTGGTCTCACCTGTTTAAGCCTCGTCCTCTTTTTTCAGCATAGCGCACGATGAAGCATGTCATGGTGTTTGGGTTGATTTTGCCTGCTGGTCATCTTTTTACAGCAATATGATGGATCGGAAACTTCTAACATGCAAATAAACAAAAAAGTTTCACTGCAGCGATAACTCAGACCTAATTCCCTAACATCAACTTGAACATTCAGAAGTGAGGGATAGCATGTCACATGCTCTGACGTGTACAGATGCGGTTGCTAGTTTCGAAATCCCTGTCTGTTTTTATTGGTCCGTGCACTGTAAACATCAACTTTCCGAAAGCTCGCCTTTAGTATTCCGCAAGAACATCCTCAACCAACCTATACCTTCGCTCAGGCAGTAAGTATTTCTGGGCTTTCAACTCTCTTGTTTTTCTTTTTTAGTTTCAGCGGATTGCCCTTTCCCGAGCACAGTCGAGTGCAATCATGGCCGCCGATGGCGCGTCCTCCATTTCCGTCACCGTACGAGTCCGCCCTTTCACCATCCGCGAGGCAGCCCAATTAGCACGATGCGACGACCATACACTCTTTCTCGGCGATGGCTCTCTGGCTGCTGCGCCGACTCCAAAGCTGCACCAGAAGGGTCTGCGTCCTGTCATCAAGGTCATGGACGAGAAGTGCTTGTAGGCGCACCCTGATCCACCTTTCACACAGGAACATGTGATCTAATGTAAACATTTTAGAGTATTCGATCCGCCCGAAGATAATCCTGTGCAGCGATTCTCACGGTCCGTTGTACCTCAGGGGAAGAAGGTCAAGGACCAGACGTTTGCGTTCGACCGCGTCTTCGATGAAAACACAACGCAGGGGGATGTGTATGAGGCAACAACAAAGCCTTTGCTGGACAGTGTGCTTGAAGGATACAATGCGACCGTTTTCGCGTACGGTGCCACTGGCTGTGGAAAGACACATACCATCACGTACGTCTGGGAAGGATATTGGAGTTGGACTTCGGCTGATCAGTTACAGGGGAACTCCACAGCAGCCCGGCATAATCTTCATGACGATGCAGGAGCTTTTCGAAAAGATTAACGACATGCAGGAAGAAAAAGTCACTGAAATCACGCTCTCGTACCTGGAAATCTACAATGAGACTATTCGCGATCTTCTGGTGGAAGGAGGGAGCAAGCAAACGTTGATGCTCCGGGAAGATGCCAACCAAACAGTATCTGTGCAGGGACTTTCCAGCCACCGCCCACAAAGCGTACGTTGAATCTTTGCGGCTGCCACAGTATTTGCTAACCATGAGCAGGTCGCAGAAGTCATGGAAATCATTGTCCGCGGAAACGAGTACCGAACCATGTCACCGACAGAAGCCAATGCCACATCTTCACGATCGCACGCCGTTCTCCAAATCAATGTCTCCTCCAAGGATCGCAACGCTGCCGTAAACGAGCCGCATACCATGGCAACTCTTAGCATCATTGACTTGGCTGGTAGCGAGCGAGCCAGTGTGACCAAAAACCGTGGAGAGCGACTACTTGAAGGTGCAAACATCAACAAGTCGCTTCTCGCATTAGGAAGCTGCATCAACGCACTGTGCGACCCTAGGAAACGAAACCACATCCCGTACCGCAACTCCAAACTCACTCGTTTGCTGAAATTTTCGCTTGGAGGCAATTGTCGAACTGTGATGATTGTCTGCGTCAGTCCCTCGAGTGCGCACTTCGACGAAACGCAAAACACCTTGCGATACGCAAACCGAGCCAAGAACATTCAGACCAAGGTCACCAGGAATGTCTTCAACGTGAATCGCCATGTGAAGGACTACCTGAAGAAGATTGATGAGCAGAGAGCGCTGATTGATGAGCTGATGAAGAAGCAAAAAGATAACGAAGGGAGTGCATTCGTCAAGTTCCAGAAACAAAGTGAAAAGAAGGAGATCATTCTACATGACGCCATTGCTCGATTGCGGCAGGCGTACGTAGACTCGGAAGTAGAGAAGCGGGAGAGGCTCTCGATACACAAGACGCTTAAACAAGCTGAAAAGCGCGTATCTCTTATTTCTGCCTGGATTGCTGCTTTCGACCAGGTCCAGGATGCTCGCGAGGGTGAGGAGATGGCCCCGCAGGTTCTAGCTATGCGAGACTCAGCCGTGGGCATTTCTGCAGAGCTCGAGCAAACTCGGCAACATTGTCATCGGCGATTGGAACGCTCCAACTGGTCTAGCAAGTTGGATACGGCTTACCAGGTAGGATTGAGGCAGCTGACTGAAGTCGACGGCAACAACGACAGCAACGACGCAGCCAATCTGACAAGGGAATACGAGTTGTTAAAATCCGGAGCAGAGCGCGAAGTCCTTACGGCTCTATTGGAACAAGAGAGGGGAGGAGATGCTGCAGTGGTGCAGGTGCTTGTTCAAGCACACATTGAGACGGTGGCCATTCTTAACCAAATCACACACATGGATGAGGCAGAGGCTGTTCAAGCCGCAAAGAAAATTCTAACCAAGATCATGAATTCTTGTACGAATGCTACTTCGCAAGCGATCCGTCCAGACGGCGGTTTGCCGGTCACGGAGTTTTTTGCTCCAAGTCACAAAGGCACACCTAAACGGAGGAAGCCGGTTCATATCCAGGACCCATCACCGATGCGACCGCTAGGTATACCAACATTAGCAGAGCCTAACCTCATGTCGTCTCCAGTAAAAGCTTCCCCACGTCGGAGGAAACTGGGCGTTGCGAAAAAGGGTGTTCAATTCTCGCCAATGAAAAAGAAGTCTCCTTCAAAAACTAAACGTGGAGTGCGCTGGAGGGACGACACGGAAAACGGGACGCTCGCAGAATTCCAGAAAACACCAGAGCAACACGTAGCGTCTCCGCAACCGACTTCTTCGATAGAACCGCCGTCGTTCTCCACGCATGCCCCTACACACGCTCCTGCGCCTGCTGAACGTGACCAGGAAGGATCTTCACCCATTCCTTCTCCCCCGAAGCCTTCGATGGACCTTAAGCCCCGGTCGAGCCGCTTCCAGACAGGTTTCCTCTCAAAGAAGGCAGATGGCACTTCGCCGCCGCCCATGGCTGCCCACTCCTCAGACTCGGAAACTTCTCCCCTTCGTGAGATTGGTACTAACGCGATCCGTCCCTCATCACTCAGCATGGTGGAGAATGCAGATGCCAGTTCAGGAGGCAACTCGTCCGGGTCTGAGGATGAAAAGTGGTCCATTGACAGGTCAGACGCACACCAGATCAGCACTACTCTCAAACGGCGCTCTGTTTCCAATTCAGGTGCCATTCCCATAAGTAGGACTCAGCGACGGAGGAGTCCAACTGCGGCTTCAGCATGCAGTCCTCCAAATGAGAACACTCTCTTCTCTGCCAGTGCCGCGCGGCGAATGGTCAAAGGCGAGCACAACAGTGACTGGAAAACCAGCGTTCTCAGCCCACGCACTGCTCCGGTTCTCAAAGGAGCACGCCGAACCACCATGGCTGTCACTGGGGATGATCGACCAAGAGAAGCGGCAACTTTGAACAGGGCGCCTGTGAGGTTGGCAAGCAACTCTTCGTCGAGAGGTAGTCTCATGGGCACCACCAAGAGTGTTTGGCGTTGATGAAGTTTGCTAACATACTTGCGCAGCGCGCTGGCTCTTCGATTCATACCAGTTTTGAAATTTGTACTTTTCATCCTCATCTCTCTAAATCGTCATTCTGCTTTCCATCGGCGTTTTTCCTTATCCACGGTATTGAGTTTGGGCGAAGAGGGCGTTTTCCGAGTATCATCCATCTTAAACAATTGTGGCATACTCTCCATTCGAGATTGTGGTCGTGGAAGTTTTTTTTTGTTTCTTTTTCGATATTTTGGATGAAATCCTTTTTTTTTGTCAACGGCAATTCATAACCGGCGTTGTTTCTTGCATGTCCATGGTAAGGAGAAGGAAGGAAGGAACCCCTTCTCCTGCCTTTTGTCGTTTTGTGTAAAGAGTCATTCAAACTTTTAATCTGGATAACTAGTAGCATCAATATTCAGCTCTCACGGCCGATGAAGTCTTGATCAATCACCGTAGCTTTTGTATCCTGGTCCTCAAAGGCTTGCACTTTTTTGTTGATTGCTTGACTATCACGCATTGAAAGAGGGGTAACTACATAGGCGTAGCAGCAACCCTTGCTTCGGACAACCTCGGCATTTCTACTGGGTATGGGACTGCCGTCGGCAACCTGATTTCATGTGTGTACATGACTTACTCGCGTTTACAGACTTGTTTTATTCTTTTTGCCTGCGAGAAATGCTTATGAACAGCGATAAGTAGAGACCCAGTCCCCACCTCTAGGCACGAGTATTACGCAATCATAAGCTAGATTAGGTCATTAACATCATTCGTTATCGACGACGTCAAACAATTTGACCCCACCTTTTGCGCCTTTGCGATGGATTAATAATTGCGTCGTTGGTTTTATGGGTGAGGGAATGTGGGGTTAGTAGGGGTAAGGGGTAAATGCCTAACTAATAAGTCAAGTCAAGTACTGACGTTGACCCCGAGTTTCTTTGGCTTTGAGAGAGATGGTTCTATAGCTTTCTATACATATATGCGGATAGGTAGGGATATATATATAAGACGGATACGAGACTTGTCTGTGATGCTGCTGAGTTTTGTTACCTCTTCGACCTTTTTGTTACTTTGTGCGGAAATATAAGGGTTGCTCTCGAGCTCGTCGATATAGGTGGCTTTTTGCAGGAATTGATTCAAAAAGGAAATTGAGGAAAAGTGCAAAAAGAGAATAGGAAGAGCAAGGCGACGAGACAAGAAAGAAAATAATAGAAGGCCAACATCTCCCTTTTCTCTCCGATCGCAGACAGAAAAAAAGAACAAAAACAACAAAACACCACCACCAAACCGCAAGACCAAAACACGCCTTAATCCAAAATGTCCCCCACCATGAAAGAAGCCATCGTCTCCCCAACCCTCTCCGTCCAAATCCACGACATCCCCATCCCCGAACCCCCCTCCCCCAACCACCTCATCATCAAAGTCCATTCATCCGGCCTCAACCCCAAAGACTGGAAAGTCCCAGAATGGCTCCAAACCACCCAAAACTCGGGCGACGACATCGCCGGCGTCGTGCACAGCGTGGGTTCCAACGTGTACGAGTTCAAACCCGGCGACCGCGTCGCGAGCTTCCACGAGATGGTGACGCCCGGCGGCAGCTTCGCCGAGTATGCCGTCGCGTGGCAGCACACGACGTTCCACCTGCCCAAGAACGTGGGGTTTGAAGAGGCGAGTAGTATCCCGCTCGCGAGCATGACGGCCGCGATTGGCTTGCATTTGCGGTTGGGGTTGGAGACGCCGTGGAAGAAGGTTGAGGAGGGGAAGGAGAGGCCGTTGGTTGTGTATGGTGGGGCGAGTGCGGTTGGTGGTTCGTTTCTCCCCTTCCCTTCTTTCCTATCCTTTCCGTATGCGAATGCTGATTGAAATGGAATATAGCGTACGCCATCAAACTCGCCGTCAGATCCAACATTCACCCCATCATCGCCGTCGCGGGCCGCGGGATCCCATTCGTGGAATCCCTCCTCGACAAGTCCAAAGGCGACGTCGTCGTCGATTACCGAAAGGGAGATGAGGCAGTAGTGCAAGGCATCAAAGATGCTTTAAAGGGAAAGAAACTAGAACACGCCTTCGATGCCGTCTCGGAACATAACTCTTATCAAAGTAATTATCTCCCCTCTTCCGTTCCCTTCTTTTCTTTCCCCGCAGGACACTCCAACTAACCATATACGCTCCAAATCGCAGACATCGTCAAAGTCCTCGACCCCCACGGCCACATCACGCTCGTGCTCCCCGGCAAGGAATACGAAGGCATCCCGTCGACGATGCACAAGACCGTCACCAGTGTCGGCGAAGCCCACAAGGGCGATGCGGACTTTGCGTTCTTGTACTTCCGGCTCATGGCGCGCGGGTTGGCTGAGGGCTGGTTCACGCCCCACCCTACCGAGGTTATTCCCGGTGGCTTGGGGGGTGTGGAGAAGGGGTTGAAGGCGCTGAAGGAGGGCAAGGCGAGTGGGGTTAAGTATGTGTTTCGGATTGAGGAGACGGAGGGGGTGGGAGCTTGAAGGGGGATCAATGTTGTTGTTGGTGGTTGGGATTGGGTTTGGGGGGTTGCTGAGGAGGTAACTAGAGATATATTTGCAATTTGACAAAAGTTCAATTACGGCATTCTGCATCAGAGCGTACGTTAGTGAGTATATATGCATACGCCAGGTAATGGCGTTGCAAAGTGGGAACAGAGGACTATTCATTCGTTTAAGGAGCACTTGAGAATGAATTAGGTAGTTCAAGTGTCCGAATCGTGCAGAAGGACATCCATCAAATCCATCTTCTCGTATTTACAAATCACACGAAACTACCCTTTCACTCTCTCAAATCCACTCTTCTTCCCATTCGACGCCACTATTCGCGCCACACAACGGTCTTGGCATCGCGATATATCCAACCTGCCTATTTAGGCAAGTATCCCCAAACCACCGAAATTCAAGTGTCGATTGCAGATGCGCTAAAAAAAACGTCTCACGAGGAGACAATTGTTGACGGCTCAGCGCCTCAAGGTACAACCCACCGATTTTGATATTTTTAAGGTGGGGCTAGGTAGAGGCTGTGTTTTTGTATGACTTTTGTTAGGGATATAGGGCCGAATTCGTGGATTTGATGGACCTGTGGGCAATGACTGCGCCGCTTGTAGAGATGTAAGATGTGGGCATAGTGTTGAATGAACGTTGCTCAGCTTCACGGCAAGCTTCTAGATGAAGTTACACGGGGAGACATTACCCCGATGTTCTTTGTATTCAGATAACGTTTCTTGTGTTTAGCTTGAGCTCCTCATTTATGTAACTACCAATATACCCATGCTCATAGGCATTATCCACAGTTCATTTCACACCCAGTGTATGGTCAGAGTAAGTTGCCTGTCAGATTCGTATACCAGCTGAAGCCATGAAAAAATGAGGTGATGTATGATCACAGAGTAATTGGTCACTCGGGTATCGACACAAGGCAAGAAAACACAAAGACGTCCTCGGTCGGGACGTACCCACCTAGCTCAACCCACAAATTCAGCCCCGGTCCACACCACTTGGTGTCGACATCACGAATGCGAAGTTGAGGCGGCGGTAGGATGCCTAAGAAATGTAAAAGGATTAGCCAACCACGCAAACAATGCGCTGTGATTGATTCGTATTTCAGGCTTGAGGCCATAAGACATCATATGATGTCCGGGAGTTCTTCAAATGCATCGTCAGGCCTTGAGAGTATACCGGCAATAGATCCACTGCTGATCAATTTGCGTTGATTCAAACATTTACATGCATTCTCTTTAGAAAATGTGCAGCAAAATAACAGATTCCTGCTGCGTTTAAGGACTTCGCAACTCACGGGCTACGGCGAAATATTCGAATCAAAGTGGGTTTGATTCTTCTACATTTTGCTCTTGACCGAAAGTTAAGTCCTTTTGAATGCATTAAAATCTGATTATTGAGCTTATTTAACAGCGGTGTACGTATTTGTACGGCACAGCACAACCTAGAAGAGATAGTTGCTCCGCATTGCGGCACAGTGCATTAAGAAGTCCACGATTATTCCATAATCGAATATGACTGCATTACAAGTCCCTCGGTTACACAGCAACAACGAGTAATTGGATGGTAGTTAAGGCCGACACACTATCGTTGTGCTTCACGTAGCAGCGAATGGTTAGGGCTTACCACCTCAAGTGTTGTATATATAAATTACAGCAATGAGGGACATCAGCCTCCACAATTGAATGTTCAGTTACACTCTCTTAAACGCAAAATCATTACTCATTCTTAGTCAGATATGTCTCAAATGAGCGTACAGCAAGCAGAAGCCTTCGTGGCGCAACTTGAAAGCATCAGCGAGAACCCTCCATCAGCCATCCTCCAAAATGACGAGCTGCGCCGCAAATTTCGAGAAGCTTCTCATGCTGCGAGCTTAGCAGTTCATTGGCCCAGCGATACCGTCCACTTGATCTCATATGGTCCTTTGTATCTTTCCATGGCTCGCATTGGAGTCGATACGAAACTTTTTGAAATTCTAGTGGCCAGTTCTGAGCCTATGACCTCCGAGGAGATTGCCGAGAAGACTGGCATTGATGTTGTCTTAACAAGTATGTTTCTAGGGAACATTTCTCTTACAGTTATGATACTGATAGATTGTATAGAACGCCTTCTGCAGTTTTACCATTCATTCCACTGGATCAAGAAAAAAGGCGAGAATCGGTTCTTCGCCAACAACATCACGAGAGCTCTCACAACACCCCTCAGTATTGGTATAGAATTCTAGTAAGCATCCATAATTTGAAACCATCACGGTGGTAGATTTAACACAGAGCTAGTGACACTGTCTTGCGTCCGCCATTTGCAGCCTTACCCGAATACTTTCGATCCAACGGCTACAAAAACCCAGTCAGTGCCGTTGAATCTCCGTGGCAAGCGGGTTTCTCAACCACGGAGCATCCATTCGCGTGGCTTCAATCGCACCCTGAACATTTCCGTTTGTTCATGCAGTGGATGCCATTTGAACGATACGAGCTACCGGAATTCGTCGACGTTTTCCCATTCCACGAAATTGTTAGTTTATCCCGCATAAGAAATAGGATCAAGGCACTACATGACGTGGCAATTCTGAGACCTTTCATTGCCAACTGAATCACCCCTGTTTGAATTAAGCTGACCTTTGTACCCACCAATTCTAGGTTGATAAAGTCCAGAGCGACGACACGGTTCTTTTCGTAGATATCGGGGGTGGTGCAACTGGCATCCAAAGCGTCCTAATCCGCGATCGATTCCCAGATACAAAAGGCAAGATCATCATACAAGACCAACCCCACGTGATCGAGGCTTGGAATGCCCATGCAAAACCTGGAATTGAGGCTCAGGTGTACGATTTCTTCACCCCACAGCCAGTAAAAGGTACAAACTTTGCACCACCACTTTGTATAAACAGAAGCTGACTATTGCCTAGGTGCTCGCGTTTACTACATGCGAAACATTATGCATGACCATCAAGACGAACAAGCACGCCAAATTCTAGAAAACACGGCTTCCGCACTGGACAAGCATTCCATCTTGCTGATCGACGATATCATCTTGCCGGATTCGGGTATTGTACCGTGGCGTGCCACGATGGCTGACATGAATTTGATGAGTGCTTTGGCTGCCAAAGAACGTTCATACAACGATATGAGTCTTCTCCTGGATTCTGCGGGATTCAAAATCATTGGATTCTATCAGTACGCTGCTGAGACTGGTGACTCCATAGTTGTTGCCAAACCTGTAAAGTTTTTGTAAGTCGGAGTGTATTTTCTCATAACATCATGTGATGATGTTCGGAGAATAAGCATTGGCTACACACTCTCTCTTTCCGTCTGATTGAAGCGTCGTACTCAAAGTTTCAAGTGAGGTTATGAAGGCATGGATAGTTCAACAAAACAATAGCAATCAATTCCCACAAACAAGGTTTGTAGTAGAAACGACCATGCAGCTATCCTCGTGGTTTCTCCTATTCGATCCAATGTGACAATCTTATGTGTAGGAGACGACGAATTCGCAGGGTCTCAAAAGTCGGTGGTGTCAAAACACTTTAGTTCACCATACTATGCTGTGTAGAAATTTGATATCTTCACCTGGCGTCGATACCGCGAGCAATCACCTTATTATGCAATGCGATTCAATATCATTATTGATAAACACTTAGAATATATTCAAAAATTGCTTAACAATATTAATATGCGCTGACCGGTGCTGATTGATTCCATCCGTTATATCGTAGATTGAAACCCGAATACATAGTCGTTCATTATCGAGGCACCATGTGGCGTATTGAGACCTTGATTATATAGCGCAACCAACCTGATTATATGCAATGCAGCTAACAGTGTGATCAAACAGCTCAAGACTAAAAAGCATCACAAAATCTAATTCCAAGAAAACTTATTTTCGATCCTGCAACCGAGTGAAGTCTGACTCCGCATCGGGCGTATCCTCTATTAGTCATAAAGAAAAAGCAGTCGTAAACATTCAACCGCTTAAAATTTGTAAGTCAGCCCTAAAATAGAAAAGATTATAAAAGTCCTGTCGATCTGCAAGGCTGTGGCCAACAGGCCTTAACGCAAACGATACTCATCCATCATCTCTTTCGGGGTTAAATCCATCTCTTCGCGCCGATGCGAGGGGATCTGGAAAACATTTCCTACACCAAAAGCACGATCCTTCTCCAAACATTTAAGAAGTGTTCGGAAGAATGCTGCCTCTCCTAGAGCTAAAAACAAGTATTTTGGTCCCCCCCCCTAAACAAGTAATTTTTGCGCGCTTTCGAGTCTGTTCCCTAGGCTTCCTGCCCCACCAAGTAAGCCTTCTGCTATTGCATGTAAGTCAGCATTTAGTAAATCATAAATCCGTCGACGATGTCACCGACGATGTCACCGACGATGTCACCAATGATCGAAAAGAGGATTTTAATCGCCGCGCTCTGCTTCGCTTCTCAAATGGCAAGGATTATTTCTGCAAGTAATAGCAGGGTGTAGAGATCGATTGGTAGTGCCTATCCCTACTCAGACGAATACACTAAAATATCTTCATCTACAATGTAGAGCAATTTTACGATACCTCTTTACATCCTATCACCGTTTTTTGCGAGATAAGGGAGCTGTTCAGCTTGCTTACCACCGCTTTTAGTAATGCGGAGGGTGAATTTGCTGGTCGTTAACTCCATACCTTGCACACCTGTCTAGTAGACCCCGGTCTCCTGTGGCGCCTAGGAGAATGGAGAATGGAGATGTGGAACCTTTCTGCTCCGTTGCCAACAGCCACATTGCAGCGTGTTGGACATATAAATTGAGCCCTGAGGACCATTCCTGGCATGTTCATATCGATTCAGAGTTCCAATTTTATTTATTTCAAATCGTACGGAGTTATCTAAGTGCTCGAATTCAACGTCACAACACAACCCATAACCGACGTTTCATAAAGAAGCAAATCAACAATGGCATCCACCCAGCCCCTCCTTGGAAAAACCGCCCTCATCACAGGTGGCTCCCGCGGCATCGGCGCAACTACGGCTATGCACCTCGCCTCTCTCGGTGCCAAAGTCGTCATAAACTACGCCTCCAGCTCCAGCGCCGCCGATGCCCTCGTAGCCAAGCTGGGCGCTGACAAGGCGGTAGCGATAAAAGCTAACGCCGGCAACGTGCAAGAGATTGAGTCCCTCGTCCAAGAAACCGTCGCGTGGAAGAACGGCAATGGCAAGATTGACATCTTGATTGCGAATGCTGCCGTTGGGAATATGGAGTGTACGCTGGAGAAGACGACAGAAGAGGAGTTCGATAGGCATATTGCGTTGAATGTGAAGGGGTCATATTTTTTGGTGCAGGTAAGTTATTAAGAGAGAGAGAGAGAGAGCTTCCTATGTACAAAAGCGCAACGACTAACTTTTCTGTGTAGAAAGCCGCACCTCACATGCCTCCTGGCTCTTCGGTGATCCTCGTCAGCACATCTCTTACTGGAGTGTCCCAGGTGATGCCAAACTATCTTCTTTACCTGACCACCAAAGGCGCCGTCGAGCAAATGACGCGCGTGATGGCCAAAGACCTCGGCCGCAAAGGCATAACCGTAAATTGTGTCGGCCCGGGGCCCACAGGTACGGATATGTTTTTCGAGGGCAAGAGCGAGGAATTGATCAACACGATTGCGAGCTGGAATCCGTTCCACCGATTGGGCAAGCCTGAGGAAATAGCTAGGGTAATGGCATTTCTGGCTGGTCCCGATGGCAAATGGGTCAATGGCCAGGTGCTAAAGGTCAATGGTGGTATGGCTGTTTAATAAGACCCGCATTCGTGAGGAACAAACATGCATCATCTCTATTTGTTATATTCTCTATAGTGCGCACACAATTGTTTTCCTCCAACACACTAGAATCCACCATAGCCTTGCTGCACATTGAAATCTGGTGGTACAGTCCATAACATACTATCTGGAATGAATAAAGCGCTTAGATCAGCGTCTGACCCGGTACCGAGATCAAACTGAGTGAAGTCGAAGTTGGGATCCCAGATGCCATTCGGCATTCCCATCATGTCTGCTCCACTCTGTGGCTGAGGCATACCAGGATACCAATTCTGCACGGGCTGCGGCTGCTGGTGCATGGGGGGTTGGATTGGTTGCTGCTGCGGTTGAGATTGGGCTTGCGTAGAGGTACTGCTGCTGCCCATGGCAACCTCAGATAGGAGATGCAGAGGGGTTTGATCTTGTGGAGATTGGCGTGAACGTGAAGTCGAGTTTGGCTTCACGGTCGATGAGCGGGAGTCATCATTGGCATCAGAAGACATCTCCCCACGTGCAGCGCCTTCCTTGATGTGCGCGAATCGCTCCTGCAGACGTTTTGCAACAAAAAAGAACTTACCGTGCGGAGACTGTGCATCCCGGGATACAATAGCATTGAACATGCTGACCAAACGCTCGGTGTAGCTTTCAATCTGCAAGTGCTCATTCTTGATGATGCTACCAACTTCGCCAGAGCTGGTCACTGATACCCACATCTTCATTAAACAGACAATAGCATAAATTGCCCGGACGCAGAAAATGACTGGTAATGTGAGGAGAGTATCCAGAGGAACACCCAGGATGGTATCGAGTATGCCATGCGTGGCTGAGAGACATTCGCCCAATGCGCCAATGTGGTCGCGACCAACTGTTTCTTTTTGAGCAGTTGTGAAATCCTCCTGTGCGAACGGTGGTTCGTAGTCCGTCGAGCTCTGGCTGTGGTGCAACGCAATTTCGTGAAGGTATAAATTGGTAACGTGTTGTGACAACCGTATTGCAGCTTTAGGAATTAGTAGAAATCACCAGGTAGAGATGCTTCAACTTACGATCAATTTCTTGATACTGCTTTGCGTGTTCTTCTTTGAGTTGCTTGAGTTCGTTCTCGAAAATCTTCAACGCATAAACCACCTTGGGTTCGGTGATAGCGACTTCCACCGAAGGATCATCCATACAGAACGACACTGATATGTTCTCCCCAATATGTGCCATCCTGACATGTTGACAGAGGATCTTATCAGAAGGGAATGCATCAGGTGACGTTTCCAGAATATTAACGCTCTCTTCCATGTACTTGGTCCATCGTAATAGAATGGGCCGACGGAGGATCATGGTGATGCTCATGGATAGATAGTAACAAACAAGGAACGTACGCCGTGACTCGATGCTGCTAGTGTTTGGGTGGCATCGTTTAAAAGGCCCGACAGCCAATTTCATCACGGTTTGGGTATTCCGCCTCCCGAGCCCAAGATCTAAAGCCATGACGGCGGCACAGTTGACCATCATATAGAAGTTATGTTGTTCATAGTGTGCAGGTGGCCTGTACCACAAGACGCCCACTTGCAAAGCCTGAACGATCTCCAGCGACTTTTCGCCGTTGCGCCAAATGATGTCAGCGAACTGATCTTTGAGCAGCTTGGTCAGTTCCCGATGTACATGCTGAGAAACGAGTTGTTCGGAGGCACCATGAGAAGACCCTGCTAGGATGGAAAGAAACAGAAGTGGCTTCTTCTCTCGCATCTCACGGGCAGTCGTTCCTGGGGCCAGGGGCACAGCTGGAAAGTGAGGGCATATCTCGTTGACATAGCGCAGAAAAATGCGTTCTGCAATTTCAGGGGTCATCATATTGTCGATCAGGGTGTTGATGTAAGAGTGATCAGCACCCATGCCGCCTCGTTTTCCACGCTTGACCTCGGTATGCTCCGCCAGATCGCGATGTATGGCATCCATATCCTCCGGTATTGTCTAGGCTGATCAGCAAGTATGTATCAAAATTTGGGGGTCAACTTACTGCATGACCTGTTCCCTCATGTACCCTCCTCCGCTTCGGCGGCGGCTCGCGCAGAAGGCTTTGGGCAGGGCTATAACCAGGTGGAATATCGGGGTAGCGATTGGGGGCTGGCGCCTCGTTCGACCAGTCGTGCATGATGTGGCCGGCTCTATACTGACCTTCATGGCCCCTCCAAGGGGGAGCATCCTGGTTGGGGATCCCAGCGACCTGTCTGGCATCGGGAGGGTCCTTTTGTGCATGTAGTGTGGCAGTCAAAGCGTCAATCTTACGTTCCAACTCAGCAACTCGGCTGTCTGCTTTCTTCTGGCGTTTCCGGGTCGGGGGTGTGGTGATGCTACAGCGGCTTAGCAAGTGCAGTGAGAATCTGGACGTTGCTCTTACCATGAGCGATTGGCTTTCGCGCATCGCTTGCAAGGGAGATCAGGACGCTCTTGGTCACAGCGAACCTTCAGGCCTCGACAGGAATCGCAAGCGCGTGGTCGTTTGAGATCGTGTGGGGATTTGCCATCGCCGGGACTGGCAAGTGTTCCGTCATGATCGTCCTCATGGTCCTCGTCGGCAGGCGATTCGTTCTGCGAGGGCGATGTCTGCTCCAATGCAGGATCAAAGGTGCTATGAGGCGTAGCCTGCGGCGGGTGTGCCTGCTGGGGTAGAGCGACAGGCACCGGTGGTTGGGATTGAGGTGTAGGCAAGTAGTATGGCTGTGCGCTCGAAAGGGCGGATGCCGCAGTATACGGTGGTTCGATTGTTCTAGGCGGCAGAGAGGAGGAATATAAACGGGGGTCTATGGGATCCGCCATCGTGTGAGTATCAAGACTTGATGACCAGAGCAGAACGGTCGGCGGTCGGAGGCAGAAACTGCCGTTTGATCGCGGGAGCTCGTGGTGTGCAATTGTGGAGGTCGGGGCTAATTGATCCGACGTACGTATTTGTCATCCAACTCGCCACATCACGTGATGATACTTACACTCCACATGCAGCTGTACGAAGAATCTCCAAGTCATAGGAGCCTTCAGTCCTCCCGATATGTAGCTTCCCGTTGTGTCACTTCTCTGTACATAGGTATAGGTAGATAATCTTAATTCATTAAGGACATAGATGCATAGGTACGTACATGCATCGATTCATGGGTCTGTAATTATATTCGACATATGTAGGTACAGATATACATGTACAAACAGTGCGTCTGCTAGTATCTCATGCACACCGCATGCGCCATCTTCATCCCGAACTCACGGGAGGTATGATGGCCACCTCGTCGCCCTCCTTGATCCACACACTTGCATCCTGATCCGCGTCTATGTCCATGTCCACATATTCCAGGTTGACTGTCACAGCACAGCTGCTTAGCACCTTCGCTGTCATTCCTGGGTATCTCTCCTCGAGCGTAGGGAAGAGCAAGCGGGCGTCAAGCGGGGCCGGTAAGTGCTCGGCTGCCTTTGCAGTGAACGTGGACGCCGCAGCAAAGTAGAGGATCGAAAAGTGCCCCGGCGGAGCCTTTCCCGATGCCATGACAGCACTCGGAACCTACTCTAATGACTGTCAGCGCCTAGCGTACGATTATCATGACAATCGAGGAGCACCAGAAGTCAAAAATTCCATCAGCGATATATCACTCCGCACGACAGCGCAAGCACTGTTCGGATAATACATGCTATAATTTTGTGAAATCATCATAGGAGGGACCATGCACACATGCACGTTGTAGGTCTAGACGTTGGGCAAGGAATGGACAAGTACATACCTGGTGAGAGTGTCGATGTAGGAGGAAGAAAGAAAGATGGGGCAATAACAATTCTTTTGACGTGTGTTTTAGCTCCGTGGATCTGAAGCTTGGACCATGCGGTATCGATAAGTACTCCTAACTTTTTCCAGGCGTCCTCCAATCTGTCTACCTCCACACATGTACTACGCGCAGCTGCTACGATGATGCGATGGCGCTCCCAATCGGCTGTCTCTACATGCTGGGCATGTCAGGGGCGACTTGCCAACCACAGAAGGCCTCGGCTTGTTTGCAGTGATTCTCGGCGCATTCAACCCTCACCAAGGCTGCGAGCCTTACACGCCACGCGCGCTGTACGTCCATTTTCATTCAATCTTACTCTTTACGTATTCTAAGCAATTTTATACAGCAGGAACAGCTCGAACTACCCTCTTCCTCCGCGCCCACTGCCTTCGATCCATCCCTAATCGGATCGACCGTGCCTCAACTCCCTATTCGGACCCATTTACAGCATTGGGATCTTGAACATGGTGGACCGGACGAAGCTGAGCTTGATGCTTTTGGAAATTATCCTGCAAGAGGCGAAATACTCAACAACATATCAAAGTTAAGACAGGGCAAGGTGGACACTGAAGACGGTCTCGAAGAATGGGATGAGAATGATGATCAAGGGCACGGAGATCTTGTCACCCTGGCCCTTTTTATGGAGCCTGGTGATGTGATTGAGCTACAATCTCCACATTCTGAGCCTCTACTTGGTGTTGTCCTCCAAATAACCGGACATCGCTGCCAAGTTTACCTTGCCAATGGCCGTCGGCGCAGTATGCAAATGAAGTGGGTTGGATTTGTCCTTCAAGGCTACATGGATCCAGCTCTGCTTGAGCCTCTCAAACCTTTCCTTCCTACCAACCCTGACCAAGTCACTTCCCAAGACATTGTTCCGATTCCTCCAGAACTCGGTTCTCCCATCCTTGCCATTCTTGATCGATTACAAAACGAGGCCGATTCGACATACCGAGACAATTCATCTGTTCTGGACAATGCCTATTCAACTCTTGCCCACCGTGATCGTACACGAACTATGACCCTTGAACAGGTGGCCAAGGCACTACTCTCAAAGAACAACCCTGACTGGCACCCTCCTTTTCCAGCTCTTCTTGCTGTACGCAAAGCTCTCACCCACAATGAATACCGCATTCGCCCTGACAGGACTCATCATCGCATCACCCATATCTATAATTTCAGGTCCAGGAACGATGTTAGTAATATGGAGACAGTACTCGAATGGGTTCGCGATTACAAAGAATACCGTGCTAGTGTTTCCAATATCAAGAATAAGGAGAGATACCAACAGCCAAGCAAAGGCTATAAAAATATCGATGATTTCATACTCAAGGCACGCCGGTTGATCTCCTCCAGCCGGAAAATTCGCACCCCTCAGCTAGGATTTATCGGGCCAAGCAAAGATAACCCATTTTCCTCAAAAGCACCTTCTCGACAGGCTTTCACTTGGGCCACCGATGCCTTTACCGAGACAGACAAACACATTATTGACTTCTTTCAGGCCTGGATTTTGAAAAAACAGTTTATGAATGCCCCTGATCTATTCTCCGCTTGCACTACAATTCTCAATGCTATCGGCGAATACCAGGGGGAGAAGTTGAACATGAGTGGCGACCACATGAAAGAAATGGCATTAGATCCATCTACGGGGCACTTGTTCCTCCAAGAGATTGGTGTCATCGGGCCCCACGACAATCCTTCCCTCTATGAGGAAGAGCTAATGCTGCCAATGGCAGGCATGTCTCACAATATGGAATTGCTGAAAGCAAAATCCGAATTGGCGCTGAGAAATCCGAATTTCGTGGACACCATGTCTGATCTACGTCGCGACTGGGGCTCTATGATAATCTGGTGTATCGATGACAAAAACGCCCAAGAAATTGATGATGGTATATCGGTTGAGAGAGTGGAAGGGGGGGAAACCGAATATTGGGTCCACGCTCACATTGCGAATCCAACCGCATTTTTCACCAAATCCCACGTACTTTCCGGCCTCGCTGCACACATGGGTCAGTCTGTATATACTCCAGGATTTTCGCTGCCGATGTTGCCAAAGTGGCTTTCGCATGATTATTTCAGTCTAGAACCCAACCGTCCGACCATCACCTTTAGCTCCCGTATCGACAAATTGGGTAACATACTGGAATCAAAAGTCCAGCATGGCGTGGTGCGGAATGTACAAAGGATTACCTACAGCCAATTATCTACGTATCTAGGGGAGAAGGACAAGTCTGAACCCAATCCAGACCTGTTTCGATTTACCGTTGGTGAGGTAGCCCTCGAGTATTCCCCCGACCCTTTGCCCGTCCGGTCAAGAGAGGAGCTTGAGAATCTACAAGACTTGTATGCAGTCGCCAAGGCCGCGTTTTCAGCTCGTCAACGAGGAGGAGCCGAGCCTCTGTCTGCCTCAGCTAATCCTGTTATACACGTTTCCGAGGCTCCTCAGACTGAGGGTCTACCTTGGCTGCCACCTTCCAGGGACAGAGCACGGTTCGTTCATGGCGACCCCACTATAGACATATTGTGCGGTAGCCCAGGACGGATGGTAGTTGAGGGTATCAATTCAACCAAGATTGTTGAAGAAATCATGATACTGACTGGCTGTTCGGCTGCATCGTGGTGTGCTGAGCGGGGTATACCTGTCGTTTTCAACGGTACTCTACGCGTACCTTCAGTAGAGGAACATTTGAGCGAGGAAGAATACCAACGACAGGTTGTGGATCCGCAATTGCAAGAGCTTGGATACGCCTCACCAACCGTAGCCATGCGCTACAGCCAATATATCGGTCGAGCAATCACGCACTACGCCCCGATTCAGCATAGAATATTAGGTCTCCCCTACTATACCAAAGTCACCAGTCCTCTGCGGCGTTTCAGTGACATGATCGCACACTGGCAAATCGAGGCAGCTATACGCTACGAAGCACGCACTGGACGCAAGTTAGATTCCAACACGATCTCCCAGCCGTCCGAGTCACCACTCCCTTTTTCACAGGCACAGGTGAAACAATCTATGCTCACATTAATTCCACGGGAAGCGAATATCAAACAGCTGCAGAAATCCACAAATTCTTTCTTTGTCGTACAAGCCTTCATGCGAGCTTTCCACTACAAGGAGGCGACGCTCCCAGAAACATTTCGCGTTTGGGTTAAAAATAGCCAACCTAATATGATCATCGGGACATTTGAGGGATTCCGGTTCAACACCGACATTGTGTCAAAGGACCCAAATGCCGACATCAGGGAAGGAGATCAATGGGAATGCAAAATCTTGTATGTCAAAGTCTTCAATAGTGCACTTGCTGTCGAACCCATTCGATTGCTCTATCGACAACCTGATCTCCCCCTGAATTAGCTTCTCTCGCTGTAGAGAAATCAAAAAGTGCAATCCAGTTCCTGTCAAGGAAGAACTCTAGCACGGCACCTGAAGCACCAGCGACAAGAGCTCAGTCCCCATCACCACCACACGACTACTCCAGAAGCCCATCCAAGCTTCGTGTACAATTATCTTCTTGTTGTATTAATAAAACAAAACGGCTGTATGAGTTATTCTTGTACGATGTATATGTAAGAGTTAGCGAACCATGTAAAAATAGAGACCTTAGTGTCGTCCTAAGTAGTATAGAGGGGTGACACGGCGCGTGGTGATTATTAGAGTATTCGAGGAGATGGAAATTTGGAGGGCACCACATTGAAGTTTAGTTGATATGAATGATTTGATCGATTCGGATGGATAGATGGCTTCAATCAAGGACAACTATTCTACTAGGTTGTTGTTATACTTATACCCAGATTGCACATACTAGTACTTTTACTATTTCAATCCTTTCTCCCCTGCGGGAATAACACCATCCATCTCATCGCACAAAACCAAAACACGTACTGGAGTCAAAAGCCTGAGATTATGAGCATTACATACGGTAGCACAGTGGCATATACAGATCTAAGAAAAATTATCGGTTTTTGTCGTTACGCTCACACTTGTTTTACCAACTTGGGCAGATAGAGCGTGTAGATACGACAAGGGAGAGTAGTACTTCGGTAAAATTAGCCGTTGCCAATCTGATTCGCTTCGGTACTACAGTCCCTCAGCCTACAATAAGGTAGGTTAGCTGCAGAGGTTTCCAAATGCGATGTTCTGAAATTCAGAGGGTACCGCATATTCTGTATCGGATAGAAATATATAAAGGGAATAAGGATGCTATATATCTCTCTTCAGGTAGACCTTCTTAACGTGCTCGGCAATGAGTTTCGCAGCTTGTTCCGCAGACATCAAAGAGACATCTAGGCTCAATGCCTGTGCTGTCGTTTTGACCGACTGTGCTCTGAGAGAAGTTTTCAAGTAAAGATTAAAGCTGTACCGGCCAGTGTATACTCATCCGCGAAGCCGTTCAGAAGGATGAACTTCGGAGAACGCTTGACAAATGCTTCTCAGATCAAGACATTACTTTGCCAGTGAGTAAAGTATCTGGACGAATGAATGCATCATATATCGTTAAGCTCATCCCTCGGATGCTCGAAGCGCATCTCTCACTCCTGCCAGGAATCTATCACGGCCGTACCAGCCGCTTAAGCGTTTCCACCTGGGATCCTTTTCGACACGCTTACTCCAATTCGCGTGTTTTTTTGCTCGGACTCGGAGGGACATTGCGATCAAGCTATTACCGGAGAGCTCCCTTCGCAGAACGCCGGGGATGGTCAGCACTTCTGTACTCGACAGTCAGTCAGCACGAATTGGTCATTAGCGATCCATTGCAGATGTAGTCGGACGTGGAGGAGGGATATACCCCAGATAGTGCGAGTAATGACACGCCATAGTGTCAATGGCAGTGGCGTATCAATCCCTGAGCAGCGAGGATACCAAATCAGCAGACGAGCAGTTGGTTGCGCAGACAAGAAATCTCATCTTACAAATGACGTCGGTCGCTATGTTGTAAGATACGTCCTTCAACTGAACCCAGTGACTGTGCCTTGATTGAGCATGAATCCCACTCAAGTGGTGGTTCGTTCGAACGCCACAACAACATACTTGCCGTCCAGAATCCACTCGTCGTTTGAATCAACCAAAGCCTGGACGCTACGTCGGGCGTCGTCTTCCGATAGTGCGCCACCGGCTCTGGACTGGTGGAAGAGAGGGTCCAGTTCGCATACAGGTATCGAGAGCTGTTTGCCTAGTTGCCGTGCGAAAGTGCTCTAGCATCAGGGGTGCGGTGTTATGGTAAATACGTACGTTGATGTGACAGCAACATTTCCCCGGGAGTAGAATCGAACGTACCTTTCCTGCTCCCACAACCCCAATGACTTGAATTTTTCGCCCAGAAAGCTGCGGCTCCAAAGTCATCCTGTGTAGATTTGCGAGACAACGAGAATATGCAGTGGAGGCCGAATCGAGTGACCGTTGTTCTCTTAAGAAAAATCTTTACCCTGGTTTTCATGCGGTTGAGAACAACATTGTAAGCACAAGGCCAATCAGCGACTGCCAAGGCGAATGCGATCAGGCAGACAAGACGCATGTGCACGGCACGAGAATCATGCTGAGAAAGAACTCCCCAAGCTAACAAACTTCCTCAATATTGTTTGTCCGGTTACGGGGGATAGGTACATACCCAGGTAGATACCCCATGTAGTACTTGCTAAGTGTGTATTATACCGAAGTACTACTCTCCCGTAGCAAGTACGTACTACATAGGGTATCTACATACCTATCCCCCTGCCCAGACGAAAAAATATTGAGAAAGTTTGTTGGCCTGAGGACTTCTTTCCATAGTACTATAAAGAAGCCGAGAACCAGACGTCCTCGATACATTCACGTTGATGTATTTTATAGATGATGGGTGCCTACATGATATGTGCATCGAATCCCACATGCAAATGCGCACCCAACCCACTGCACAATTCAGACACGCACATTATTACTAACTTTATTACCATTATATATAAGAAGGTACTACTCTTGCGTTTGACTTACATCAGGGAGCGCTGCAGATGTAGGGTCCAGATTTTTCTCCATGTAAACCATCGTACATTCCTTCTTGCAATCCCACATGCCCACCGGAACCGTGCCAGACCAGATGCTCTTCCAACCTCGCCTCTGATAGTAAGCCTCATTGCCCAACTCCCGAATACCCATCAAGACCAACCGCGATTTCTTTGCCGTCGGCAATGTAGTGGAAGAAGAAATGGATGGGTTGGCGCTTTTCAATTCATCTATATTGATCCCCCGGATGCACTCATCTTCAGACGAGCCCCGGAGCCGCAACTCCGATATGTGGGCTGGATTCTCTCGCACACGATCAATTCTCAAGACTCCATGCGTGTCTGCCGAAGCGAGCCACTCGATCTCCTTCAACACCCGCGCGCCCAGGCCCATACTCTGGTGCTCGGGGGAGACTGCAAAAGCAGTGACTTCGTATCGGATCTCTCCATCCGTCTTTTCACGCACCAAAGTCTTGGAATTCAAATCTTTTTCCGATTTACCGTTTTCCTTTGCTTTCTCGGCCCAGTGCGTGCCGCTCAAGTTTTTACTCCATTGCGCATAGCTCTCCACGTCGCCGTCACCAAAGTTCTTGACACTGCCCGTGGCTACGATCTCCGCATATCCGTCTTCCTCGTTGACGAGGAGAACGACCACGGTGAATCCGTCGTCGCCGATTATATCGGCGAATTGCGCTGGGTCCGCTATTCGCAGGTGGGATGTACCAAAGAGCTCTGGATGAGCGCAGTACGTCGCTGTATAGGAAGTATTAAGGAGGTTTTGAAGTCCTTTGAGGAATGGCAGCGTAGAAGGTGAAACAACTAGCTGAGGTTGGAAGAGGAGAAGAGAGATGAGTTTGGTGTTATTAGCTGCCATACTGACAAAATGTTAAATCTTACAAGCAGGTGATGATGTCTCGAGGAACGAAGAGATTGCAATTACTTGTGTCTTCTCCTTCGTCTATACCTATTTATTTCTTATCGTCGCTTTACTAAGTGCTTTTAGGGCGGGCGGATGGGTGGGCGGCTTACAACTCACAGATGGCCTCTTGTCATATGATAGGGCGTAAAAAGAATTGATGCCAAGGATTGTAATGTTGAAAATTCTACAGACATTTTGTAAGCGTCAATATTCACCTAAGAAATACTACAAGCTAAACCTTAGACAGTGAAGGCGTAAATATCTCATATACGAAAAATTCTACGTTATCTTAAGCTGCTCAACTATACTGTACAATACTCTGTGATAAATTATGCAGGTAGAAGAACGCCATAACCCCTCTAGCACAAGCCAAAGATCCACACTTCACTGTTACCCTGATGAAAAAGGATAGGAGTATTAATTACCCATTTCCAGGATCAAAAATCAAATTCCGAATCCTATATATACATTTCTGGACTGCTGGGATCTAATAACACTAGCGGGCTTGTGGTTTACGCGCATAATACTTCCTTAGAAAGTACTACACAGGGTATCTACATACCTACATATCCCCTGCCCGGACAAAAAATATTAAGGAAGTTTGTTGACTTAGGAATTTCTTTTCACCATCATTTTAATAACGGAATGTTTTAGACGCATGTACAATTATTCAGTTCAAGATATCTTGTACGTGATACAAATGTACGTACAATAGAGAGATACACAAGACATTAAACCATTATGGCTCAGCTCTCCAACTTGCAGAAAAATTGTAGGAATAATGACCCCCTTTCCTCTGTTGATTCGTAACGTTTACACTTTACATCTGCATTATCTACATGCATGTACATACTTATTATACCTATGTATGTACAAGTACATGACACGGGAGAAAAATCCTCACATGCAAAAATCCCCTGCACGATTCATGCACGCACATTAACGAGTTAAGCGAGGTCCCAAATCGTTAAACCACTCAAAGTTTCTCTCTCTGCAATCAACCACAACGCACGGTTTTCTACCTTTATAAATGTAATTCCATGAAAAACATGCATCGAATTAAAAGAGATAGGGCTTGTGGTTTAGTGGTATAATACTCCCTTAGCAAGGATTGCAATTCATCTTGGATTGGGAGTGGTCCTGGGTTCGATTCCCAGCAAGTCCAAATTTTTTTCGTTCGGTTGTGGGCCTTATGGGTGAAGGGTATGCGTGGTTTTTTAGCTTGAAGAAGTTTTTTTTTTGCTTCGGCGTTTTGTGTGGATTGGACTAGGAATGTGTGGGGGGAAGGAATTTTTTGGGTCGGGGGTTTTTGTTTAAGGATTTGCCAAGAGATGCGAGTGCATGTATCGATTGAACGTCGATGAAAGCAGGATTACCGAGTCACAGTAGGAAGAAGTACGTCTGGCATGATTTGGTGATCGCCCATGGACGACCAAACGGCGAGCATGGTGATCTACAATGTTGATCTAACGTAGTGTGAGAAGACGCGAAACAGGCACCGTTTTCTGAGACCTCGAATGGTTGTCCATCGATGACGATCCTACAGTTGAAGAGTTAACTGGTTGTTAGTTTCTGGTTACGTTAACAAGCCATGCATAGCAAAGCTGGTACAGTTACTCCATGGGAGCTGAAAGTCCTAGTGTTACACTAACACTGAGCAGATGCAGACCTGCTCGATCCCCAGCGTCAGCGTTTCAGAGCAACACCTACAGCCACTGTTGTACGACATGCAGTCCGGGTGGTTGTCTAGGGGATGCGCTCTGCTGATGTGCATCTCCAGAATTGGATGACGACGACTACAGATCACAATTTGAAGGAATGGATCTTGTCAGACTGTGAAGGAAGGTGGGTCCGGGAAGCAATCGATTGTGTTATCGCGATATGGCATCGGGGATCCGCTCTTGCCGAAACCTGTCCACCGATGGATGGATTGGCAGGCCAACTTTCCGTGGACCACACCGTCGACGGGAAACCCGAGGGAAGAGGCTACAAGTACAGTACATAAGTTTATACGAAGGTCCACGTCCACGATTAGTACGTGGAAGCCTCCGGCTGGCTTTTTTGCGGCTGCCATCTACGCCAGTTGTCTTGGCATTTTGGACACCTGGTAAAGGTATTCCAAAGAAACGGAACCTGTAGCAGTGGAACGTGCAGCCGGTAGTATGGCGAAACACCGGCGGGTCTTGTTGAGTGACGTTTTAGCGCAGCTGACGACGACTTGTAGCGGAGGTGTCGCAGCGAAAGAGAAATCATGGAAAGTGATTCCACGTCGACGTGATGGGGTGTGGAGTGGATACAGGGCAGAAACAAAAGCGACGGTTGTTAGTTTTCCAAGGAAGAGTGCGACGCGTGAAGCAAGATTGCTGCTGGGGTTCTGCCGCACATGCAGCGGGCGGACTATTGCTCATGGGGACTGCGGGTAGCCTCTGGAACAGTCCTGCTCTTGTAGTGGAGTTTGGCGGAACAAGACGTCATGGGTGTGGGGAAATTGAACATGTTCTTCTGACAGCGCTCTCACCATGGATTTGATGATGATATGCGGCTCGTGAAAAGGGAGCGCAATGGGGCTGTTTCAAGGCAAGCTCCAGCGGCATGGACTAATGTACCAAGTAGAAGGCTGGCGGACAGCGGGAGCGAGGCTTGATTTGCCATGTATTCTGCCCAATTATTATCCGGTTGTGGATGTTACTATGTAAGCTAGTTTGGGGGGGGGGGGAGAAAAATGCAGAGAGACCGAGGCATAGTCAAAGAAAGGGACAACTGTAATGCCGATGGCACAATTTCCCAAATCAGTGATTCCATAAAGAACAGACCTTGATCAAGGTGCAACGTGGATGGATGTTTGTAGTAGGTAGCATTATTTTTAGTGCACGGAGCGGAGCTGCAAAATGCAATGCACGCTGCAGCCCATGTATTGTCTGCAATTATCGATTCTAGAAGCCAGCCGTTCGTGATTGGCCGCTGGGCCCAGGTAATTTGACCTTTGCCACTCAGAGGGCTCCTTTCCAGACGTGCTCCAACCTCTTGGGCTCAGGTAAGCGGCGCGGCCCAATGGCAGGGAGGCATTTCAATACGGCCGTGGATAGCGCAATGCGAACGGCAGGAGCTCAGGAGAATGGCTGCAAGGGTCGTAGACGTGCCCCCAGTCGTCGTAAGCTGCTTGGACTCTGTCGACGGAAACAGACGTTAGGTTAGGCTAGGTCAGGTCACGGCACCGAAACCACGCCGCAGTGTGAAAAAAGACAATCCATCCATGTGACCAAGTATCGAGTTTATAGTAACACTAGGAAAAGATGTGGAGAGAGGGGAAAGGGGAAAGAAAAATTGTTGAGGCGGTTGAGCGTGGGTGGACTGAAGCTGGGGGCTGCTTATTACGACGGTATTGACACCTGCCCTGGCCCCGTCCAGCCGTGCGGGCGGGTGGCGGTCTCGCGGACACTCCAAAGGCCAACGGACTTGACTGTTTCTGGTTTGATTGCCATCGTTTTGGCTCCCTATTCTTCGCTAATAGTCCTCTTTGGTCCCGAGCGATGCTGACGGGAATGCCTGTATCGACTTTTGTTAGGGACGGTGCAGTGAGTGCATGCCTTCATTGGCCGTGAGATAAGGCTCGATGCACGCTGCCGCCGTCCCGACACGAATGATAGTGACTGCCATGGGCAACGGCAGCATTCCCCTACCTGACTGTAGATAGTGACAAGAATGGAGACAGAGTCAATAATCAATGCAGCAACCTAACCAAGTAGAAAGAAAGTGAATGGCATCAAGGAACCCTCCCGGTCCTTTTTCCTGCTCTCTCCAACTCCAACCCCCCCGTTGATTTCCCTTGGTGTCTAGCCATCGCTTGGCTGCGAGCAAAAAATCGGGGCACCTTTAGATTGTTAGTGTCTCTCGGCAGCCGCGCTAGTCCCTCCTCGGCCGCACCCTTATCCCATCCGCCGCGCGCGCTCGCTGTGGTCCTGCCCCATCCCTCCCTCCAGTCCAGTCTTCTTCAACTCGCGGCAATCGTGCCTCTGCTCACCATCCATCTCTGCTTCGTCCTGTGTTCGGACCCGCTGTCGCTCGTTACACTCCACACCCTTCCCCCTCCTCAGAAACAGTTTGTGCTCAATTCGCATCCTCTTTCTTTTCCTCCTACCTTCTCTGCCCTATCCATCTCCTGCGCTCTGGGACAGGCCGGCCTCCTTACTCACCTAATCCGCCTCCCTCAGCCTCACCCGTCCTCCTACTCCCTCTTCACCACCACCGACAGCGCGATTCCTTCACTTGCCTCGTCCTTCATCGTCTCCTCGCCGCAGATGCAGTACTAGACCACACGCATACACAGGTCCATCCCGCAACAGCCATCTGCCATCATGTCATCTCGATTTAATCTCAAGACCCCCAAGATGTTCATCAAGACACGCTTCAACTACGAGAAGCTGCCCGGCGGCGACAGCCAGAGTTCCTCCCCCATCAGGATGGGTTCGTGGTCCAAAAACTATCGTAGCCCGGTCTGGGCGCAGCGCCTGCAGCGTCCACGCATGTCCTTCGCTCGCCTGGTGATGCTCGCCGTCGCCGCCGTCATGTTGGTGTCCATGCTGGCTACGGGCATTTACAAGAGACGCAAGTGGCATGATCCCCAGCGAAAGGCCGACAGCCGGAAACTCTACCACTGGGAGCACTATCCTCGGTAAGCCCTTTTGTTCCAACAGGTCTTTTCATGGCACGACTTTTGCTGACCAGCCCAGACTCAAGGGTATGTTTGGAGGTGTTCGGACCCTTGTTCCACACAGCGACTGGGTATCGGAACAAGACTATGTCACGTACTCCCAGAGCCAGAACCCCGCCGACAACATCAAGCAGAAGTGGCCACCCATGTCCAAGGAAAACAAGGAGCCTCCCATGGACCCGGTGCCCTTCAATCCTTACCCTGACTACTCCTCCGAACAATACCTTAAGAAGTTCGAACCCGTCAAGACGTGCTACTTGGACGAGGAGGAGAAGATCGATCTCCCTGATATCTATGCCTACCCGGGTATCCCGCAAAACCAGTCGAAGCCTTTCTTTGGTTCATACGAAGAGCTTGGCATGAACGAAAAGGTCTGCTTCGATCGTTTTGGACGCTTCGGCCCTTACGGCTACTCTTACTCGCGTGATCAGGGTGGCTTCGACTTGGGTACCAAGTTCGAAAAGGCTGGTTCGGAGTTGATGTGGAGGAACGAGAAGAAGATTGACTACCGGGAAGTCAACTGGGGGAAAGCTCAGAAGCGATGCTTGGCCAAGAACCAGATTCGTTTCTTTGAGAAGAACGAAACCAACAAGGGCGATGAAGAGCAGCAACCCCCCAAGCAGAAGATCAAGCGCCACGCATATGTTCTTCGCACCTGGACTGGATACAAGTACAGCGACCAGCAGATTCTGACGATTCGTGCCATGATCAATGAGTTGTCTCTCAAGTCCGGAGGAGAGTATGATGTACACTTCCTGCTCCATGTAAAGGATGACAGCATTCCCATCTGGTCCTCTGAGGACATGTACCAGAAGACCATCGAGGACAACCTTCCCAAAGAATTCTGGGGCATGGCAACGCTATGGTCTGAACAGCAGATGAGGATGTACTACCCTGAACCGTTCCCTAATAACGTTTACAACCACGCTAAAGCCCCGGTTCACTCCGTCTACCGCAGCGCCCACTTTGCCATGCAATGGTTCTCTCAAGTGCACCCGGAGTACGACTTCTACTGGAACTGGGAGATGGATCTCCGCCTCAGCGGCCATTACTACGAGTTCAACGACAAGATCGGCGAGTGGGCCAAGAACCAGCCTCGCAAAGGCATGTGGGAGCGCGCCTCGCGCTATTACATTCCCGCGCTCCACGGCTCGTGGAAGAACTTCACCGAGATGGTTGAGGAGGAAATGTACAACAGCGACGAGAAGCCCGTCTGGGGTCCGCCCAAATTCGAGAACACGGGCATGCTAGCCAGCCCTCCCGAAACGACCCCGCCTCGCACGTACCTTGCCGATGATTACGAATGGGGTGTCGGCGAAGATGCGGATATCATCACTTTCAACCCCATCTTCGACCCGGCCAAGACGAACTGGGTATTCCGCGATGATGTCTCTGGTTATGACCTCGAGTTGCCCGAACCCCCGCGACGTTGTGCCATCATCACCGTGTCGCGTCTGTCGAAGCGCCTGTTGGATCTTATGCACCGCGAAACCTACCTCATGAAGCACCACATGTTCCCAGAGATGTGGCCCTCGACAGTTGCCTTCCACCACGGTCTGAAAGCCGTCTACGCTCCTCACGCCGTGTATTTTGATCACAACTGGCCGCTGGAAGCCATTGACGGAGTATTCAACCACCCCCCTGCGCCTACCGACAGTGTCTTTGGCTGGGGAGAACACAACCAGCTCGGCAACAGCTTTTACTTCAATGCTGGATTCTCGTCGGAGCTGTGGCGACGATGGCTCGGTGGGCGCGAATACAGCCAAGGAGGCCCTGCCGAGGAAGAGAACGGTACCGGTCGCATGTGTCTACGGCCGATCCTCTTCCACCCCATCAAGCACGAAAACCTTGCTACGTGAGCAACTTACTATCTTCTGTGCGCACCACTTTAATCCTAGCATGCTTTCTTTCAAAACGCTGTTGCGCCGCTTCATAGACGTGTTGTGGCCGCATATCTATACAGGCCTTGCGACCTGGGTTTGCGCAGCGTTCCTTCTGTTCCTTCACACGCTTTCGTCAGTCATTCTTACGCATCATCGGGCGGCGTTCGGGCGTTTGCAAGGCGACATGTGTTGAGTCAGTCATTGTTTGGCATTGTACATTCTGGATCACCTTTTCTTCTGTCACTCCCGTTTTTCTTTTTGTTTGTTATACTCTGTTTTGAGTTGCTATTAGCGTATACCTTTTATTTTCTCCGATCATGCAAGGAATAAAAAGTCGATGGGAAGATGTAATTAGCCATCATGGCATGCCCACTCCTTTGGAAAACAGCGGTTGCAGGGAGGCGCAATACATTGGTTCGGTTGAGCGAAGGAGCAAGGCTCCATGGTTTCTGGAAACGTAGGAGTTGTCAAACGGGCGGTGGTATTCCCACGACAGAAGCCCTGTCACGGCGCCACGGCGATTATGTGAAAATGATGGTGAGGTGTGCGGTGTCCTACTATCGCTGTCACTGGTTGTAGATTATGAGGCTAGGCACTTTCGAGTGCGGAATAATATAGATACCTTTTACAATCACAAACAGCTAGATATGGTTACAAACTTGCAGTGTTTCCCCGTGTGCATGAAATGTTTTGGTTGTACTCAAAGTCTCTCAGAGAGAACATGGAGTATCGAAGTCTTGGCGTCGGCGAAGTCAAGGTGATAATTCCGAGATTTAGCAAGTGGGAGTCATCCCACCGCATCACAACTTGTTCACCTGCGCATTCCCCTCACGTTTCTTTTCTAAATACATTCAATCATGGCTGGCGGTACAAGGGGCCCCGTCCCCGTTCCTCTCGAAAGTAAAGAGCACAATGTTCCCCAGGAAGTCCTCGATCTCCTCGACCAAAAAGAGCCCCTCCAAACCTCAGAAGACTTCCCCGCCATATCACAAGCTGTGATCAAAGCAGCATTGGACCGGCTCGCCAGTCGATCCATGGTTGAGTACAAAACGAATGATTCGGAACAGGTGCTTTTATCAAAGGAGGCCGAAGCAATCGTTGCAAATGGGTCGCATGAGTACAAGGTGTGGAAGGCAGTCAAGGATGCGGGCAAGGTGCCTATAAAGGAGTTGGCGGTGCGTAAAAGCTCACACCTAGGGAACAGGGAAGGGCGCATACTGACGATTGCACGTACAGAACGTTGTTGGCAGCGAATCTGCGAAAGTCGGTCAGGGCAATGCCTTCAAGAATAAATGGGTCAAGAAAGATGGCGATTCGCTCGTCTTGGTCGCGGACACAGTACAGGATACCACAAGAGATCTTCTCAAAGGCATACAAGAAACAAAGTCGCTGTCGGACTCCAAGACGCTCAACGACCTCAAAAAGAGGAAGTTAGTTACCTTGTCCAAGGTCATACATTACACAGTCACCAAGGGCCCGAAATATGCAAAAGAGATACCCGTCGAGGTCACGGATCTAACAGCAGAGATGCTGACGAGTGGATCATGGGAAACGGCGAATTTCAAACCATACAATTTCAATGCACTCGGTGCGAATCAGGACGCTGGCAGTCTACACCCGTTGAATAAGGTGCGGCAGGAATTCAGGAACATGTTCTTCTCGCAGGGCTTCGTCGAGATGCCCACTGGTCACTACGTCGACTCGGGATTCTGGAACTTCGATGCTCTCTTCGTCCCCCAGCAACATCCTGCCCGTGATGTTCAAGACACCTTCTTCATCTCGGATCCTCCCAAGGCAGATAAACCGCGTCCGGATCCCGCGCACGAAGCGACCATGGACGCCATGGAAGCCGGATCAAGAAAGCTCTTCGCGACCCCGGAATCCGAGAAACGTCAAATCAAGCCCCGCGACTTCGAGAAGTACTGGCAGAACATCCAAGACGTGCATCAAAAGGGTGCCTTTGGCTCCATTGGATACCGCTACCCCTGGTCCGAAGACGAGTGTCTTCGCCTCGTGCTGCGCACACACACCACAGCGGTATCCACATGGGTGCTGCATCGCCTTGCGGAAGACCCGCGCCCGGCACGGTACTTCTCCATCGACCGCGTCTTCAGGAACGAGACGGTCGACGCCACCCATCTGGCCGAGTTCCACCAAATCGAAGGCGTCATTGCCGACTTTGGCCTCACGCTCGGCGGCCTGATGCGCTTCCTAGAAGACTTCTTCGCCAACATGGGCATCGAAGGTCTGCGCTTCAAACCCGCTTACAACCCTTACACCGAGCCTTCGATGGAGATTTTCGGTTATCACAAAGGTCTGCTTTTCCCCCCAATCACCTCATGCACCTCCTCCCCCCTCCCTCTCTATGATGCAACGTACGTACTGACACTAGGTGATTTACAACAGGTCTCAAGCGCTGGATCGAAATCGGCAACTCGGGCATGTTCCGCCCGGAGATGCTGGAGCCCATGGGTCTGCCCAAGGACATGCGCGTGTACGGCTTCGGCTTGTCCCTCGAACGCCCCACCATGATGAAGTACGGCGTCAACAACATCCGCGAGCTGCTGGGGCACAAGGTCGATCTGAGCTGGATCAAGGAGCAACCGGCTGTGCGGCTCGAGAAGGATTAGGTTGGGTGTGTGTGTGGAGATGGTGATTGCGAGAGGGAGAAAAAAAGACGGAGGCTAGAGTTAAGAAATGGTGTTGGGAGATGGGAACGAATGAATGTGTGTGGGTGTTATGTATGATTTGGCTGACTACCTACCTAGCCGAACGAGGACCATGATGAAAAATGAAAAAAACCATGTGTGAAAATGTCTACAAAACAAAACGACAATTTTCCCTTTTACCTTCAAATACCTTACCTTGTGAATCTCCACCTCTCTCTCTCTCTCTCTCTCTCTTGTACGTACCCATCCACCCGCGTCAAATTTGTTTTACCATTTCATTATGTCGTGTTGTTCGATGTTTTTTTTGATAGAGTTTAAGATGTCGGTATCTGTGCGTGCGTAGATTACTTAAAATAGATACGGATGGGTGGTGGTGAGGTCTCGTCTGGCCGACTTAAGAGCGCGAGGAAGCCGTCTCATTTCAAACTTTCTTCGCAGGAACTAAAACTAGGTATAGACATCTGCAGGCGGGTAATATTGTACGAATGAGGGTAAAGTTTGGGTTTTTCATATGTGTAGTTTCTTTATTTGCTTGTCTGTCTGTCTGTCTGTCTGTCTTTGAATTTGGCTAGGACCTAAGATAAGTAGGGAAGAGACTGGGGGGTATATAGCTGTCCAAATGACAAAAGGGTTTACAAAGAGAAAGGGGAGAGAGAAAAAAACAAGAAACATGCGAAGTGATGAAAAGAAAGAAAGAAAAAACTCCCTCCAAAAACACCCGCATCATCCATATGACAAGCAATGCATGTGTGTAAAATGCCGTCCTAGTGTATTCTGTTCCCTGTGCAATAACAAAACAGTCGTGGTCCATCGTCCGCCCATACAACCAACATGCATGAAATCAAACGTATTTGCGAGGAATAAAGCATTTGGCTTTTCCCTTTTTTTGCCTTCTCGTGGAAAGGGGGACGAAGAAAATGCAATCAGATCTTCCTTCGGATGGAGAATTTCTGCTTGGTCGTGGCAGACGGAAGTGCCTCGGCGAATCGATCACGTGCTGCAATCAAGGTCAGTACGATGATGATGCATGGTTGGGGTGGCATAGCAAAGACTCACTCTCTACGGAATCAAATCCAATAAGCACATCATCATGCTCGCCAGGATACTCAATCTGATCCAAACAGACAAACCTCCGCTTCGTGCCGGCCCATCCCGTCAATCTACCCTCTTCTTTGCCCATTTTCCCTTCACCTTTGCGCTCTTCCACCGGAAGAGCAAACTTACAATCCACCATCCTGAGCGAAGGTTTGCCGCCCTTGTCCGATTTTTCGTAAGTATCGGTGACCCGTAGCTGGAAATTCATCGCATCGGCGTGTGAGAAATTTTCGAAAAATGCAAGAAGCTGGATGATATTGTCCTGTTCTACGATCTGTATGCGAATTTGGTTTGCAGTCCACTGTTTGTAGATAGGGACTACCATGCGTCGGCGCGAAATGGAAAAAGTAGAGGCGATGCTAGCGGGGTCAGCATCTCTAGGACAAACTCACAGCGGCACAACAGGTGATTTACTTACCCATCAAATATGACATTGAAGCCTGTCACAGCAAATTGGAATGTATGCAAGTCTTGGAAAGAGTTGAACGTCAACCTTCTGATAGTGGACGTCCTCATCAATGTCTGCAGCATCTCTGCCAATGCTTGCGGCACTTCCGGTTCCGAGCGAGTAAAGTCTATAGCTGCAGCCATGTCTTGTTGGGGGTTGCGAAGAAGAGTGAGCTCAGGGGAACCATCGATAGGAAGGCGCACGAGCAACTCTCCAGTATCTAAACCATTGTTAGCAATACACCACCTCACATTCACTTTTTACTTACCAAGATTCATTCGGTCGGAAATGACGCCAGCGCTGTGACGGCACAATATCCTGAGACTTTCACTCATGACGGTGGGTGCAGATTCCAAGCCAGCCGCCTCTGGATCTTGGTTATAAGTCTTGGCTTCCACCCATTTCAACTTCTTGAGCACTTCTTTCCAACCCTGACTGAAGCCCTCTGCGACATCTGCACTCTCAATGCTATAACTTTTGAGGGGCACCTGGGCAAAGACCATTTCACCTGTACCGATATTCATGGACGTGAGAAGGCCAAAGATGTGGTTCCTCTCCTTGGGATCATTGAAGACCAAGTGCATGTTACAAAACTTTGACTTATTGTCTGGCATTTCTTCCCGGATTCGAAAAGCCATGGACGGGGCTTGATCGGGTTCTGTTCCGTAAGAGAAGTTCAAAGGGTCCGGTCTGATTCCGAATTCGTGGCTTGCGTAGCTCACTGTCTTGTTCGTGGGATGTGTGACCAGTACCACTCGATAGCCGCGATGGAGTTTTCGTTTGCCTGTGCCTTCGCTGCTCACGTCGAATTTCTCAAACACATACAACTTGCACGGTCTTACCCGGTCTGGGGGGAATGCACTAGGATTGGCCGGATCCTTATAAGCGGCTTCGCGCAGATGAATCTTACTGGTAAGGCGTTCGTCTCCTCGTTCGCGAATATTCGATTCAACCTGATTGGTGTGGTTTACAATGTTCCAAAGTGTACGGAAGTCTGCTTCAGCTGTTTCAACGTTGAGAATATAGCCGTGGCGCAGCTGGACGCTGAATCCTTGGCCTTTAGATCTCCAATGTACATCCCTCCATGTGGGGCCTACATCTGGATTGGGCCCGACTGTCAAATTAATGAGCTCATTCTGGCTGCAAATGTTAATCTTGACTTTAAAATCTTCTCGCGACCGGAGCACCGTGATAACAGCGGGAAGTGGTTGGCGGTCGTTGTTGGGGTCATCTGTCGATACGGATGCATTGACGAACATCCTAAAATAAGTGAAATCGGCTTTGGTGTCCGAGATGGGAATGTACACGGCTGCATTGGGCTGCTGTGGCCCGCTGGCGAGAACCGACTTTCCAGCTGTGCCTGCTAACACGCTGGCTACGTCTGGCGCGAACCTTGGATATATTTCCCATAAATCTTGATGCAACTGTCCCTGGAGAAGAGCCTGGGTGGGAGGCATACTTTGATTTCTTTGCATGGATCCCATCAGGAGCTTCATAGAAGCGATGATGGCATCACGTGCCTCATACACATCCGCACTCGAGTTGTCCCCTGCTTCTCGCGCAGATCTTGCCTGCATTTCTGTTGATTCTCCAGAATATCTCTCTAGACTTGGATGTTCATGCAGAACTTGGTTCAGAACCCACCAGGCTTTGGCGAGGTCAACGTGCGGTTGAGTGAGTCGTTCCGGTTGGGGCTCTGCTGTTTTCGGACGGCTCCGAATCTGCGTTTCCATTCCAGATCGACCCTTGAGAAACCACCAAATCGCTACACGAACCCACTCCATTGGTGAGTGACTATTTATCTGACCGTTTAGTTGGGCCGTTAGCTCGAAAACACCCCGCATATGCTCGATTCGCGCAGCGAAATCCTTGTACGCAACATTGCCTTGCATTTTCGTGTCCGAGCGAGCAAGCATCCCTGCAGGCTTGGCTGGAGCAGCATTACTCTGAGGGGTTGGAACTGATACGGGATTTTGACTATGGGGAGGTGGCATTGGCGGCGGCTGGCCCTGCGGTTGGCGATCTGTTGGGGGAGACGTTATAGGTGTAGCTCTCTCGTACTGTGTAGGGGTGGAGACGATAGAAGTTTGGCTAATGGCGGAAAAGGGCTGCCTTTCTGAATGAACAGAGCCAGTAGTGGTGGTAGAGGAAGGTTCTGGTGGAGCATTAAACTGCGCCATTTTTCGCGAAGCAGAAGCGGCCGAGGTGAGGGAAGAATACGCAGAGGATCCAGCCGACGGCGGACGAGCATCTGTGTCGAGAGGATTTGTGCCCGGTGGCATAGGGCTCCGAGCGGGGGAGGAGGGTGCTCGGGCTCTTGAACGATGTGGATCTTCTGCTTCCAGGGCACTTTGCAACGGATTGTACTGTTCTTTCGGCGAGCCGACCGTTTGATAAGACGGCTCACGCGACACAAGCCTGGGCGGCGTCTTTCCAGCCGCCAACGTGTTGACGGACGATGGCGGAGTGCCAACCTGGAAAGCATTTGAATGCACGGAACTGGCTTGAAGCGAGGCACTACTTGAATCAGAGTCCCGCCTATGCAGCGCTGCCTCGTGCAACGCTTTGCCTTCTTCTGCTCGCATATTATGAATGAGTCTATCTTTGGGCGCACTCTTTAGATATTGTTCTACAAGTAACGACTTCGCCTCGGTTGGCGAAGCATCCCATTCATTGGTAGGGATCCGACCCAAGCCTGATGGCAATGGCGGCGGTTCGTCTTCTTCCGAGTCGGGTCCCATTGTACTGAAGCCCGTCTGAGAACGTTTCAGGGCCGATGGGGCGAAGTCCTCCTCCTCCTCCTTAGTCGGCGGGAGATCAGGCACTTTCCTTGTCACGATAGGAGATGTGTTTTCCGATTCATGTGATCTGGTAGAATCCAAGCTGGGGCGTCGCTGTGAAATAGGCGTTTCTATCTCATTTATATCAAACCCAGTCGGAACTCTTGAGAGAGGTTTTGGACGTTCACCCAAACCCATGGCACCGAGGCCCCTCTCCGGTGGCTCGGGTGGCTGCATGTGTGTGTTGATGTTGCCTACTTCGAGCTTCTGGCGCAGAGGCGGGGACATTTCACCACCCGAAGTGAGTGTTCTGGTGACGACGCCTCTCTTTGCGGCGTCTTGATTGAGGCTCTCAGGGCCCGTAGAGGTGCGTGCACCAACAGAAATGTCATCCTGGTGAGTCTGAGAAGAAACCTTGTCAACGTCGGACAGGCTGTTGGACTTTTTGCGCTTGTAGACTTCGATGGAGGGATCTTCACACTCGTCACCTCCCTCACCAATGACATCGGGTTGCGTGCGTACGAAGCTCACGGTGAGCCCCTTCTTGCGGCCAGCACCCGTCCTCAGACCGCCTATACCAGGGCTCTTGCCTATGCCACTATTGACAATGTCGCTGGCAGAAGGCCACCGTTGTGCAGCCGAGGTGTCGATGCGCGGAGTGTTTGTGGTTTGTAGGAAAGCGGAGGCGGCAGCGTCTTTGTGCGCTTGGGCTCTTTCGGTGGAGGGTTTGAGGAAGGCATTGACATCGTCGTCGAGCTTGAACGAGGGTTGGGCCTTTGGCTTGGGGTCTTTGGGTGGGGCATCTTCGTCCTTGGAAAAGATCTTGGCTCGCCAGCGATGCTTGTGGGCAGATTTGCTGCTATCTGCGGTATCGACCATTTCCCCAGAATTTGGGGGGTGGTGTGGTGTGGTGCGGTGTGGTGCGGTGCGGTGCGGCGCAGGAGCAGATGGTGGGAGAAGGAGGAGGGCGGAGGAGAGGACAGGTAAGGCGGGGTGCAGTGGGCACTGCCGTATGTGAAGAAACGAGGGTGATGGATGGATTAATTTGGGGGGACGATATGCGGGATGGTAGGCACGTGAGGGTTCTCTGCGGGAAGGGGCTCAATCAACGTTCAGGTTAGCGGAGGGAAGAAGGACAGGGCTGTTGTTAGGTGTTGGTGGTGGAGTTGGACTTGTGACGGCGGGGGCATATCTGAAACGGCAAAAACGAGACGGGTAGCAGAGAGCAGAGCGATGGCAGGGATGGTGCTGGAGAATGGAAATGGGTTGAGCAACTTACTTGGGGAACGGAGCAGGCAAGAGGAATACGAATTGGGAGAAAGAGAAGAAGGGACTTGAAGGAAATGAGAGAAAGGGTGGGATTTGTTTCAATGCTCAGTCAGGGACCACGACGGACTGTTATCGTGCGTGAGCGAACAGGACAGCAGGTGCGACATTGGACTACCCTGGTTCCCCACCTGAGTTCGGCCTAGCGCCATGTTAGTCACTTAGCAGAAGTAGGGCAGGGGGGCTTACGTTTAGTTTAGTATACTGTAACACCCTCTTGGTACACGTTCGCTTCCGCGTCCACCGCCGGCTATCTACCAATAGATACGCAATAAACCCGATCAGGACGGAAAGATTACTTGTGTAACCGTGGGAAACAAATTACCAAAAGGTCGCGCGCCTACCTTCCCTATGTGTTCAGCCCTGAGAGACTAAGTCGACCCCGCCAGCGCACAACGACGTATGTAGTTGAATAGGTACACGAAGAGCGTCAATTGTACACAGAACAAGGCAGACCAATTTCATCCCTTCCTGTAGAGTGCACTAGCGAATGGATTGACCAGATTGATTACCTACATGTGCAATAGCACGTGCATGTTTGATTTCAGCCTGGGTGAAAGAGTACATAGGTACCTACTGCTGTACCCAAGCTGTGTACACGCACGCACACTACTAGCCAGTAAGCACGGGGAAGTGGAGACTCGCCCACCAGGACGACGAATAGCGCCTCTCTGGCCATTCTTCTCAGCAGCCACCATCAGCCAGCCTACCCCACGCCCCATGCCACTCTTCGCCGCCTCTCGACGCGGTTCCTGAAATCCCCTGCCGGCCTAGGTACGTACCTTGCGGCCATTGATGATTAACACCAGCCCTATCTTCAGGTGCGCATACATGTATGCCATGAGGCTCTCGAGGACCATGTCACCTGAAAACGGACATTCATCGTCGATTGTCGTAACAGTAGATGCTTCCTCAAGCTACAAGCTGTATGACATAAGCTTCCTAATCCAAATAGGACCACTGCCACGGTGAATCCTGTCCTCGAGCCCCACTCTCCCGCCCATTGTCATGTTTCACAGCTAGCCTCATACCTACCGCCCTCCACCTACATACATAATTAGCAACGCTTCCATGCACCTCGTTATTGTCTATAGCACGAGCCCATGCACAGCGGGAAAGACATCATCGGAGAAATAGGTACAAACATCAACCTGTGGGCATCGCGAAACGAAGAAGGATCCAAGGATTGTTCAGCACTGCGACAATGGCTTGCTGGTAGCCTCGAGCAACCAACTAGGTATTCTTGCAGCGAATGGAATGTTCAATGTCCTGATCATCCCCATCTCTGCACATCATCATACCACTCCTGTCCATCGATATCAAGTGCTCATTGACAGTGGAGCAAGTCGCAATTTACTACTTCTATTTCCAGATTTGCCCGACATGTGCCCTAGCTGGGAATCGGCCGAGGCTGAAAAGGGAACCCTTTTGCCTAGTCGAGCGTTCCAGAAGACCCCAGCCCAGCTGACGACCACGTGTGTAAATCTCAATCATTCATCCATCCATCGAATCTCTGCATGGTAAGCCATATGCAACCGTCGATACACGAACCTCGCCCTTCTCTCCGCCAGTCGCCAACAGAATAGCGTTCGCTGCCAAACGGTGCCCAGCGTTTCGAGGCCAGTCTGTCCGGACGGCAAGTCTGCAGTGCATACAGGGCGTAGCTCTTCGCCGCAGCCCCCAAAAAAGGACAATACACTCGAATGCCCCAGCCATTGCTCTACAGACTATTTGCTTGTACAGCCCGGCCTTGTCGCCTTGTCACACTCGCTATCGAGTACCTACAGCAGGCAGCTCTTGTACGCCCATGTACGGATGTACATGGTTGATCTTGTTGGAGAGGCGACAAAGTCAATCGCGCAACTGAGTTGGCCGTGCCGCTGTCGACGCACCGTCGAGTTTGGTCTCTGCGATTGACTTTCGGCACTAGGTACACATGCGGGTGTTAACCTATCCCGCCATCACAAAATAGTGTTGGAGGTACTCTTTTAGCCAAGTGATGCCACTTCTTAAGGTACCTTCTGTATCTTTGTCAAAGATATTCTCTCAGTATTCAACATATTTTCTAGAGAACTGTAATCTTTGGAAAAAAGGTCCTCGAAGGGTTGTATGTAGAGTGGTAAGTGCGGGCTGTTTCGACACCTGGGTGGTACGTACAGTAGCAGTGAACCATGCTGTAGGCGCCCGCAGGCTTCCCACATGTGCTCACGCAAATCGGCTTGCCTGGAGAAGCGTCCGTCAAGCTTCTACTGCAGGTCAGCAGCGAAAGGGACATGCTTTCAGGGTATCATGCTTTTTACTGATGAGGCTTAAGAGCCCAGCATAATGCTAAGCGCGAGTGTTGAAGCTGGTGGTGAGCTGGTTTGTGGACTTAATGTAGCTGGTCTGTAACGTAACAGGTGTACTTGTACATGACGATACTTGGATGACGAAACCCGTCCGTGCTGCGACCGGACGAGTCGCCGGAATTCGTCACATACGGCTCCATCCTTGCTCCTCTATCTTGCCCTCCTCTTCAACATTATCACCAACTCGTCTACCTATCTACTGTACTGCGTAGGTACATAGACTACATACTCCCACTCGTATGGAACGAGGGCACCCAATTACTATCCGCACACGCCAATCAACATCCAAAGCCATCTCCGCCCAGGCCAGCCTGCAGCTTCCCAAGCGACCTGCTACTTTCGACTACTCCCCCCAACCACCCACCGTCCACTGAAATCCAGTTATCGACCCTCATCGACATAGCCGCACATCTACACCCACCGTCACGAGATTGCGGGGAGCTTCCGGACACATCTTCGCCCTATACCCTCGTCCGCATCGCATCCCATCGAAACCTCATCGTATCCCATCACCGTCCCCATAGCGAAACTCGGCTGAAGGCTGCCTGCGTCACCACCCGTCCCTCCGCCCAAAAACCCGCCATCACACCTTGACCAACTGCGCGACTGTGGCTTCGTCGCATTCATACGCGCCACCCTGCCGCCGCATGCTTGCGCGCCCGCTCTCTGTGCGCTCGTAGGGGATGGCGCATTGAAAATATCAGCACGAGCGCAGCCCATTCCATCTACAAAGCTGACTGTCGGCGGAGATTTGGCACCACAGCTGAGGGCACCTCCCACCATCCCAACCCGCGTCGCGTACGCTCCAGCATGTCAAACTCGTCCGATGTACATTCACAGTTCGAATCTTCCTCGCACCCGCCGTCCAAGCTGCTTTCTCACAGCTCGTCGTCCCAGCCCGATTATATAGAGATGGTCCCCGCAAAATCACTCCACCAGACCGCATCCACGACCGATTCCGACTCTCACGATTTTCAAACGAGTGACAAAGGCACCACGCCACTTGACTCTCCAGACCCCGCTGTCGAGACAGACACTGGCCTTCCGCCCACTCCTCCCTCCAATTTGCATGACGCAATTCCTCCAGCTCAGTTCAGTCCCCCGCCGCATGTTGATGGCGTAGTTTCGTCACTGCGGTCCAAAAAGTCGTCCGTGAGCACCCCCGTAAATCAACGCAGCCCTCCCACTCCCGACCCGAGTCCTCCGCGCACCAGCACTTCCCGATCCATGCCGACGAGTACGCCCGATCGCCCTGTTCTGTTCGCGTATCCCTCCTCCAGGGCCGAGTCATTCCAAACTGCCAGGGAAGACCCCTTCACAACCGACAACGAGAGTCGATCTACGACTCCATCTCGAGCGCTATCAAGTAGTGTGGAAGCAGACCGGGGACTAGGTCTGGCTTTTGAGCGCGATGCGAATGACGATTATATTACGCCGCGAAATACTATTCAGGAAGCGCCGCGAAATACTATCCACGAAGCGCCGCCCGAAGATGAAGCGAGCGAGAATGGAAGTATCATTAAAGATGGCAGGGGTGCCCTAGATGTGGAGGAGATACCGGATCGGGAGTGGAACACAGAACTGATGCGGAATGTGACCATTCGCAGAAAACGAAAACCAAAGCCATCCTTATCAACCCCTCCAGATCAAGTAACAGCTTCATCGCCTCCCACATCTCCAACGGCCGCGTTCAAAGCGCGCCGAAGTTCCGGCTTGCGAGAGCGTGTCGAGGCCAGCAGGAACAGCCCCCATACGCCCTCGATTGAAAACTTTGCCAAATCTATCGGATGGCCGGCTGAGGCTCATGCTACCATTTCCCAGGACGCGGAGCAAAAGCGCCTTTCTACATCCTCCATGTCGTCGACGGTAGTCGAGGCTGTGGTCATTGTGACGCCGCCTCAACGCCAACGCTCGTTGCGCCATTCCGGGAGAAATCTGGCATACGTTCGCAACACTAGCTCACCGGCGACAATGAGCTCGAGGACGTACTCCAATCGCAGCTCTATGCAATCGGAGGATATTCCACTTCACAAACTGGTCCACAAGAAAGCAAACATCAATGATACGAAAAGCCGTGTTAGCATTGATTCCCAGTCTATAGGGTATCGAACAGAGTCTCCACTTCTACTCGAGAGGCGCAGACGGGACAGTGCCGCCTCTACGATAGCCCACCAAAGATCGGTCCGGGAGGTCCTGCAGCCTGCAGCAGACGTAGTAAGCCGATCCAGTTCGGTAAATAGTGGATATGCAGGGAACTACCACAGGAGAAATTCCTCTGCACCTGAACCCACCCTTAGACGGGAAACGGCTTCACCCAACCTCCGGACAGTGCGAGAAAGGGCAACTCCTTCTCCAGACCATTTTAGTCCGAGAAAACATCGCCAGGTCCCGTCTAGGCTAGCCCATACAGAGGTAGCATCGCCAACACCTCGGAATCCAGAAGTGCTGTCGCCTGTATCACCTTTGGAAACTTCTCCAGCTACTAAAAGGCTGAGAGAAGTGAACGGCCCTCTCGATATCAACAAATCGTTACCGTCACTTCCCGTAGAACTTCCGAAAGACGCGAGCATTGCCGAGGAAGGCACGCCAGAGCACCTGCCCCCATCAGCACTTACAGATAGGGTGCGACATCTCCTTTCAGAGAAAGACGATCATCGCTCGCCCGGCGATGAATCGCAACAGTTTATGGAGCGTCGGAAAACGAGAACTCCTTCGGGGGATACTGCACCCACAATTCCGCGAGGCTCTGTATCAACTCCCGGGCGGTCCCAAGAACGAAGACGCAGTTCAACCAGCCAAGACCGGGGCTCGCCTTCTCATGATGCTCTTCTTCGACCCAGCCTGGACCGTGTTCCGACGGAAGAAATGCCTCGCACAAGCCATGAATGGCGGTCTTTCCACACGGACGAACATGGCCGCGTGAGCTTCGACAGGTCAGTCTCGAGAACTGAGGAGCATGCCATGGCACGCCATCTCTTTGCCCAAACAACTCCCTTTTCTCAAATGTCCGATACTCCAATCGAGGTTAGCGAGGCCACGGCTGTTAGTATCTACCCCCACAACAACCACTCTATACTGGTCGTCCAGCAATTCCCTCGAACCAGCGGCCAGCCTTTAGAACGTCCAAAGCTGCTTGAAGGGATACATTTTAGCTCTCCAACCATTGAGGAGAATAGTCCGTTAACTCCACCTTTTGTTGATGCCAGAGAAACGCCGCAGGACCAACCTCCACAGCCGACATTGACTGTCGAACCTTCAACCCCTCCCACGCAGATCCAGCTGCCAAACCCCGCTGTTGTTGATTCACCTCTGAAAAACCCTCGCCAACCTCCGGAGCCTCCCGTCATCAAGTTCATCCCACCCACACCCGCCGAAGAACTGGAGCGCCAACTTGCCCCCGGTCCGCCAAAACGCTCTGATTCACACCCACAACGTCGGTTATCTCTGAAGCAACGCGCACGTCGCTATTCTGACAACTTCATCACACCTTTCCTCAGTCGAGCAAACAGCAAACGCGGCCGCCGGATCAGCGACTCGCACAGGGGGCATCCCCAGGTGCCAACGGTAAATGACGATGACAACGCCCTACATCCGTTCTGGCGACCTCGGGGCTTCTGGGATGGCTTCGATGACAGTGACTCGGAAAGTGAGGACGATATCCTTCCGCGAGGAGGAGACACGAGCGACGTTGAGGACGTGGAACCAGAGCCCGCCCCCCACCGCAACCTAAGCACACTGAGCCGCAGACTCAACAATCTCCGACGTGGCTCCACAGGCGGCAGCGGTGGCTTCCTCGTCGGCAACTCTCTCGGACTCGAACGCTCAGGAACCAACCGCCGTCGCCCGCGAATCTCCCTCCCAGCCAAGCGTCTCCGCCGCAAGACGTCAGCGCCCAAAATCATGATTCAACCCCCCACCCTACCCCTTGGCGCACACACCCAACGCATTCAGAAACACACCTCTCGCGGCACCTTAGGCTCGTCAAGCACCGGCTCCTCGTCGTCGGCTTCGCTAGAGTATCGCCGAAGCCGCCGCGACGCATGGCGCAGAGGCAAGAAGATCCCCGGGCTCAAGGGCGTGCAGGTGCAGTACATCGGACTCAGCGGGGTCCGGCAGCGCATGAGGGAGCGCAAGGCGGAGAAGAGGAGAGAGCAGCTGAGGCGCAGTATTGGTGGGAGGTGGTATGTCGAGCCGGGCACTCCTGGCGGTATGGCGACGGATCCTGATCCGCCGTCTCCTGCTCCTCCACCACCATCTGCCCCCGGTCCGGCAGCAGAATCGACGCCAACGAGGAGGGGTTTTCTGGCACCGCCGCCGATGGTTGTTTAGGGATTTTATCAAGAGTGAGCTTTGTGATTGTTTTTTTTGCTATATTAATGAACCTTGTTCTTCTCCCTCTTCTTTTTTCTTCTCCTTCTAATGATATGACGATTTTGAGTTTGCGATTCCCATTCTGCGTCTACTTCTTCTTCTTCTTCTTCTTTCTCTTTTTCTGCTGCACCCAGTTTCTCTGCACGATTGAACGATTGATTGATTGTCTCGAACCCTATCCACACATATCACATACAAATCCATACATATCCACGACGATTTAACGAAACGACTTCCACTGTACGACTTTAACGCACACACAAAACCCCATGTTTTCAAACATCCTTTTTTCCTTTCCTTTCCGTCTCACGGGGGCACGATGAGGTGGTTAGGTACCGTGAGCGTCACTTTTTTTTCTCTTCTTATGTACCATCAATCTCATCAAACATTCCACTTCCTTACCTTACCTTATCTTATCCTTCTTCTTATCCCCCTCACCCATTTTCTTTTCTTTCTTTCCAAATTTCCCCTATTCTCAATTTTCTCAATTTTTTTCCTTCTCCACGTTTAGAGAGTAAAGATGCGTGTTTGCAAAGCGAATAGTGAGGTTCAGTGTATGTGATGTAGATAAGATAGATCCAAACGAGAAGTAGCAGACATGATTCTAGGAAGGAAAGAGGCGGTGGAGGTGGGGGTGGGGGCGGGGGCGTTCAAAGTATATATAACGATTTATCTCTTTTCTGTTTTTTTTTTGTTTTTGTCCTCTTGTCTTTAGGGTGATTGATTGTGCTGTTGATTGTGCATGTGAATGTGAATGTGGTATATTCCAACCCGTATTCAAGTCTCACGGAGATAAGGTAGGTAGGTCCAAGTGCACGGATTCAGACGTAGGTAATACAAAATCCGTGATAGACTTTAGAGAGGAATTTATCATTCCGCATTACACACAGTTCAGTAACTATCGACTCTATACCTAGATCACTTTTATTTCTCGAGGGAGAATACAACGTTAATGTTGTGTAGGTGGCATCAAGATTCTACGTAGACCGCCGGTGCGTACATAGAGACTGAGCTTGATCCACGCTTGGCTTGGTTGGGATGAAATAAAGTTTTGTGGTACGCGCGGATGTAGACGTAGATGGAGATAGGATAGAGGTACGTTAGTTGTGTAGGCGTGTAGGTAAATAGATATCAATGTAAAGAGAGTGCAGAGGATGGGTGGGTTAGAACGTTCTATTAGAGATGTACATATATCAAGGAGATTGTCTATATATTAATCCTTTCAAAGGTGAGTGTAGAGAATAAGAAGAAGAAGAAGAAGAAGAAGAAGAAGAAGAAGAACAAAGAAGTTGTTCTCGCTCGAAACCATCTACAATCCCCTTTTTGAACTACCCTGCTGCATACTGTATACGTACACTTTCCAACCGCGGCATTTACATGATGTTCCTTACATATACATAGCGTAGGGTGAGTTGATCGTTGTGCGAGGTGATGTTAGGTCTAGAGGTTTGTGCATCACCACCGACACGCACGTTTTTTCTCAAGATCCAACGAGGTAGCAGTTGCACAGAAGAAAAAACAGTACAGCACCGACGCCACGATACTAGATGGTAGTTTCTACCGGTAAGGCTAAGATGCATTTGCGTGAGATTCTCAACATCTACCTGCAACAGCATTCGTCAAACGTCGTCAAACGTCGTCGCATGAACTTCCCTCTCACACCCCTGCACGCTTACCTACGCAAATTCATGCCGCTCCCCTATACTCACCTCCAACACTGCCCTACCGAAAAGACAGATAAATCTTTCAGTAATGTCCAGGCCTAACAGTGAACCATCACCACCACTGCCCCATGACGGGACCAAAGACCAAACGTTGAGACAACGTCGTAACAATTTCCCCTCCTCCAAACCCATCACTGAGTATCACAAGCGTGCCTACCACCATCTCGAATTCCAACACGAACGAGTTCTATTCATGCGCAAAACCATATACCACGTAAGATAAGATGTGTGCTTCATGCCCCAAAGTATCTCCCGGACGAATATTTTTCTCGCCCTTCCTTCCGCGCATCAGCTTTCTTGCTGTACGGTTCCCCTCTCATCTTACTTCTCGCATGCCATTGTACCGAGATGCCGGTGGCTGCCTTTGCCGCTTCGATCCTCGTCCGCGTGGCAGAAAAGAGCCTGAGCGATCTGTATGCATGTCACGATCATGCGGTATCAGGTATCGATCTCTGAATCAATGTTTATGCAGTCTGGGTATGGATCTCTTCAACGCTTTGAACCGACAGATCTTCCACCGGGATGGGATGGATGCGAATGCGATCTATGTTCTTCTCGGAACGGGCCCGATTGTCAGTTTTCACTGCATGCTGACGGCATGATGGCTATGCGTGGGGTACTTGATGCTATCCGCCGTAAATGCCATCAGCCGTGTAACTGCCATTGTACCTCTGCATATCTCCTTTTCCCGTATTCTGCCCCAATGCAGTTCTTCCTTCCGGTATTGACCATCACCACTCAGGTCCTTTGGCCATGACCTCGAATGTTTCAGAGCCGTGTGGTCTTCCCATCCTTATCATCCTGCTATCGCTCGTCGTAAATCATTGCTATCGGGTGGGCGGGTTCTGCCGTGGGCGAAGAGACTTGCAAGAGATGGAACTCGAGGGGGCCAAGGTAGCGCTGAGGGGGCGAAAGGACGACGGACTCACATTCTTCCGGTCAAAGTTTCGTAGGGCTCTGTCAAGTATCAGTAACCGTTCGGTTAAGTGCTATGACGATATAGCATGACGAATGTGGGTGGAGTAGGCCCACAAGCACTGAGAATGTCTTTGATGGTTTGGAGGGTGAGTAGTCTTTCCGCGAGGCTCATGGCACTTACTGACGGTTGCAGATCACTCGAGAAGAGATGATGGTCGTGCTCAAGTCAAAGATAACATTCTACATCGCTTTCACAATGAGAAGATGAATACATGGAGTTACTCGATGTTGGTACGTCAGGATTGGAAGAGGTGTTGCGAGCTCATTTGTGAGAAAGCCTCAACTTCAGAGTCACCCTCCCTCCCTCAGAACTGACGTAAGAGTTGTCCCGGGTAGCTCCTTCGCTGTTTAACTTGGTAGGCAGCCGTTGGGAAAGCACGAGCGGCAACGTTCCTACCCGATGCCAACTTTCCCCTCCTATTCCGGGTTCCTCCCCACCACGCAATATATCGTTCTATCGTTACAAATCCACCACTTTATTGTCAAGCTCTGTCAGATATAGATAGGCTGCAGGCCAGGCACCAACGTCTCCATGCCGACGTCCATGAGCATCGCCAGTGCTTCGTCGACACGAATCCAGGCTTCCTGCCTATAGCTAAGACTTACCTGTATAATGAACTGGCATGCCGATGACGGGCGCTTCCATGGCCCCTTGCCGGCCTCACCGTTTTCCTGAAGGCCTCGTGATGCTGGTACATACTACCCAGCTATAATATCCCAGGGCATTATCATTGGCTTCTCATACGTGGCGAGAAGACCTAGCACACGTATCCTTGGAACCAATATCAGGTCTTCTAATCAATGGGTCTTCGGATTTGTCCGAGCGGTCCTGCGGTTGATCGTCCCACCTGCCCCCAACTCAGGATCGTCAGCTCGGTTCCAGCAGTAGCAGGGCTCGACCGCGACCTTTTGGTTGCTCATGTTTCTCTCCGGAATGACTGCATATGCAGAGATGCGTATAATCCCCCGGGATCATCTGCACCGTGTTGTGTTCCTTGGACAGTGCCGTTGAAACGATGAGCATGCCGCTAACGGCTGCGAAGTCCGCTGCTGCATTGCGAGGGACCTAAATTCTCATCCTCCACTCCCAACAGGCGAGCACATTCTGGGTCAATATATCTGGCGTCCAATTGAGAGGCTCTCAGGGGGACTCGGTTGGCCGTTACGCAACGATAGAGGCATTTTCCAAACGCTGTTTACCTTGGCTGAACCCACACGTAGATTGCTGCGCCTCGCTGCAACCAGAGCTTGTACTTCTTTCGAAGTGGAAGCTTGGATTCGTGTTTCAAAAACTGGGATCTCAACCTGATTAGGCTGTATGAATGGCTTCGTTTCTCGGAAACCTATATCACGTTATGATATCAGGCGCGTGCAATCAAACCCCGGCCTGACCCTACGACTGCTATCTTACGCTACATATATAATGACAAGGTGGAAGTCCCTGGCGCCCAAAGTCTATTACATGGGCCAGTAGCAGTGCTCTCCACTTTCTGCTATGGTTAACTGAGCCGATAAAAATGCAGGTATACGAAGGATGAATGCTTGCTGCCTTGGTGCATGAGTCCTGGACAGCATCAAACGAAACACAAGGGCAGATAAAGTTTGTACTTGTGTCGCCCATGATGCACTTATTCGCCCAACGCTCAAGCATTTCGCCTACATCCCCAAGGTTTCTCATGGAGCTTTTACGATGCTGCCAAGATAAACGTACAGCTGGCGAAAGGGAAACTCAACTTGAGACTTTTTCTTGAAATTCTTACAGACTTAGCTCAATGGCCCCAGGATGACACGGTCGAATAGAAACTGCAGGCCATTGTTTGAACTTTCACAGCGCATACTGCTTACATTCATTACAGCAATCTTGAGTAGTGCTAACATTTGTTCATCTTAGAAAGCTATATCAATTTACTGGCGAACTCGACACACGATTCAGAGAAGACACATGAACGCAGAGAAACTATTCTTAATCTCCTTTCTATTCGACATGCTCTCTATGCCCCTGATCTAGATAGGCTCTAATCCTTTGATATTCACGTCACAAACGAACAAATCTGTTCAATGCATGAACAACACTTATTTCGGTTGTGATGTACCAAAGTCTTCCTCAAATGTCTGAAAGTCGTTGAGTACGCAAGACCATAACCAAGAACGGTTCAGACCCGACTGACTCAAATCCCTTTAATCATACATGCAGTACGTCTAGTAGAAACTACACAGAATCCAGACATCTATGATGTCGACATGCTATTATTAGCGCGTCGTTGTAAGTCATCGCTGCTCGCCCTATGTACGTAGCTCTACAGACCAAATCAAAAACACAGCGATGAAACATACGACAAGAAACGCGACGAGTAGAATTAAAATTACATCTTCCATCTTCCATCATCCTATCCCCTGCACATAACATTCTGTCTCGAGTCATGCAAAGATCCAACATTCAGACATACTCACATATCCACACCTCACAAGGAAAAAAACACTCTCCTTCAAGCAAATCAAAAAAAAAAAAAACCCCCCCACCCCAAATCCAGCCACCGGAGCCACCGGAGCCACCGGCGCCGGACAGCCAAGCTCAGAAAAAAAAGTCCCGGGGTTTGACAAATTCTGAGACTCAAAAGACCCCCTATATCAGGATGCACATATAGGGCATCGTTCGTAAACCCGCCCCCGGAACATCAAAGAAGCCAATCACGTGCTAGTAAGTCTTTTTTCGCACTCACCACTAATACACAAGTAAACAAAAAGTGAAGAAAGAATGTTGAAAAAGTGGATGAAGCGAGGGTAAGTCAGAAGTCGCGGGTAGTCCCGCGTAGGTAGTGTCGATGTATGGAATAGGAGTGTATACATATGATGTAGTACTCGAGGGGGGTTGCGATATCTACATCACACCTTCCGGTACACCGTTGCAACGAGCCTCATGGGCACTGTGGGTGATTAGTAAAGCCCCCTTCTAAGTCCTTGCTGCTCCGAGGGCACACACCTAACCAACCTTACACAATTCATCCCGGGACGCAAAAGGGAATATTGATACAACTACATAGTTACATAGTGCTTTCCCCCAGAATCAAACACACCAATCCTCATTTCCCCACCTCTACATACACACACAAACCCTCTCTCACGCTTATATCCCCTCCCGCTCTCCCCTAACCAACCGACCGAGACCCCACATAAGCCTCCCTTCCCTTCCCTCACACACCCATATACCCAATCAAGAAATCCACCCGCCTACCCTTAACCACCTCCACGCACACACGCGCTCTTTCGCGTGTGTGTAACACAGGAGGGGATGAGGGGTGAAGGAAAACGTACGACAAATACCAACCGACTGACGTGTTTACCTACTTCCGTTACCGCACACAGCCACCATGCAACATTGAAATAGAGTTTGTTTGGGTGTATGTATCCTGGTATATGTACGTCTGCGTGCGTGTGAGGATGTATGTGGGGGAGAGAGAATGTGGTGTGACTGTGGGGTAAGGAAGGGTAAGGGGAGAGAGGGGTGGTTTTCTGTATGTACGTAGGTATGTATGTACATGTGAAGGTTATTTCTTCCCTTCACCGGTTTGACGGTTGGAGGACTCTTGCTAGCTAGCTAGCTAGCTGGATGGATGGATGGAAGGGGGGTATGATACCCACATGCGGGGCGGGAGTGAGATGGGGGATAGAGACTGCTCCTCTGCCGTTCATACATGCATACATACATAACATACCCACCTAGAAGCGAGCAAGCAATCGGAGATTTGTAATGGAGGGGAGAAGAGAAGCGGAGGACCGCGCTTAATGCGGTATATATGTACCATTTCTCCAATCCATCCCTACATGTGATTCATCTCACGTGCGTGTGATGTACGTACGTACATACATCAAACATACATTTCTCTCCGTCCCTTTCCCGTCCCTCATCTCCCAGCTGATGTCAGGTAGGTCAAGGTACATACATAACCATTGCGTGATGTAGCAGGGCTGGCTAGCCTGGCTCATGATGTGTCAACATGCTATAGGGTGTACTTGATCGTCATGTTACTTTTTTTTCCCGTACATACATACACATGTACATACTTGATATGTATGTACATCTTACATTGACAGGGGGGGCAGCAACACCACCATCAGAGGTTTGGAAGAGGGAAGGGCTCTTACTAATTACCAAGCCGTCGTGAGAGAACTCGTGGCAATAAAGTGTACAGCGGGAGGAAAGAGCACACATTACAAATCACGGTTGTTGACATGTAGATTGCGGCGCGTGTGTCTTTGATCGGTGTGTAAGGAGCCTACAGCCCAGCCCGTGTTGAAAATCGATCATCCAAGAGGGAGAAAAAAAGACAAGAATAGATCAATTCGCCACCAGCCTCAATTCTAAAACGACTGGCAATATCAGAGAAAGAAATAGCCAGCAAACCACACGTGGCGACGCAAGAAAAAAAGCGAGGGCGGGGCGTTATCACGTATTCGCCACAAGCGGCAGCCACATGGGAGAAACGGTGAAAAGGAAAAAAGGGTAATGGAGGGTGGCTGTGAGTATTGATTTTGTTCGAGACGGGTTTGATGTTGTTGATCCGTGGTATCGGGTTGTCGATCTTAAGTTTCAAGTCCAACATATTTCCTGTTGTTGTTTTCTGGTGTTTCTGTTCGATGGGATGATGGAGGGGAGGTTCCGAGGGAGACCTCATAAAAGGATCATCTTATTGTCAATGGATGGTGAATCGAATCGTGGATCAAGTAAAGCAAAGGATGCTTGTTAAGACTCCAGGGGGCTTACACTCGTTCCTGTTCTCAAGAAACACTGAACGATTTACCTGTCCCAGCGCTGACTGAGGAGGCCGCCATCCACGCCTGCCGACATTTCTCGTATGGCTCCTTCTCCGTCCCGTACGGCATGTATGCCAACGGGCGGCGGCGCAAAAAGTCTCACCCAACGACGAATAAAAACCAGCTCACTGCCACGTTCGGTCCACCTCACTTTACGCGATCCCACATTGAAAGAAACGTTCGCCAATAAGATCCCGAAGAAAGCAGGGAAATACTTGGAAAATTGCACCCTGGCAGCCCGTTTTGCCCGCTTATACGGGGGGGCGTTGCGATGCGAGTGGTTGATTGATCCTAACGGCGGATTCGGCTGGATATACGTTATATGACGACCGATATAGGGCCAGGACAGGGCTGGTAACGAGACGGTAAGTAATCCGCGAAGAGAAAAACGTAGCGGACGTGACCGGGGGGTGAGAATCATAACGCAAGTAGGGAAATAATAGTGGTCAGAAAAAACGTGCGGTGTGCCCTTGCAGCAGGAATGTATTGATTGACGTAGACGGAAATGTGCAGCGAGCGAGCGGGCTGTTAAGAGGGGATGTGGGGTGGTGTGTGTTTTTTTGCTTCGATCCCTGGTCTTTCTCTCTCTATAATACCGAACAAGTATATGTGATTACTTGTCTTTTGCTCGTTGGCCTGGTGAAAATAATACACGCCTAAACGATGGTAAGCAAAAACGCCGGTGAATGTTCAAGGGTTCCCCTTTCCCGCGCATCCCCAAAGACAACAAACCCAAGTTTTCTGCATTCGCAAAGACAGAGATGCTTACAATGATCTATCCTCTTCCTCTTTCGTATTCGCAGTTTTTGCCCCAGGCGCGGTGGCACATGTCGTCTCCGGGTTCCGCTTTTGGTCCACTGGCATGCCCACAACGGGCAACCAAGCTGCACAAATCCCATGTAACAATCACACACACACACACACACAACCGAACCGTGGACCCGCCCCTCCATCCATTAGAAAAAAAAGTCTGAAAGGGTAAGGACGCGACATGGAATGGGGCGGGTCAGGCAGCCGCCTCTGATGTATTGTCTGCGCGCTGCGCTTCGCGCGTACTCTCTTCGCGTGATGTACGTGCCTGTGTCTGTGTGTGGTGCTGGCCCGAATCCGAGCAGGATCCCGGGGTATATCAGCGGAGGTGAGGAACCCTGGTTGATAAGATCGGACGACCCTTCCTGCTCGCCCCTCAAGGCTCCAGCGCCGCCGCTGGCGAGCGGGGCCCGCAAAGTGATCAGGAGTCGCTCGCTCGCGGCGCACGCGCGGGGAGGGCCGATAGGAAATCGCGTCATACGATTGATGTCCATCGGCCGCTGAGGTGTCTAGCTGAAGTGAGGAACTACTCCCGTAGTCTTTTGTGACTGACGACGCCTGTGTGGGTCGAATGGCCGTAGTGTGTATTAGATTGCTAGTTTTTCTTTTCAGTCTTGAGATAGGGAGGGAGGTGATGATCGAGAGGGCGAAGAGAAGCACGAACGAACGAAACTCGGGCCCGTTCAGAGCTGCCGGAGGGATGAAGCCGGACGACGGGTGGCTGACTGGCTGGCTGCGTACATCTTGCTGTGTTGAGGACCAAGCACCTGGCAGCTCTTGCCCTGTGTGTGTCGTTCCTTCTCATGTCTCACTTCACTGTCGTGTCTCACTCTCCAAACGAGCCAAGGGCTTTTTCCATCTCAGTCCCAATAAGTCGAAAATGTATGTCGTCGTCATCGTTCTCCTCCTTTTTGTCCATTCCTTCTCCTCTCATCCAGCGCAGCAGCGCAATGTGTTGAAAAAATGATACGATATCATCCATAAGCCGAAACCCTCCGGCATAACAGTACCCCATTAACGCATTTTGCCCACGCGACAAGAAACAGTTTCGAAAAAAGCTCGCCTGTAACGCAGCCCGTCTGTCTCCCTCTTCATGTCGATGTGAAGTGATGTGATGTAGGTGGTAAAAAAATAACAAATCTTGATTCTCGTCCCCCTCAGTTGAAACTGCACTGCAGAGTGATGTGAATTTGATTCCAGTACAGAGAGACGCTTCGGGAAAACGACAGATATATGTAACAAGAATCCAAACAGTTATAACACCAACGTCTTAAGATTCCAAAAGAACTATGAAACAATTATCTACTTTACCCGTATAATCCGCATATAACCCATCTGCTTGGGTCAATGCCCACCCCCTTCCCCTCCTTATATCGCACGATTGTTTACGCACATATGGTTCCATGTTGTGTGGGGGAAAGGGCTGTGATGGACTGCTCAGCCAATCCAGTTCCATGTTACACATTAAAAACTACTTATTACATTACATGATTCTACGCGTTTTCCGGGTTATGTGTGGATTTGTAAAAAAAGAAAAGGAAAGGGGGTTGGTTGATTTATGACGTGTGATGTTGAAAAGTCTAGAAAGAAGAAGGAGAAGAACTCGAAACAATGGTTTGAGAATGAATTTTTCTCGTGGGGCACACAAAGGAGAGGGAGTTAAAGTAAAAAAAGGGGGCAACAGAGGAAAAGGAGAATTATTATGATAGTGACACTGCTTTAGGCGTATGTGTATTTCGCTTCTCAGTTCTGTTTGTGCGATAAGAATATGAAGTTGTTGCGAACAAAAAGAGTTCAAAAGGTGGGGAAGAAGAAATGGGATAAATGCATAAACGGACGAAAGAAGAATACACCGAAAAAAACTCTTAATCAACAGTTAGTTATCTCTTCAACAACTAGCTGTCTTCAAAATACACTTCTCCCCCTAGACAAGGGGTCGATGATATGACGAAAGAAAAGGTAAAAAAAAAACTGTAACAAAAGAGAAAGGGTAACGCTCCTGCAGCCAACAACCCACCCATTCCCGTCCGTAATACTGTACTCCTCATGTTTGCCGTATGAATGCGAAGAGAAAGTGTGTTTCAGATTGCAGAATCCCTTGTTGCCTTGGGTGTGTGCGCGTGTGTTTTCTTGCACCCTCGAGAGAAAAAGGTTATGTCGTTGTAAACCCCCCAAACCACCCGTGAATTCCCATCCCCTAGAAATCTTTAATGAACCAGTCCTCGCGAACCCATCACAAGCCATCTCCCGACGCCGCCCAATATGCTTTGTCGAACTGGTCTTCAAAAGAAAATAAAGAGGCCCCTAGAATGATGATGTTGCTTTCAAAAGATGATGGCGAAGGGTATGCCGTTGAATTCGTTGTACGTCATGAAAATAAATGTGATTACAATGTAATTCCGAAGAAGATACGCCCGATTTGTCATTGGAAATGTGGCCAGCACATGTTCAAACACAAACCCGATTACTCTGCTCTCCTAGAAAATTATGCGCGGAGACCTTCGAATCGGGCGGCGAGTCATTGATAGGACGGATTCGGGTTCGGATCGCTCGACGGGTAAGAGGGTCCTTGATCGCTGGATCCTGGTGCGCCGACTTGGGATTGTGCGTAGCCGCTCTGCTCCTCCTCCTCAGCCTCTATTGCTGCAAGCTCCTCCGCCTTCTCCCTGCACGCGCCAGGAGAGAAGCCGCTCCCTACTTTTGAGGCAATTATGCGCCAGCGATCGTTCTCGTATTCCTGCATCGAGTTGCGAAGCTTTTGAACCTGCAAGTCCCCTTTGGGTTAGCACCACCGTTGTTGCGACCGCGCGATTAGACGTCTTGCGTTTCAGGTTGGAACACTTACCATCTCGTCTGTCCAGACGGTCGTCTTTGCTTTGAGCTTCGTGCAATATCGAACTTGCAAAGTACCAGAACTTCGACCGGGAAAGAAATCTGCAATCTGCTTCCAAGCCAGGTTTTTCTTTTCTTTGAGGTCGACGAGCAACTGGTCGTCCTCGGGCGTAAACTTGAGCTTGGGACCTCGCGGGCGGGGCGCTGGCGGGGGCATTCCCTCGTGGCCAACTACGTTAGGAGGTCCATGAGAGGGACCAGGTGATGTTGGACCGCCTTCCATCTGTAGGCGTTTGCTGGGGCGATGGTCGGGAAAATGGTGGTGGTGATGGTGAGGAAGAGGGGCCTGAGGGGTCGAAGGCTGTGGATATGGCGGGATGGGATAGTTCTGCGAGGAGGGACCGACTTGTATAGGCCCCGTCTGAGGCTGAGCGTAAGGCTCTTGTTGCTGCTGTGCTAGAGGATTTGGAAGATCGAGTTGCTGAAGCTGCTCCTCGGGACGGCTGCGCTTGCGCCCAGCGGTCACTGGAGGCTGTGATGGCGGCGGATAGCCCATGTCGTATGAGGAGGGTGATGGATGCGACATGGAGTGATGGCGTAGGAGCTGCGCATGCGACTGATGTAGTGGTGGATGTGTCTCGATATCCGAGTAGGTTGGATGGGTAGTGGAAGCATGTTGAAGGGTGTGAGACGGATGCGGCTGCAGGTGGTAGTAGGCGGACGGCATGCCTCCATAAGGATGATGGAGGACATTTTGTGGGTGATGTTCGACGTTTGACGTCGGGACGTGATGTTCTTCCCCGGAATCGCCTGTCACGCTGTAGTCGAGGAAGTGGCCTCGGGAAGGACTCGCCAGCGTTGCGAATATGCATGGAGACTACCAGAGCAAGCTAGCTCTGGCAGGCCGCCGCAGTGAGACCTGAACCAGAATGGACGCTCAGTTTGAGGTGTGGTGCCGAACTCGACGAATATGTATCGCACGTGTTTGGGATTGCTCGTGTTTTGTTATATTGACAAATGTTGCAGCAAGTACGGCCAGGAGCGACGCGCCATCAGCTTGAAGAACCTTATCGCGTTCTGTTAAGTGTTGGGATTGCCGGATATAGCCTTGCAAAAACTGGACTTGGAGGTACGGATGGGTGCGCTGTGCATTATAACATGTTCTTCGCGCAAGATAGGAGGGCGAGCATTGAGAAATTTCGGGCTCGACAGTCCCATCGACAGAGCCTGGTCCTGTGCAATCGCCACACGGACTTTTGTGTCCAAGCACAAGTGACTTATGGGTCTTCCCACGAGACGGTCTTTGTTCCTGAAGGGTAGGGAAGTAGCTGAGCAGGGCAAGGCAAGGACATTTCTACGTCAAAGCACAATGCGGTGATCACGACCAGGATAGGGGGGAGTGGGACCTGGTACTAGATCTCGAGGGTCATCACAGGTCATTTGCACCTCACAATGCTGCTGGGCTCGTGTTGTGAGTGGCTCGTGTCAAGGGTGGCTGACGATGCAAGATGAAGGTCGGCAAGAAGGTACATTTTGCCTGCGCTCGCATGATAGGAGGGGATCCTTGCAACCGTCCATGCCATGGTGGATGCATTTCTAGAATGCCTACAGAAGATCTCCAAGGCCGTTGCCATTGCAGCAAGCGCGATCCCGGCGTAGACGCTCCGAGCGGCGAGGATTAGGAGCAAGATGCATGAAGAATCCTGGACGGAGGCTAGCAGGTTTAGAGAGAGGCGAGTAAGCAGGGGAGCTTTGGCGATTCCCAAAGTGGAACTGCCATTGACAAGGCGCCGGTCTGCCAGATTTTTTGATGAGACAGGCAGACAAGCCGGGACAGCCAGGGCTGTAGGCAAAACGGCTAGGGTTCATGCTGGGAGCGTTGGGCTTGGGTGGAGCAACTTGGCGGAGGGTACCTCATCTCGTCTCTCTCATGGCATGGCATGCCTCCTCCCCTCCGCGAGGGCCCATTTGGAAGAAGGAGGGCGTGCAAATGCGATGCCGGCGGGCGGTGATCCAGGGCATAGCCTGGAAAGTTGGTGTCCCGGGAGCAGGCCGTCATGGAGAGCGGCAAGCATCGTCATGCTCGAGGCCTGGCTCATGCTGCGTGCCTCTGGCACCAAAAAGACTTGGGGGTTCTCGGATGCGACAGCGACATGCCGGCACTGGGAAGACTCATTGCCGTAGCATCCGCCTGAAGGCCGTAAGCAGGCGACTATGGTTCTCTAACGCATGGGCATGGATGGCCTCAGATTGGTCCATCAGCTCATGCAGATGTGGTTTCAAGAAATTATAGCAAGATGACCCAGGCTATATGCGGCTGGGCATCCCATCGCATCGCATCCCGCCCAAGCGAGACATCAGGAATCTTCCGAGGAGAGGGCGACGAGTGGATGGATGACGCACAAGAAAGAGCACGACATTTGCTTGGTGGGCCCGCGGGTGGCGACGAGAGATGGGCGCAGCGGAGAATATTGGATTGCAACAGAGAGGGATGGCAACAGACAGGATAGACAAGGCTACGGTACGAGAGTGGAAGAGAAGTGGGGGAAAGCAGCGAAGCGAGGCCAAGCGAGGCCGTGACGCGACGCGACGCGGAGCCCGCCAAAAGAAAAAAAAAGACGGCGTCGTCGCTTGACCAATTCGAACGTGATCCTCCAAGTTTGTCTGTGTGTGTGTTCCGTTTGTAGATACCGTACAGGTACAGGCACAGACGCAGGTGTAGGTGCAGCTTCGGGACTGTTGCGCGCAAACCAACATCCACCGATCTACCCGCCCGCCAGCGACTCCCCTCCTGCATAGACGCTCATATCTCGACCGCATCACGGCGACCAGAGAGGAGATGCGAGGAGTGGGTGACAAAGCAGCAGCAGCAGTCTTGAGAGATAACATGACACCATTCGAGACTGGACGAGGTACAGGTACAGATGCAGGTCCAGGTGCTGCAGCAGCAAGGTACATGTGATGCCGCACACGACGCAAGAACAAGACTTCACTTCTTGTAGCCAATACTCTCGCCCAGCGGCACTTTGCATGCAGGTACTGTACGCCCTATCCAGGGGGTGGTGGAAGCGGAGAGGGGCGAAGGATGGGGTAGTACTTCACCACCACCACCATTGCATCTTGCCTATCTCGCTCATCTACTTAGGTATGTACACTGCGAAAAGATACATGTCTCGGCTACGCGCGCAAGTACCCGTTACACCAAAACCACGACAGGCCATGTCTATCCATGTATCTAGGTACCTATGTACATCAACAATATTGATAAATGTACCTCGTATGATGACACGTGACTGACTCACCGCACGCAACATTGAACGTCGTTTGATGCTGCAAACAAATCTCTGATGGTTCAGAGCCCACATTGGGTGTGCGCGGTCGCCGCGGCGCAACCGGCGACAGCCAGGGGTATCCCTATCTGTTTCTTTGCCCGGCGACGGGCGTGCGTTGTTTTACTCCATATTTCCTGGCCTTGTTGCCATAATCACTCAGGTCGCGGCCGTAAACATGTCCGGCTCACCCTCACCACAACGTACTAGCTAGCCCTCCATTAGCCATTTAGGCTGTTGAATCCTATCCACACTTCCATCCAGACTTGGATGGACATGACATGGCAACCGCAGTTCCGTCGTCTGCCAACTCAACTCGTCGCCAGGAAGGACCTTGAACCTACACGCCCACCACCATCCGTCACAGATAGAGGCAGAGCTTGGGCCGCTTCAAGCGGGGGACGAGGGACAACAGGCGCGTGAAACCGATGTCCATCGCGTCGCGTCTGCCCCAGCTCATCATCCTGTTCTTTCTGCCCGATGCTCCCGCGTGATGCTTCTTGGGCGCGCCATCGTGGGGCTTGCCAATAGTTCGGTTCGGCGTGATTGTCGTTCTGTTCGCCCAAGCGAGCGAGCGGAGGAGAGATACAGTAATCACTATACGGCTCGGTTGAGTAGCGTAGCCGCAATACCCCTGAACCGCACCCGAAGTTCAACGATGGACGCGAACATCGTAGCCGTTCTGGACGTTGATACCGCCACCGTCTACAGAGTGGGCGGCAAACTTGGCAACGTCCTCAAAAAGCAGTCGTACTGCGCTGTCGCCACACGCTGATCGGACGCATGCAGGTGTCACTGCCACTTCAGGGATCGATACTCGGAGCAATCGATAGGGAGGGTGATTGAAGAAGCATGTTCCTGGCTAAGGTGACTATTGAAACGGCGCATGCGAACTGTCAAGGAGAGAAACAGATAATATGTCCGACCGAAAGTGGGGAAGCAACAGCAGGTTCTTGAAACGAAAAACATTGATAAAATCCGACCAATGGTCGCTACCATTGACCCTGGAATCCGGAAAACCGTCCGCAGCTCCAAACGTGCCATGGGTCCGTTCTGGGTGCTTGGGTTGGAGATTGACCCCGCTAGGTATATCGAGTAGTAGTGAACGTGGATATTAACCTCAGAGTAAACCACTTTTCGACCCAATCCCGAATACCAGGAAATGAAGAGAAACGTTATGAAAAGATGGAAGCAAGAGTGGAAAGAAACCAGTGTCACGGATTTGTGACTGAAATTAATTCGTATTTTGAGGAGAGCTGGGCAGAGAAAAGAAACCTCCCCCTGTTGCTTAAGCCGCCGTCGTTGGGAGACATAGCCCAAGAGTCAAGAGTCCGAGAAGACGAGCGACCGCCGACAAGACCTCTCTCCGTACACGCCCGCAATGATTCGTACAGAAAGCCAGGAAGCGGACCGAACATAGAAGAGAGCTGGTATCATAAGAGGAAGCCAACGCGCTAAACCCGGAAAGATGCAGACTGCTTTCGTAAGACAAATCGTAAAATCGCTCAGAACCTCCCACCAAAATGCTCCTTCGCATACTGCTCACATGCCTGGTAGCTGTTAGTAGGTCGCACTTGGAACGACTTGCACCACCCAAGGAACGAAAACGGAGCCTACTTTTGCCGGTTTGCCCACTTTTTGGCCGATGAACTTCCACTTGTTCGCATCATACTCCTTGATGGCGGACAAGAGCGCTGCACTCTGGTCCTTTTTTGTCAGCACGGAGAGAAGAAGGGTCTATTGGATTGTTGGGGTTGGGGAGTTGGCCCACCTCGTCTTCTCCAAACTCGGCATAATGCATGTCCTATCGGCCGTGGTCAGTCCCATTGTACAGTACAAGACCGTCCTCGACGAAGAGCTCACCTTGTACCAGTGCTTCTTGACACTGCCTTCTGTCCGCTGGGGAAAAGTCTAATGGGCACGATGGTCAGCACACAAATACATTTATTTGTACGCACACAGGCCGGATGGATACAGCTATCCGACGCGGGTGCCCCCAAGCAAGCACCATGGCGTGCTGACCGGAGAATGGCGTGCTACCAGGGACCGTCATTCTGTACCTTTGCAATCTCGCTCCAGCTGTTTCCCGCATCGCGCATCTGCTTGAGTCTCTGCTCCTCAGCGGGGGTCCAGGGCGTGTTTGTCCGGCTCTTCTTGGCCTTGGGTTCCTGGGCGGGAGCGTCTGCATCAACGCCACCCGAGGGGTCGGCTTGCGCGCCCGTCTGCTGGGTAGCGGGCGCGGGGGCGTTGCTAGACATGTCTTCCAACTGCTGGACCTGGGTGACGGACTTGCGCTTTCGAGGATTGGCAGGCTGGGCGGGAGAAAGCTGCGAGAGGGCGAAAGCGTCCTGACCAGGCACCGGGGGCGCAGGGGCAAGAGCGGGAGCCAGGGCGGGTTGGATGGCGGCCAGATCAGCGGACTGTGCAAAGGCAGCGTTCCTCTGGGGCGCGGCCGCTATGGGGGACGGCTTCAGGCTGCGCTTGGAGACGGGGGATGCACTGAAGAGGGCAAGGTGAAGGTTAGTATGGCCAGGTGAGAAGGTGGGAGTAAAGGCCGGAGCTGGAGCTTTCTGGATATCAACTCACGACATGGCTGGCGGGCGGGCAGACGGGGCAGACGGGCAAGGTAATATAAATTGACGGCGTGTGTGCGGGCAGAGAGGGCGTGTGTCACTCGTATATATCAGGGCGTCTACTTGGTGAGGTCATGCTCCAGGCGGGAGAGTAGAGTGAACAGGACCGGACGGGACAGGACATGCAAGAGTAAAGTGAAGGCACACAGGGTCAGAGGAAGAGAAGACGTTGGTAGTCGATGCGGTAGATCATGATGATATTCCAAGCAAGCACGCAGACGACACACAGCGCGACTGGGTGGCTCGTTGGCTGGCGGGTTAGCTAGTAGACGCTGATCTTTGTACATGGGAGACAGGAAGGGGCAGGTTCGCAGGCGAGGCGAGCGAATGGGAGCCCGCGCTCGACGGCATGGCCGGGACAGATGGGGGATGGTGAGCCCAAGTGCCGGTGGGGGACAGGGAGGACGACGTACCGGTACCTCTTCCCTCTATATCATTCATGAAGGGGACGAGGTACCGGTACGCGGCCAGGGGAGGCTGCAGATAAGAAAGCGGGGTAATAGCCTCGTCGCTGGCTAGCTACCTGGCCACTCTCCATGACCTGTCCCAGCCTGTATGTACCTATGTATGTATAAGTAGGTAGCCATGTATCTTCCCAGCCATGTATGTATGTATTCTCGTCAAAAAAGGGCCAAAGGCGGGGGATGTGCCAGCGCGTGACGGCCATGATGCATCAAAGGCATGAATTGGCATCCCCCCAACCCGGCCTGCCCACCCAGAAGTCGCCGTCCTCCTGCCTGTTTCCCCCCCGCCCGGGTTCGGTACAGTACTGTAGGTACGTGGTGATATATTTGTTTGGGGGTGGGGTGCGCACATGGCCTACAATCTTCCCAACTTTGTATTGTGTACATTCCTCCTTACGTACAAATACACACGGGCGGGCCTGCGCCCTCTTGTGGAGTGCAGCACACTAATGCGCTTAGCCCGCTTGGGGGTGAGGATAAGCATTCGAGGCCACGATGATGTACATCCATCATGGAGAGTGAGCACGAGCCGACCCGAGCAGGGTGGGCACTCGCGATCAGAGATCTGTTGGTGGTTGTTGGTATACATACATAGATGGGTGTACATAGTCACATCCAACTGTCTACCTACCTACCTACTCATGTCATCGACCGTCTACACGTCTGCAACGATATGGCACCGTACTCTACTCGGTCTGAATGTGACGAGAGAAGAAAGCTACCCTCACCTCACTAGCCTACACCAGGTTGGTCTAGCGTCATCGGTGTAGACGGAAGTCACGACGCCTCACAAGCTCTGCCTGGAAGCAATTCACTCTTCACCCACTTGTCCCCATTCGCCCTGTACCACCTACCACCTACCACCGACCTACGTGGAGACACCTGATGGGTACATCTATCTATCCATCTAGCTAGGGAGCTATCTATGTACGCACGCAATACCCACCTAGCAACAAACACCATCATCATCGTCCATCGGAATAAATCCCGTTCGACGTGATGCCTCCTGCCTCACTCCACCTCTCCCTCATTTTCTCCTTTCTTCCCCGCCTTCTCCCTTTCCAGGCCAATAACAAATGCTGCCGCCGCGGTCGTTGTAGATTATATTTTAATCTAACCATCCACACCCCACCCCCTGCCTGCTCCGCCTAATGAACCGCTGCAGCAGCGTAGCATTGGCATTGGCATGGGCGGCTTTTCAGTTGCCGTTGCAGTCGGGAGGTAGGTACCCTCTCCTGTTGCGAGACGCCAGCACATAGACACACCAGCTGTCCCGTGAGCGCCAAACTTGGTAACGGTACCACCCCAGCAACGAATGCCTCAGTCTCAGTGGGTTTGATTCACAGGCAAGTGTTTGCTGGGCATGTTCTATTTCCTCTGCGTGGTCGCGCGGGGTCCCCGTTCTTACATAGCTGTGGGATGGATGGCGCAATGTTGTTCCACCCGCCTGCTGCCCACGCCCCGTTCGTGCCAAGCTCTGCTCCACGCCTCCTGACACACGACGAGTGAGAGCCACGCCTTCGCACGTTTGAGCGAAGCGCTCTGCCACAGACACTCGAACTCACCGCCAGCGCTTCGCACGCCCTCCTCTGCTGAACCTCCCGCTGCTCATACATCACGGTACCTGGCATTCATGCCTAAGCAAACGGATCGCTGTGTTCCCGAGCATCTTTCGTTTCGTCTGCGCTGGTGTCTCACAGAGCCAGCCAGGCTGCTATCTTTGTTTTTTGCATTGTGCAGGTGTTTTCACACCATCGCCCCGTCCCGCTCTGTTTGATTGCTCTCCCTCTCGTCTTCATTCTGCTGCTGCTTTGCTGCTTCGCGTGGCTGCAGACTTCCGCTCCCCCCTCTGCACGGCTCGAATCGTGCCTGGCCGATAAAGCGTGCTCCGGCTGCCTGTCACGCCTCGTTTGCGGTTAGCGCCCGCCGCTGACGGACTCTAGGGTGAGCTTGTTTTGCACCTCCAAACACTGTCAAACGTCTCGCTTCGTCAAAACTGCAGCACGTCCCCCTCTCTAACGCGCCGAGTTTTGAAACTGCTTCTCCCATACCCCAAATCGTCCCCCATTTTCATGCGCCTGTCGACTCCCTCACCCGCGTTCCGGGCACAGAGATCTCGCCTAGCCTCTGCCCTCTCCCTTTTTTGGAATAGCATGTCTCGAATCAGGGTTCTTCCAAACATTTCGTCTTCAGAGCGCCGGCTTCCACCTTGATGGCGATCAAAACTTAGCTGCAGGACTCAGGTTTGAAAACGATGCCACCAACAGATTCTGCCACTTCAATGTCCCGTGCACCCCAAAGCGCCCTGCGAACCACGCGTTTCTTGTCACTGGAAAACTCTATATCTTGTCCGATGCCCCAAGTTTCCCAGGCCTCAACCGCAACTGATCAATCGGCACCGTCTTTTGGTTTCATTAGCAGCCTTGTAATACTTTCTTTCACTTCCCACTGGTTGGGCTGCCTTACTTTCTTTAATCCACATTGCTGAGCAATTACTTGTGCCTCATTTACGCCTTGTAATATCTTCTTGTTTTCCACGAGCCAGACTCGACGACCACGGCCACCAAAGACAGACCATCCACCACCACACATCCAACCACTACCATCACTACGATTAGATCCGTCGCCATGCTTGCACACCAACCCCAAATCCTTTCCCCCCTCGCCGAGATGGACTCTCACAGCCCATCCGCTTCCAGCCTTCGTGCTCGGAAGATGTCCTCCTCTGGAGGAAACCGATCCTGGTCCGAAGAAGAGGTACGTTCTGCACCGAGTTTCACAGATTGGCAACCACTAACATGTCTTTTTTTAACAGGAGAACTACCTTCTTCAGACCCGCATGCAAAAGATGCCCTACAAGCACATCGCTGCGCATCTGAAAAAGACTGAATTGGCTTGCCGTCTGCACTTCCACCAACTGTCTCACGGCAGCCACCGCCGCAAGCGTACTTCATCCGTCTCCTCGGTGGCCTCCTGCAGCTCCGCTGGCCAGTCAAGTTACGGCATGGCCATGGACCACGATGCCTACTCCCAGTCATCGCGCCATGCCTCTCCAGTCAGCTACACCGGCAGCCCTCACGTGAGCTCCATGTCGGCTAGCACTTCTCCCGGTCGCAGCCAGCACAAGATCCTGCTCCCCAAGCCTCGCCCCATGACTCCTAGGGAGTCGCCCGAGCCTCACAATGCTCTCCGCATCAACACACAAGTCGTCCCTCAGCCCAAGGTTGTCGATACCGACCGTCTTCGTGCCATCTACGAGTCTCGTCGTCAACAATTCTGGGCCACCGTCGCCGCCGACTACGGCGCAGATGTTTCTCCTGCTCAGCTCGAGGAGATCTGGCGCACTGGCGCCAATGGTGTTCGACCTCCCACGCCTGATGCTTCCCCTGACGGCAACATCCTGCACAACCCCGTGTTGAAGCCTTCTCCCTTCTCGTACTCGTCGTCGCCCATCAGCAACGACGCTAAGCACTTCAGCCCCTTGAACAATGCTAGTGCCGTGTCTGCTCCGGAGCGCTTGCCCTATATGCTTCCTATGCCCGTTCCTTCGGTAGGACGGCCCAGAGCTGGCACATGGAGCTCGGCCCCTCGGGACAATGTTCCCATTGCGAGCCTGTTGACTGAGGACAAGAACCCCCGGGCCTTGTAGAGGAGCATAGATGAAACCCTTGTGGCACGTTTCGCACTGCCACTCTCTTTTGTTACTTGTTTCACGCCATGTTTCCTCGTGTTAACTCGTTTACGAATCTTTTTTTTCCTTCTTACTTTCGTTGACCCCACCTTTGGTACTCTATACGGCTTTTATAGTAACGTTTTATTTTTTATTTTTTTGGGTCGGTCTTTTTTGCATTTTCAAACGGCTTTTCGAGTGACAAACTTTTTCTACTTCTCCTTTCTTCTATTGGTTATGTCTACCTGCTATCTTACAGCGATCCAAAGTTTCTCGAGGTCGCGCGGGGGCGGTGTACGAATGGGCAAAGAAAAAAGAGATTTGATTGTTATGCGCGGCGCGGTCGTGGCGCGGCTGCCATGCAATGCATAGACCGACCCCACCTATAAGACCTTTTTTGAAACCATAAAAGGGACACACGGGTGGGTAGGGGGAAAGGGAAGCGAATCAAGAGAAAGAGAGAATAGAGAGAGAGAGAGATAACAAAAAATCAGAATTTAAAAAAATCCTTTTGGGGACTTTGAATGTTCAACTGTGTTGTTTTGTTTGTGCACTTGTGTGTTCCATATGTATGTACACGTTCGGGTTCATCTCACGTCCTTTCATGTTCATGGCTTCATTTCCACACGTCCATATTCACAAGATTCATTCCTTTTGTTCTTCTCTTCCGTGTCCTTTCCTCCCAATTAAACAGTTCTTTATCCTACCTAAATGCATACATATGTAACCTCCCTCCCTCACCGCCTTCCTCATCCGGCACGCTGAGACAACAAACACGGGATGAATTGTCCGTCAGTCAGAAACGTACGTTTGATTTTTTTTTTATGTGCCGTTCTTGCCGGGGTCGTGTCGTGCGTTGTTTTGGGGGACTTGGGTACTTGTGTAGGTAAGAAGTTGTGCATTTTGGCGATGAGGGTTGTGTGATGGTGAAGGGGAGGGGTGGATGTGTGAGGGAGAGTGAAGTTTGACGGGTGAGGCGGTTAAGGTATGTTAGTTTAAGTCAAGTCAAGTCGACCTTTTTTTTCTCTTGTAAGTTTGTAGGGAAGATGTATGTATTTGTGGATGCTACATAAGTTGGATAAGATGGGATAAGATAGGATAAGACAGGATAGGATTGAATAGGAACATGAGCGATTCGTATTTCGGTGAATGTCATACGGTACTACACGATTTTTCTTCCTTGTATGTATAATGGACGCACGCGTGTGTTCGTTTATGATCCTATCTCCGCTGAAAAACACTTACCTTGGGTGCATTGAACTCAAATGTGTGTGTGAGAGAGAGAGAGAGAGAGAGAGAGAGAAATTATGTGAGGCGTATGGTTGTGTGTAGTGCAGTGCGGTGCAGCCATTCAACCCCGGTAAGTACACATATGTACTTCAATACCTATTCCTGTTCATTCTATACGATACGTACAGCCTATGAACACCCCATCCACTGGTGAAAGCGCGCGGCAAACTTCAATCCCGCGTGTCTTAAACTTCCTTAGAAAATCCCAGCGCCTATTCTCACCAGTGAGGACACCATTCATGTAAGACTTCCGGCGGTTAGGCACGTGTACATCACACACACACCCACCCACCTAACACCTCACCGCATCTCCACCCTCGAAACATGGTCGAACCCGCATCCCATAAAAATCCACAGCGCTTCACGACTTCCTCAGGCCGAAACACATCTCCTTTTCCAGCCGCCGTCGCCGCCCCCCGCTCCGCCCGCCGATCGATGGATCGACATACCCCCCCCCCCACCCCGTTCAAGGCATCAAAAACAACACGTACGCTGAGACACGCTGGTGACGTTTTTTGTGGGTGTTGATTTGTATTTTTTTCCCTTGGCGGCCTTTTTGTTTTGGACTTGGGGGGTGTTTCAAAGGTTTTGAGATGAGGTTGTTGCAGGGGTGTGTGTGGTGGGGGGAGGGGGGGAACTCGAATGAATTGTCAATGATGAATTGAATTGATGCGACGAGGCTTGGTTGAAGACGATGAGACGACGACGAAGAGATTTGGATTTTCGTTTGTTTGGAATGCAAGGGGCAGCTATTGCTTGGTGCAGCCGTTTTTTTGAAGATCAATGGGGGAGGTTTTTGGTTTTGGTTTTTGTCATTCGTAGGAGAGTTTGATATGCGTGCCTGACTTGTGAGGGAGTTGCATTATTCGGCCTCAGACAGGTTACATAATGTGCATCGTGTGATGGTGATGATGGCGAGCGTTGAGAATTGTGAAGCTACATGCTGTGGTCGTGTTCATGCTACCTCAAAGGTACATTCGGTACTCATCGTTCCCGTGATTACATGTACGTACAGTACATGTGCAGTACTGGTCGTGCCTGTTCCGCACAACCAATACCCAATGTGACGTCACGAGAAAGCGTCGTTGGACCCTGCAACTGATTTTCGCGTTGTCTCTTTTTTTCTTTTTCCCTTGTGAACTACCGTGACGTGTCTCCGACTTAATCTCGGAGTCCAAACCAAAGGAATCGACGCCGGTGGGGAGAAAGAAAAGGGGGAGAGCAAACGAACAGAGAGGATTACACGGATATTCCCTTTCGGTATCTCTTGTGTAGGGACAATGCGCGCTCCAAGGTCCTTCCCTTTCCCTGCGGTGAGGTTACTGGGACCGGGAGCGGTAAAGCAGGCAGGCACGCAGGCAGGCACGCGCGTGCAACAGCAAAGATCCTCGGTGCGTAAGGCGAGCAGAAATTGAGGAAGAAGAAAAGAAAAGGCTAGGTATGCCTGAGGGTTCGCATGAATATACGGTCTGGTTTGGGATGCCCCGAGTAGTTGGGTGGGTGTGGTAGCCGGCGGGGATCAGGTGGTAAAGCTAGCGTTGGTGTGCGCAATGGCACGCGTGGGTGGGAGCGAACGACATGGACTAGCAACGATACGAGGCGCGCAGGGCTGAATATGATCGATGGAGGATCTGAGCGGGCGGTTGTGCGCCGCCGACTCGTGCTGTGAACTGGGGGTCATGAACATCACTACATTGGGGATTTTGTGGGCTTCGGCGTAAGACGTTGTTTGTTGGTGGGTGGTGGTCTTGTTCCTTCGTTGGATGATGATGTGGATAGGGGTAGGTGACGATAGGACGGGTTTGTCGTCAACAGGGATCCTGCACGTTGGCGAATACAATCGAGTGCAGAAATTCCCCTTGCTTGGAACCACCACCGTGTGCATGCGTTCGGTTCCTTTCCACTGTACGTGCATGGGGACATGACAAAAAGAGGGCCTCGCTGAAGGAACAACGGCCAGCATCTTCTGAGCCTCGACCAGAGCTGGTCGAGACGTGTCGGGAGAGTCACGGCGCTTAGTCTTGTCGCCATATGTAGAGGTTCCCGAATGAAGCAAACTTACACCGTGCGCGAACGTGTATGTAGATGAGTGGTCAGTAGTCAGTATTCGTCTTGCCTTACAGTACCACATCGTATGGCCTCCTCGCTGTCCGACTACTCATGACTCGCGCTCATGCCAATTCTCACGTGACGTTTGCGGTACCCCTGACTCGTCGTGCATACGTCAACCAAACTCTATCCTGATTCGCGCATGAACGTCTTTCAGACCAAATTTCGAATTACCCTTACAACCGTTTCTATAATTAACTATTACTCTTCCAAATCCCACATTACCCTCACGCCACAGCTCCCAAATGACATCTTAGAAATCGCCAAAGAACCAACCAATGCACAGATGAAGGGGAATGCGTCCCTACCCACTTATCCATCCGCCCATCCCCTCGGCATGATTTTCATAGCAACCCGCGGCATATTAGCGCCACCACTTTAGCGAAATTCGTAGACATCCTAGTCTCATCCTTGGTGGAAGGATTCACATGGTGGTTCTCGAAAGTCTTTCTGGAATACGCGCCGAATGAGGCTACAAGGCGATTGATAGTGATGCAATGCATGAATGCACAGGGACTCTACAATATTGTCAAGAGTGTTGGGGAGAAGGTTGTGTCCGGCCCTATGCCTAGTTCATTATAGGGGATTTTGAAAAGGGGGAAGGGAGGAATAGGGAATGACTGACGTCACGGTTGGCGATGTGGATTGCGTGATTGAGAGGTGGAAGTGGGAAGATGCGTGGGAATGGAAGGAGGAGAGAGAATAGGTCAAGCCAAAAGTTGATGAATTGATCAACTCATATCTTAGCGATAGTGCCATGACAGCATTCAAGAATAAGCTGTATAATATTGACAACGCGTGCCGCAAACAACCCAATGCTCATAATTCACTATTAGGTCTGGAAATTGAAATCGCAGATGCGATATCCTATGTAATGGAAGGAACTGGCATCCAGTATTTTAGTCGTCCTATGAGGTGGAGGCCGTCGAGAATCATCATTAGAGAGGAGTAATTCACATGTATATTCAAAGACAAACCATTGATGAATATCCAACTACGACCCTACTCCGACATTGTACATATCTAAGTTCCTTTCATCTACAACATTGAAACCTGAAGCAATAACTTAGTTAACTTGACAACTTGAATGCAAAAATAACGTCAGTGAATTAAGAGAACTATCGCATCAAGACTCCTACATCATCCCAAGAGTGCTCAACCAAATACAATACACCAACGAGATGAAACAATAAATCATCGCAGAGTATTGCTACCCTGGGTTTCGACGCTGGCAAAAAAAGAACACTAGGTAACGTCCTCGGCCAGGACGGACACACAATACTACATATACCAATAAGTCTAAATTCGAATTCATTGCTCCGGAGCAAACATCTCTCTGGCAACTAATAGACCACGCTCACACCCCATCCTACATCTAAAACAAAGCGCGACACTTACTTTTGCAACCTACCATTCTTAAAAAGCACCCTGAAATGCCCGTACTCCCTGAATGTGTAGTTCGGTATTCCCAGACGGCCTATATGTCTTCCGATCATTCGGATTCAGTAATACTAGGGCTATGTATATACCATAACATTATCCGAATCCTATTACCCAGCGTGGGAAGGGAGGACCCGTCGGGTATTATCTTTAATAAGTGTCTTACTATATCCCGATTCAAGGTATTGCTATAACGATAGAAGCATACTTGTGTATGATAAACTACATGCGCGATTGTGGAGCGTCATGGTGCTTTCTTGGACCAAATGTTCTTATAATTAGAACCAAAGTCTGAGATAGGACATTTGGTATAAAGATCAGGTAACGTGCAAGGATTGAGTAATTAAATGATAATGATGGTTGTAGTGAAGTTACAGCGGACGGTTTTGCGCGAGGGGAGGGTGTCGCGGCTGTCTTGCCGAGAACGAACGTACAGGCTTCGTACGTGAGGATTTTGGAGGTCAGGAGGACTGCGCGTGTGAATGTGGGATCGAGGAGTTAAAGGGATGATCAGCGTCACGGTAGAGGATAGCAGAGGACGGGACTACTGTTCGTTGGTGTACACGATCATGTATCTTAGATGGTCAAGTCGGCGGGCATTTCACTCTTCTCCCCGCCTTCTCACGGGCGATCATTTAAGCAAGAAAAAAAAACTGCGCGGTCCTGCACCTTCTATCACGCCGCTCACGTAGTGGGCGATATCGTATACGATGGCAAATCTCTTGTACACTGGATTACGAAATTTGGCCATTTACTTCACCATTTTTTCATGTTTACTCTCGAGCTACATCCATGGTTGTGGTCATACTCATCACAATACCATTCGCCTATCAATCCGCAGATTATACTAGGTAGAACTATAATAAAAGCTGATAACTATAGCCCAAGGATCACAGACAATGCCCTTCCGGATTTCAACACCTACGAAACCTCATTCTAGAACTCATTAGAACTCGCTGAAGAAGGGTAGGACATACCTAGATCAACAATACAATAGAACACGCCCCTTCTAGAAACAAGACAACACGAGTTAGTACATCAAGACTTTTAAGAACCATACTATTCCATACTCTTAAAACTCTCTTAAGCCTACATAAGCCTACACACTGGTTTTAGTGTTGCTTTTACCTACTTCCCAACAAACCGCACACGATAAAAGGCTAGAGGGGGGATTCTCAAACCCCTTTCCCATCCCGCCAATTTAGTCCGCCTCCTTCATTGCTCATACTAATAACACTCCCCACGTCTTGCGTCTCTAAAGCAACCACAGTCCTCGCTGAACATCCTCTCGCATACGCTCCCTTAAGTTTAAAACTAGATTAATAACCTCGTACCTCTCGAGAAGCTGCTCATTACCATACATAACCATCCACAAGCCCTTTTTCTTCTTTACTCAAGTTCTTAGAAGCAGCCACTGCGACGTTCAAATTACTTATATGTCCGATTTAGATTCTCACCCCGCGGCATTTTTAGTGGGGAATGAGAGAGGCTGAGAGGGTGAATTCAGAAGATGAATCAAGGAAGGGGGGATTTTTGGGTTATTGTAGGCAAGAAAAAAGCGAGTATATACAAAGAAATTACGTTGTATTGACTCAAGAGGAAATAAGATCACGAGAATGTTTAAGATGGGAAAGGCTGATTAGCAAGCTAAGCAGAAGAACAGTGATTGATTAGTCTCAGATACACTTGCATGTGCCATGTTTGTAGGAATGGATGTTCCTATCGGAATGCTGAAAGGACTTAGCGAAGGACTTGAGGGAAATTCCACAATTCATTGATTAGATATATTTTGCTAGCTGGTATCAAAAAACTCATCATCGCTACAAACCAACCTTTACTGAAATCATCAATAGCTGCTCAGCATTTCAGTCGGTATGCATCACCTGATTGCTAGACAATATGAAGAAGATGCTTTCTTAAGGTAGGACCTTTCGCAAAATCATGCTTCGACCATTGCCACCAACAAAGCTTCTATGACACCGCATCATGAAACTCATCCTCCTCCTGCGTTTCCGAATCGAACCTCCTCAACGCCTCGCCCCTTGCCGGTTCTCCTTGTACTGAATTGAGTAGCTTTGACGGCGGCAGCTGGTCAGCAAACGCATGGTTTTTGTCTTCTCTGTTGTCAGGTTGTGGCTCTGGGGGTGCTGCTTTTGGCTTCTCAGATAGCACGGGTGCCGGGCCTACGGCATCACTACTGGCAGCTGGCTGGTTCGGTTGTGGAGGTACGACTGGATCGCTGAGATCAATTAGGTTGCCGATCGTCTGTTCCTTTGGTCGTGTCAGTTCTTGCTGTGTTTGCGCATCTTCTAAAGCAGGTTGTTGTGTGGACGGGAGGCGACTGGTGCTTGCTGTACCGGATCTTGATGGAATGCTGAATTTGCGGGTGGGTGTCTGACCCGGCAGTATAGCCGCAATTTGGAGAATTTGTTCCACTTGCTCCTCTGGCGTTTTCCCATCGCTGTACATGTTAGTAGAAACTCTAGCATCTCGGGGCTCTGCAAACGTACACTTTTGCATTGATGATCCAGTCCAGGTCTTCTTCACCCTCCCCAAGTCCTCCATGAGTGCTATCGACAGCTCGGAAAAGCTGCGGGTGCCAATCAACGCCATCGTTCATTCTCTTAGCCGCCTCTTCTCTTTGAATATTCTCTATGCGCGCCTTGTCATCGGTCGCTGCATCTTGGTCCTTCCGTTTCACGGCCTCTGTTACAACGTGCCACAATTTCTGCGATTCACGTTCGTCTTGTTCCTCCAGTGGCCTTGCTTTCGGTGGTGTATGCTTTGCATGCGTCGCATCGAACAAAAGTTCTTTTTTCCCAGTCTGTAGAACCGTTAGAAGTCACCAAAGATTTGATAAGAATGTTTATATGCATGCTGACCGTTAAATCCTTGATCCACATCTCCTCGTTCCACAAGCCAGACAATTCGTATAGATGCTTGCCGTCTTTATCGCTGATGAAACCGCCAATCGCATTGTAGGTACCACCAAAGTAACCCTTCGTTTTGAACTCCAGATCTGCTACCATGCCAGTTTCTGGACATCGAATATAGCTGTGGTCCCCGAGCTCGTACTTCATCTTGCCGAATAAGATGCCTCGGGCGTACATATTGGGTTGTGTGATAAAGCTATACAGGTCAGAATTTTTTTATGTAAATGCAACCAAGTTGTGAACATACAATCGCTCGCCCGTGTTCAGGAACCTCATCACAGCTATGCCCTCCATCATGCTAGCTGCCGAATTACCCAAGAACTTGCTTCTCGGTTTCAATGTGCCATCGATGCGTATATAATGTTCGGGAGCCATAAAGAAGTAACTCGATTTGGGCGGGTGATGCGATGTTTGCTCAGAAATGTAGTATCCGCGCGTATTGTCTGGATAATCCCAGTAACAGGTGAATATTTCACCAAGGATCGGATTCAGCGGTTTCTTAACTCCCCTGCATTCACATCAGTCGATGTCTGTGGGAAATTGGACGCATTGCGGAGGACATACGGAGGTTTGATGTGCCAGCCGCTCAGATAGAATTTGGTCACAGCGACAAACCGCTCAACTGGGTCTTCGATTTTGGTCAAGGGGAGAAGCGTTTCCGGATGTGCCATGAAACTGTTGTCAGGCGTCAGACTTGCTACAACAAGCTCATGGAATGCTCATAAACACTATACACACTTTGTTATCCGTTCCAACATTGACCGTGGTTCCAATATAAAAGTTGGAAGCGTCACTCGACTGAGGTCCGCACCGGGCCGTAGCTGCGAGATGATGTGTGTGAGCACTGGTGCGTGTTTGGGTTAGCCAATGTGTCCAGCCATCCTTCCCATATGGTTTGGAAGCTCGAAGACATACCGTTGCCCTGATCAGCATCCATGACCGTCTCGTCGTCGGCCGTGACGGCATCGCCTCTGGTTGAATCGGTCGAAGACCGGTTGCCTGGGATCTGCATCAGTCTCACTCACTACTCACGTGTAGCCTGAAGCACAAGTTTGAATGTGTGCGTAGGCAACGGGGGGAGAATTGACAGACTTGTGAGGGAGTGCCGCCTGTGGCCGTGTCCAAGAACCATGGTGGCTGGTGAGTGCAAAGTACCGCCGGAAGCAGTGGGGAAAGTGCGTATTTCAGAGAACGGAGCTCCGGAAAGCGGAATTCGTGGAATGACGAGCAGCGACAGCTAGTTTCTTCTAGTGAAGGGAGTGCCGTGGAGAATCAATAGTGGCATGGCTGTCAAACTGCCAACTCTGTAGCCAAGCCGGTGAGCAATGACGGAGCCCGCGGCGAGAGACGCAAATTTGGTGAGCCTATGAGCCACTCTACACGTGGGGTAACTAAGTTAACCCCGCCCTACCGGTACGTTACCTTCACATTGCCATATTACGGCATGCAATAGTTTACGGGAACCAAATAACTACTCCAAATGTACACCTACATACACAGCCACATCTCCGCAAAGATCTACAATGAGGCTCTTATAGAGCCGAAAAAATATCAACACAAAGGGTCGCATGTACCTGAAGAGAAGCGGACCATCCCTGCATCATGCCAGAGCTGATGTCACAATCCACATCAAAATCCGTAACAAGTCTCTATCGAAAGGGTATCATTTTCTAAAAGTATGGCGTTAATCCTGACTCTGGGCCTGATTCCGAATGTTCCGGCACCCAGTGCATGTAAACCGTAGCTGCCGAACAAAGATGTCCTACTGCAATGATTCGGACAGCTTCCTCACTCTTTCGATACTCTCACTATCCCTTTTGATGAGCTCCACTCCAGCCTTTTTATACTCCTCCAGTACCTCCTTCATTCCCTCTGGGCTAACAGGTTTGGTCGCCTCACCTATCACCCTTGTCTTGAAGCCTTCTTTTACGGAATCAAGTGCTGTATACCGCACACAGTAGTCTGCTGCCAAACCAGCCACAAACACGTCTGTGACACCCTTTCCATGAAGCAATGTTGCAAGGTCGCTTTTGGCCACACAGGGACTGAGAAATGGATCGGCAAATGCGCTGTACATTTCGACGCGCTTGTCCTGCCCCTTCTCTACCACCTCATGCACTTTATTCACTCGTAGCTCAGGTAAAAGCTCAGAGCCAGGTGTACCTTGCACACAATGGTCTGGCCATAATCTTGATTCGATCGATTCGTTGGGATTTAGAGGGTTCGTAATCGTGGCCATGGACTCAAAGGGTTTGTTGTTCGGCGGTGGATGGTTTGAGGCAAAGGAAATATGATCTCGTGGATGGAAGTCTTTGGTTGCGACTTTGAGTACGAAGGGAAGATCGAGGAGCTCGTTGATCAGAGGCACCACGGTCCGACCGTCGGTTACTGCCAGGGCACCATTCTAATGGCTACATGTTAGTAGTTGCGTAGTCGCGTGCTTTGAACATGCAAACTTACAGGCGGGCAGAAGTCTTCTTGGACATCCACAATAACAAGGGCGGGAACGAAAGTCATAATGTGGGCAATGAGAGTCGTGGTTGAATGTGGGGAAGGGAAAGAGGCGACGGCGGCGAGTGCATTTATGCAGCTTTAGGTGGTAGGCATACCAGTAGCACTCACGCAATTACAAACTCAGTGCTGCGGTCAGGGCGGTAGGCATCAAGGCTCATCCGGGTGTTGACGCCTATTTCATGGGCACATGTACACGATATGCACCGTATACAGGACCCCAAGCGCCCTGTGGAAGGCATCACTCTTGAGCTGCGGCAGGCGGGCAATACACATGATATGTTGTGGCTGGTGCTGTGGCTGCACCTATGCCCACTTTCACTTTCAAGCTAACGCTGCTGACTCATCTGAGCCGCCAAGATTCCAATGGCATGATGATTGAACGACATCCACAACCTCACAGCTCTCCAAGACCCCCTCTCCACTCCAATTGCGCCCGCCATGTTCCTCCAGCGCTCTGCCTTCGCTGTCGCCCGACGAGCTGCCCCTCGCGCTATCGCTCGTCGCACCTTCACCACCACCTTTGCCCGCCGTAAGTTTCCGACAGGGGAGCAGAGCTATCATCCGATCAAGGCCATGTCGCTAACCATCCATTGCAGGCGATGTAAACGAGAAGGCAACTGCAGACAAGGAGGCTGGCCATCGTGCGGATGCTCCTAGCGTTGTAGAGGGCTACAAGAAGCTTGCAGGTATGTCCGCCAACGCCGCCGCGCCTTGTGCCGCGTATTCGTTATTGCGCACAAGGTGACCCGCCGAGTCAATTGCTAATTCATGGCCCAAATAGACATCAAGACCGAAGCCGATCTTTTCGGCCCTGGTGCTAAGCCTGGTACCGTGCCCACCGACCTCGAACAATCCACCGGTCTCGAGCGTCTTGAAATTTTGGGAAAAATGCAGGGTGTTGATATCTTCGACATGAGGCCATTGGATGCTAGCCGTGTCGGTACGTTGCTTATATGCCATCATGAAGGATCATGAGGATTGGGCATGAAGGGACGAGGATGCAGACAGGAAAACTAAGAAATTTGCAGGCACCCTCGAGGACCCCATCGTTGTCAACTCTGCCGGCAACGAGCAATACGTTGGCTGCACTGGATGCCCTGCTGACTCGCACGGTGTGCTCTGGATCACTGTATGATCAGTCGATTTTGAACCATTCATTTGTAATAACTAACCCGCCACAGCTGACCCGCGAAGAACCCGTCGCACGCTGCATGGAGTGCGGCTCTGCCTACAAGATGCACTACATTGGCCCCGAGGAGGACCCGCACGCTCACGACCACGGCCACGGTGATCACGGCCACCACGGTATGTTTCTAACTAGTTGAGATGATTATCAGTTGCTGATCCCATGACAGAGAACCCCTACCCCAGGCCGCAGAACATGTCCGATTTCATCAAGCCGGAATACTTGAACCACTAAAGGTACTTTGTCTTATGAGTCAAACCTCGATAGAGAATAGGCGTGTATCTATACAATCTTCCAGTAGATTTTCCGTTTCCACCACCTCCACTGCATCATTGTAGTATAGTCGAATTGGAGTAGCTCTTTTGTTCATTTTTTCACCATCACTTAATCTCTTACTTTTAGGGCCACTAACGCAGATATTATTACATTTTTACATGATTTGCATGACCACATGAGAGAACTAGATTTTCGCCTACCCATTGGCCATGTTTTTTATGACCCTTTCAATGTCATGATCCCCATGATGACATTTTCCAAGACACTTCTTTCATCCTTCACTTTTTCATTTTGATCAGCAGTCACTCCCTTCTTGCCACCTTTTCCCTTAGCCGCACTGTCATTTAATTTATAAATCTTTTTAATCTTACTCATATCCGCAAACATGCCTAGCTCGCTTGCATCCTCACCCACATCTACACTGACCCCTTGCACCGCCTCGCTCAAATGCTTGGCCACGCTCGCATTGGTTACATCTGGGGTCAGGGAGAGCTTGACGGCGATCAGGTTAGTAGTGTCGTCTGAAATACCGAATTTTCGATACGACTCGCCGATGTTGTTGTTGGGGTGTAGGCGGAAGACTAGTTCGGAGTGCGGTGTGCGGGTTCGTAGAGGAGAGGTTGCGGGGGAGAGCGTGGAGTGGAGCGAGAGAGTTGTAGCCAGGAAGAGGGGAAGAGGAGAGAGGATCTGGGTGAGTCAGTAACAGGTATTGGATAGAGCACATAGAGGTAGGGAAGCAATTTCCGCGCGGATAATGTGATGGAGGTTTCATTAGGAAGCATGCAATCTTGGATAGAATCAACCGAGCTAAGGTTGATACCCGGAAAACAACGAGAAGATGAAAACGGAAGGCATTACCATAGCCGCATCAAGAAAGGCGTAATCAAAATCCGGGTTTGCTTGTAGAAGTTGAGAACGAAGAAAACTGGCATTGGTGACGTCTCTGAACATGGCCACTTGGACTGGATAGTCCTCGAAATGGGGAAGCAGAATGGTTCTAACTTGAGCCATTGATTCGCCCAGATCTCGTATGCGATTATCGTGAAGGAAAGTCTTGTTCAGTAAATCGTTCCTGGGGTTTCTCTCTTTGGCTCGCCCCGCGTTTCACTCGTGAATAGGTGAGTCGATTGGCGCGGGGTATGATGGTAAAAAATGATTCCCTTCTTTTCACACCAGTATATATCTGAGCTGCTATTCTGCAATTCAATATTCCGCGTGTGCATAGATACGTAAACTCGCCGACACTGATGACACTTTTTGGCCCACTTTGTGCAATGTTCCTCTTTCACGGCGGTGGCTGAATTGGGTGTAGTGATTGGTAGCTACTACCTAGGCAGTAAACAGAAAAGCGACTTGGCGGTGCACAGGCCAATCGTTCACGGCTGCAGCAAGCACAGTGCTGTATGCGTGTAATGAACGCTTGTATAACCGTCCGTACGGCAAAGGAAAGGTGTATTGCGGTATACTTGCATCCGAAGGATTGCAGTGCTATGCTGTGCTGCCAACAATAGGAAGGGAAGAGGGAAACGCGACTCTTCGTGGGCAATTCAGCACTCAAGGAGTCTCCGTCACGGGACTGCAGAGTAGGAGGGAACGGTGCTGGCTGGAGACAGGAAACCCGCATTCCTCGTCACCATCACGTCTCGAGACTCCGCAAACTGGCAATCACCACGGCCAGAACTGGCAGCGCGGTCCGCCGACTAACATTGACATGAACTGCATTGCCGTCGGCTGACTTGCGGCCCTGTCTGACACAGCGACGCGCCCCGCGGTCCCCAGAAGAGCTCACATCCCAGCCTTGCGGAGCGGATGATAGTAAGCGGCTTCTTCCGCACGGCGATTCCCATCAACCGACGACCAGGACGCACTATACCATGGCGCCGAAGAGGCCTTCCGAGGGTGACCTGAATCTACCTCCATCCACAAAACTCCTCAAGACGGAACCGTCCGCTACCCAGAGCCCAACAACAGCTCAGCACCACCCACAACACGTCCTCCCGAGCGATTACTCAGGTTCAGTTAAGAAGAAGCTCGCCAACTCGTCGCGTACTGGTCAGGCCTGCGACAGGTGCAAGGTACGTCATATGACTTTGCATTCATCACCCCATATCGCGACCACACGCATCCATACTTTGTCGCTTCCCCACCATTCACAATATGCTTTTGTGCTGACTTCGCGACAGATACGCAAGATAAGATGCGATCCACGTCCCGAAGGCTGCTCGCCATGCGCCCAGAACAGAACCCCGTGCCGGACCACCGACCGCATTACCGGCCGTGCAACTACTCGTGGGCAAGTGGAAGCCCTGGAGGGGGAAAATAGCTGGCTTCGCTCCCAGGTGGCCGAACTGCAGGCTCAATTGAAGGATTTGGGCGTGGAACCACGAACACCTGCATACAATAACCTTGCGCCCCCCACAGGCCCATCGTGGCCATCATCTGGTGCTACCAGCGAGTGGAATGAGGCTTCTCAGCGCCAGCCCACACCACCACATATGCCTGGCTATGCTCCCGCGAGCGGGCTGGAAAACAACAAACCGTTACCACAATTTAAACACGCCTCGTTTGGCGACAATTATCTTGGGCTATCCTCCTCCGACCCTCTCTTGAGTAACATCAAGGGAACATCCATATCCGTATTTGGCCACGAAATTGACATTACTGATTTCGTCGACCATCGCCAATATGATACTTCCGCCATGTCGTACAACCATTTCATTCGCATTGCGATGAATATCGACCATGTCGAACCTGTGCCTTTACCTGAGTACCACGAGCTAAGCGAGTACTGCAAGATATACCTCCGTTCCCTCAATCCGTACGTCATGCTGATAGACAAGCGTGATCTTATGAATTTAGTGTGGCGTGTAGGAAATGAACCGCATTACGAACCCACGGCAGCCGAGACGTCAACTCTTCATGGGGTGCTCGCCACGTTGAAATACCAGATCGCGGTTCGAAATGGTCAGTCGTCTATAGATGAGGCCCTCCAGCACTACCGCTATTCTCTGAGCTTCTTCCGGGAGCTGCTCCTCTCACATACTTGGCGAGATGTTCAGGCTTTGGCCATATTGAGTTATCACTTACGCAATTTTCCAAAGCCTGGCGCAGCCTGGTACATGAGCTCGACTACATTCTTGCTTGTCGTGGAACTTGGGTTTCATCGCTCCCACAAAGCGTGGGCGGATAGCAGTAGCAAAATGGACAAGCTGGAGATTGAGATGCGCAAACGTATCTTCTGGACCATGCATGCGCTCATAGTGAACCTTAGTGGACGATTAGGCAGACCTATGCCTATATGTCTCGACGAGGTCGATGTCGAATTTCCTGAGCCACTTGACGACAGCCTTCCTGGGGAGGATGTTGATGCGACTCCGTTCCGGAAGTGTTCTTTCCAGATTGGTATACAGATTTCAAAGTTTACTGTCCATCTGTCAAGATTGTATACGACGCTTTACTCCTTGAGTCGCGTTGACAGTTCATCCTACCTTGATACGGTGAGACTCCTGGAAGCTGGTCTTCGGCAATGGAAAGAAGAGCAACCTCAGGAGCTGCAAGATCCCGGTAGAGCATCTCGCGATGATTTTGTTTTTGCGTTATTCTTGGAATACTGGTATCAGGAGTATATACTACTGTTACATCACCCTGCTGTATGTCGGTCGAGAGATCCAGGAGTCATAAGTTCGAATTCGGATCGATGCCTGGTAGCATCTCAAAAGATGCTGCATACGTGCAACGAGCTGCGGAAGCTCCGGAGTCTGGATATTCCCTGGATCAACGCTGTTACTTATATCGCAGCTATTTTCACCACGCTTTTCATACATTTCCAGAGAAAAGACGAGATGGGGTCGGTCGAGATGACTAAGTTGCGGGATGATATGGATCAGTGGCTTCAAGTGATGGGCGATTGGGGTCAGCTCCTTGGTGCGTTTGTCCATTGAAATGCTTGTTCTATGTGCTAACTAAACGAATGAACAGGTTCCGGAAATGGCTTACAGCATGCAATACGTTCCATTGTCGAACGCTCACTGAGTGATATTAACGAGAGCATCTTCAAGAGGACAGCGAGCCAATCCCTTGCCCAAGTCGCACTACAAGCGCCCCAGGAACCCTCAGCAACACCGGTATACACCAATGGCAACCCTCACGATTCCTATGCGAACGCTACAGGCACCACTAGTGAATCTGTCATCGCAGCATCTAATCAAGCATATACTACGCCTCCAGTGACTTCAATGTATGCTTTCCATAATGGCACGACGGTCACTGCGAATTCTGTGCCTCACCACGCAACCGGTGGATATGACCATCAGCCGTACGCTAACACTCAAGACTCTGCTATCGCATCTTCTCACGCTGCTGCCCTCCAAGCAGCATCGTCCAATGGTGCCTCTCCGCGTCCGGAACATCAATATGTCTACAGCAACACGTCAGTAGCCAGTAACAGCCACCCGCCTTCTTATGTGGCCAACAATGTCAGCCCTGATGACTGGATCCGTTTCACAAGAACATATATGCAACAGACGTCTCCACAAGGTGATTACTTAAACACAGCAACAACGCTCATGGCATTAGGCGGTAGTAGAGACGCTGTATCCCAGCCCCCAGGAAATGAAGGCCAAAATAGTTTGAGCGAAGGACCGGTCATGCAGGGACAAGGTGCAAGTCCCATGCAATGGCCGGGTGTACAGACGAATTTCAACTCTAATGGTCATCACCCACTATAATCTCAAACGGACAGTCGAAGCGGACTATCATCACAGTTTCGTAATTATCACCTTGCTACCGCCCCTCAAGCAGGCCTCCACATTTGGGTCCGCAATGTTCTCAGTTCTTCCGCTGAATATCGGACTTTGGTCTTTTCCGAGGACCTGAAATGCTTTGTATGATTCTCTTAATGTCTCCTCACTTAGCTCTGCATGACGGATCACTTCCTCTTCGATACCAAAAACGAACATTTTCTTTAGCTTCCTTCTTCCATTTCCGGCGGTTTGATTTTGTTCGGATACGATACCACTGGTCAACTATTTCCTTTAGCACATTTGGGGGCGTTACTTTACTTTCGGGGAACCGTTGCTCAGCGTCACCGTTTACCCCAGGACATCAGTGCCGATGCTATATCTGGGTTGTTTGCACTCGCAGATGGGGAGAGGAACAAAAGGGGATATTCGAGTCTACAGACAGAGATTTAGGTAATATTCAAGAGACGAGGAGACATTACTGCCTCTCCAGTATCATACCGCTCTCGTCGAAGAATACAAGTGTCAATCCAGAAGCCAATACCCCTTGTCCTGTGTGTCTCTGCATATTTCGCATAGTCCCTAAATTACACCCCACAAGTCTCATGAGTATGACCTCGCAGTCCTTTCAATATATCATTTCCCCTATGCCATCCGTGCTACGCGCATTGTCTTGCTCCGCGAAATCCTTCATCATCGTCAGGTCAGAAAATAAATTTTCATGGAGAGGGGAAACTCGTACCGTCAGGCATTGTTTGTTCTTCTACGACTGACTGACCTGTTCGTCTGGAGATTGAGGTTTGTAGTCTGGATGGAGTGTGTGAGTGTTTGTTGATGCCCGAGATTGAACAGAGTGGGGTAAGATGATGAGGGAAGGGGCTTGGCTGTAGGGGGTCCGTTTGTACATGCATGCAGTGGATGTCCAATGATGTGTAGGTATTCCATCGTGGTCGTGCCAGGTGATGTAGTGGATGTGCTGGTCTTTGATGTATATTGAGGGAAGTAAGTGATTTGTAGCTTCGTTTTTATGGTTTGTAGTAAGGTGACCATTGTGAACAGACTATTGGGACTCGGAAGGTCATTGTTGAAGTTGATGTTTCTACATATGTACGTAGTTTTTTGCCATGTCTGCCAATGCAGATCGGCTGAACAGCGCCTCCTCTATTAACCTTATTAAGTGTATTATAGGGTTTAGCGCATCCCAGGATTGCTAGCCAATAGAGATTAAAGTCTGAAACCATCAATAGCATATAGAGGGTACGGTGGGAGGTTGTATTTAAGTGGAAAGTGTGGTTGACACCCTGTTCCAAGTCTAGCTAAAGCCGGTACTTAGTGTGGTAATACTCGTTATTCGCTCCGTATTGGGGGCGATTGCCTATCAGGCACCCCAACTTCCTGGTAACAGTCACAACATATATTTCAAAGGAACATCCTTCTCTTGAGTGCAAATACGTCTCTCCCATTTGTCTCCGCACTTACCACTGCTCTTCTCCATTTTACGCGTCGTACCAGAGCAATGGCAGCCACAACCACGAATATACCAACCACTGTGTCAGAATATCCTGGCCTGGGTCTCCCTTATGATTGTGTACTTTCCAGAAAAGAAGACTGCTATCCGACGGGCGTGCACAGCAGCTGCAACGGTGCCACAACCGAGTTAATATCTGTGAGGGAGCTAGCCATGATGGCGATCATGGATCAACTTACAGACAAGGTGAATTGGCATAAGAAAGTATTCGACGAAGGGGTACGTAATCTGATTGAATGCGAGCGGCATTTCTATGGACTTATTTATTATACAAAGATTGTATCAAAGTGGAAACTCGAAGCCCTTGCCGTCCCCGATGACGATTGGTGGAAACTTGCGACCGGGCGGAAGAACACATATCATGACGACGAGAACGATGCTTATGATAGTGTTGAACGCGGAATCCCAAATCATACAAAACTTGAAGGCATCGTCGATGAAACGACATTCAAAACGGTATATTGTGCCTCCATTCCTATGGCTCTATGCTAATCTTACCCGCTTAAGGTTATCAGAGAGCTTCAACTGAAGGCAGAGTATTTTGAAGCTACTAGTATTATTCCAACGCTGGATGCAGATGCAACTGTTGTCAAATCGGATACCATTGTATCTTCGAAACTTCATGAGTCTTTGCGGGATGCTTCCAGGATCCTCAGAGATGAGCAATCAGCCAGCCCTGACTGGCACCCCAACACGAATGATATGGTTCAAGATCTAGTGCATCCATCTATGTACCCATTGGTTTATGGCCGTACTCGGGGCTTTCGGGAGGAGCTTGTTGGCGTTACTAATGCCATTGAGAAGTGGGCTGGCAAGGGAGATGTTATCAACGGTACGGGCGGGAAACATAACGGACACACTCGTGACAGTTATATACCCCCGAATTTCTGGTCCTATCGATACCAATGGCTTCCCGCGAATGTTGCTTTCCAGGAAAACGGTACGGTCACATTTACGAGCTACATTAACAATCTTCATCCGGTAAAGCATGCCGACATATATCATACTATCGAAGAGCTCATCACCACGTCTTTGCCGATGTGGGATCAGTGTCTTGTTCTTAACGGACAAAAAGGTGCAGGACGAACAGATACCCGCATGGGGTTACCAGATCAGCCTGACGACAGAAACCCGGAAAACTGGATCCCATCGGACCCCATGGAGTGTGCTGATGCTGAAGTCAGTGTTGAACACGATCTGGATGATGATGATGATGAAGACGCTGAGACGAAATGGGAGGCGTTACGGAAGCCCCGAATTCCTGAAGTTCCTTTCGACGAGATTAGCTATATTCCAGATGATGAAATCAAGCTGATAAATAAGTTCAAAGATTCCGGCTTACAGGTTATCGTCAAAATCGCCTCGATTGAACTCAATCCAGAGAAACCGGATTTCCCGGCAGGTGGATGGCATGTCGAGGGGCAAATGAACGAACACATTGTTGCCACAGCACTGTATTACTTCGACAGTGAAAATGTCACGGATAGCCATCTCTCTTTCCGAACGCAAACTTCGGACGATCTGCAAAACAAATTAAAACTTGGCCAAGACGCGTACCGCTGGATGGTGAGTTATCCGATGATAATGTAGCGTGTTGTCTCGAGATAATGAAGTCTTGGTGAACTCTACTGACTATGCATCTGTACTTTAGGAGCATATATTCGGTGCGGAGCTTAGCAATGGCGAGTGCGTGCAAATGTACGGCAATGTCAATACTCCACAAGGCCGATTGCTTGCATTTCCAAATGTTCTGCACCATCGCGTGTCTTCATTCTCCTTAATCGATAAAACCAAGCCAGGTCATCGGCGCTTCATTGCGCTCTGGCTTGTCGACCCCCACATGCGCATCATTTCCACGGCGAACGTGCCTCCGCAACAGCAGGACTGGTGGCTGGAATCGATCTTCGGAGCCACCCCAGAGGCTCGCTCGAATGCTATTTCGAACATGCCTGTCGAACTTTCTAATCTACTGGGGCAGAAGTTGACTGACGCCGAGTTGACAATGGCGAACACAGGGAATCTTCCCCCCGAGTTGATGGATATGGTGCGAAAACATCACGATGCTCAAAAACACAACCTTCCGATGGGCCTTGAGGAGGCGAAAGAGCATCGATTGAAGCTCATGGAAGAGCGGGGAGCCTTTATTGAACTGGTACGAGATGTATGGCATCATACCCAGTACAGTTTCTGTGAACACTGATTGCATAATGGGATGCATGAGGTCTGACTATTTGGCCGGATTTCAAGGTTAGAGTAAGGTGCGTGGGAGCTGGCTGTCTAGATTCGTTCGTTAGAAAATGCCGAGACAAACAGAATGGGTTACAACGTAGTAGTACAAACGGTGGGGAAACAGAATTAAGAAAGTCGAACATGAATTAGACGGACTAGGAGCGTTAATACCTGTAGGCTTATAACTATCTTTACTCCATAGCCGAATGAGGAAGCAGATAGAAGGAATAATGTATGAAGGCATCCTATCTATAGCTATCAAGTAGGCCCTCTAAGAAGGAATTTTAGTCAGGGCAACATAAGGACATATAGTCTAAATTTTTTGAGACCTAAAACTTTAGTAGAGACACTTAGCATCCTACGAGTGCACTCGTTTGTGTTAGATATCGATGCGTGAGAGCGAGGCGTCGTGTTCCACGAATGTCTTGTAATGTCGAAAATGGAAGACTGTATAATCGGCTACAAAGGGGGTTTTGCTGGGTCAGCACATACATTCAAGAATAACACTGGGGTTCCACAGACGGCTTGAGAAGAATAGTTGTCTTGAATAGATACAGCATGTGAGGTGGACGTCAGCGCCTTGACAACGGAGATTCTTCATCTCCCCAAACAGTCCGCTTTTTACCCAGAAACCAGGAAAAGAAGGAATTGTATCACACCGGAGTTGCTCAATATGTTATTGCAAGTCATCGATACTGTATAGCGGAAGGAGAGATAGTAAAATGTATGCTGTGGGTACATCTCGTGCTAGTTTATGGCTGGACCCTGCCTGCACTGACTCGCAAGAGGCGCATTATTCTTATGGTGGGAAGTCGTTGTACGCACAAGCGGATATTCCACATGGTTCAAATTGTAAGGCTAGGAGAAGTTTAGTGAATATCAATTTTACAATCAAAGGACACAAAGCTGGTGCTTCGCTAGTCAAGAATTTGGACAATGTGTTGTCGTTGCCGGGGCCGGGGCCGGGTCCTCCACGGCTCGGGGAGATCTGATCGCGCAGTAGCTCCCCCCACTAGATGACCACTGATGGACATCCGTCCCGTCCGGCTCCCAATTGTGCCGTGGGCGGTCTATGATGTGTCTTCGCTTGTCCTTACCCCGCTCGGACGCTAGAATGAGCTGTCATACCGCCCCACTCAAATTGATTCGAATATTAACCTTTATATATTGTTTTGAACAAAACATTTACATATAACAAGAATCACATGATTTGCATCGGTGGTTTAGTGGTAAAATTAGCCGTTGCCAAGACTTGAGCGTTCAGTTCAATTCCTGATAGCAACATCGGCTAGCCCCGGGTTCGATTCCCGGCCGATGCAATAATAGCTTTCTTTTTTTTTCCTTTTTGCTCCTTTTTGGCACGTAGAGGAAAACGGAGAGAGACATCTGCGGGTCTGAAACCGAGATCAGAGGGCGATTGATTGCATTTTTTGCGACTGGATATTGAAAGGTGTAGTAGCCTGAGTCGTACACGCGATACTATACTACCACGAACATCATCATGTATTTATTTTATTGATTGGTGGAGTTTTGGATGGAGGATGCTCAAACTACTGATTGACAATGTTCAAGCATTGGAAAAGCTTCAGTGTGTTCCTCATTCCATTGGATTTGGTATCCTTCTTGGGCGCCTTGTTTTTGACCTTTGTTGACACCCAAACTACAGTAATGGTGCCTATAAATGGCCAAGTACTTATTATCCACAGGTATACTGCGAATATCATACTCATTTCTGGGTAGTATGGATATATGTTCTCACGAGGTATGTAATCGCAATAGGGCGGACAATTTTTTATGCACGCGATGCCTGCCATCACGATTTACAACACCTCAAATCTTACAAGAACTTCTTTGCTATAGTAACTTATGAGGCGTCATTTTCAAAAATTTTGATCGTTTTTTGATAGCACATTATGCATTTCACATTGTACTGCGGTAAAGTCACATAGAATCCGCGACAGGTACGATCCCAGAGTATTGGCATTGTCCATCGTTTGGCGCCCTGCACAAAAAAAAGGTGAGTGATACAGGTTGATTCAATTCGTCTCTTTTGCGTTTCGTGGATAGGCAACGTGACGATGGGGGTTATTGCTCCCTGGCAAGTGAACGGAAGTCGGAAACATGATGATATCATGGAACTACGCGTGAGCCAAGCTTGTACCGGAGAATCTATGATAACCATAGGCACCATCCATGTATAGCTGCAGAAATATAATTAACAGGTATCTCTTGTAGCGAAATCTGGTTGGTATATACGGAAAGCGGGGGGCTACCAATCCTGCGGTCGGAGTTGGTCCAAGCAAATCGCTAGGAAACAAATTTCTTTAAAATGCATGAGCTCACGACATGATGAATAGAGACAACATGAAAGTATTTTCCGAGTTCGCTTAGACTAGTGACAGGAACCGCCCATTTCCCATGATTGAAGAGGTGAAAAGACCGTAAATGAAATTTCCTTTGAGTTTTCATATCTTTGCTTAACCCTTCATCGTTGGAACTCGACTCCAGTCCACCTTCATCGTTTTCTATCGGATCATCCTCTTCAAAATGAAAACCTTCGTCATTCTTCAGGCTATTTTGGCCCTGACATTTGGAGCCGCCATCGCCCAAGACACATTCGCGACAAATTCATCCTCTGTTCTCATAACAAGCACATCACGCCCAATACAGCCCAGCGGTACTCCCAGGCAGACCCAGAAAAAGCCACCCTCTACCTGGTCTACCTGGCAAGTCCAACAAGCAAGCAACACCAAGTTTTGCACACTTTCGGAGCTGAACAAGCGGCTTTGCGCCACGTTGAACAGACATGTTCAGACCTGCGCCACCAACATCAACCAAGAAATACGCCCTGTCATATGCACACAAGATTCCTCGGAGTATCTTCTCAACAGTTTGATGGCCCAGGAGCCTTGTACGGGTATCGATTCCAACGACGAGATGACATCGCAAGTGTGTTTGTTGTGGTGGTCTCAGAGTGATAGGTGCCGAAGGCGGGTTGTTGGGGTCATGAAGAGGTGTCCAGAGTATCACTTACTGTATGAATTGGTTGGATGGAACCATTTTTTGAATAAGTCATAGTCACCTTGTCACTCTGAGTCGCGGAGAATAACGTAAAGAGAACAGGGCTGGGGTGGAATGAGTTTTGAGCACTTCTTTGATTCTCCTTTGTAAAGCTGGTAGGCTGTTGTAATGCGAGGGAGACAGTAGGGTGATTCTTTGGTAAAACAACAGTTTTTGGGGACAGATTGTTAAGCAAATGGTATTTGAGAGAAATTAATCCAATGGTGGTATCTAGGATTCGGTCAAGCTCTCCTAGATTATACCTTTTTTTGACTATGCAATATACAGGTTCGATTACTCGGTAATTACCTGCAAATACTGACTGCCCTTAATCGCCCTATCTTAATGCTTCAACTTGTCTACCATTGTTTGTTTCCGTGCCATTTACCAGACAAATAACTCATAGTTGTCTCCGGTGCATTTCGGCCAGGAAATAATTAGTGATTGGTCATCTTTTATGGTCTTTGCGCTCTAGATTCGAGGACGGCATTTTATCAATTGCGAAATTTAAGCAGCCACCGCAAAGAATACTTCTATAGAAACAAAACAGTATAGTTCGGACGGGAAAAGGTATGTAACAATGTATTTTTGTGTAGCCTAATAATCATCTCGAGCCATTATCTTCGAGCTACCAACAATTCTGTCATGAAAACAACTGGTACAACTAGGATAATAACGGAGAAAATGAACAGTACCGATCTGTTCCCATTCGTCGACCCTATAATTGTCGCAAGCAGTAAAGAGATGGCCACACCAAAAAGCAGCTTAGCGGGCAAAATATATCGCCATTGACGGGTTATCAAGAACAACTCGTAAGGCAGCAAGCTTGCTATAAATACGATCACAAAACTCTTCGCCCACCAATTATTGATCCTAGGGTAAATAGTAGCTGCCTGTGATATTTTCCCGTTTTCTTCGCTCGTGCTGCTAAGTGGCGAGGTATAGGATATTGAACCTCCCCGTAGTTGCTTATTGATGCGATGGGAAAGTTCCTTTTCCGGCGTGTGTCGCTGGGCCAGTCCCGTGGTAAGTGTGGAGCCAAGCTGGTCTTGCATACTTTCGGCGAGTTCGAAAACTGCTCTGACCTCGCCTGATATGTGGACAAACTCGTGTTTCCTGAGCATGTACTTTGCATAAAACCAAGTCGTAAGCATAGCAAGAGACCAAAGAAGCAGCAGGCAAAACGTTATGTAGAGTAGAAGAAAGGAGAACCCCCATTTGTAGGTCTTGGGAATATGTTAGCTCAGTGTAAGGATAGAGAAACGAGGATTGCTTACTTTCGTCGCTTGACAGGTTCCTGCTGAAACGATATTTGTATAGTCATATGTATCGTTGAGATGCATCCACATCGCTTTTGAAGGATTGTCATCATGACTGTATACCTCGAGTTCATGTCCCAGGAAATGCGCCGTTATGTTGAGTACCGGAGGAGGTAACGCAATGCTCTCGAAGTTAGACCGCGTATAATTTTGGCCTCCTAAGCCATATGCATTCGTGTCTTGTGACAACATACGTCAGAAACAATCAAATCATACTAAAAGTTGAACTGAGCCAATGGAAAAACACTCACATCGACTGACCAGGTATGGCATGGCACAGTTTAGATCCTTATTATCTTCGGAAAGGCCTTTGAGATCTACAACTCCAACGTTCAGGAGCCAGGGTCGAGGGGAACACTCTCCATATTCTATCCTCCCATAGTTAAGTAGAGGGTCCACTGTCACAGTTTTTAGTTACAAATTCAACCTGAGAATCAAATTTGAGCGGTGCTGTCTCACCTCCATTATTTCCCTGGGAAGTGACAAGGTAGTCCTTAGTTCGATTGATTCTATCACCGTCATGAATAACAAAGTAGATCCTCTGGAAAGAGTCAAATGCCAACAGATTACTTGATCGATCTGGCACGTACGCTTTCGTATTTGTCGTGTAACTTGTCATTGCGCTAGCCAAGGTTGGGAAGGCAAGGATGAAGCAAAGGGTCGATAGGATACAAGTCATTGCCGCTTTAGAGTTGAGACGGTGCCGATATACGAAATCTCTCAGAAGTTTCGGGATTGCGAACAACAATGGTTGATCCTGGAGGAATACAGTGCGGTAGGTGTGGAATGTAACAGGCCCGCGACATATCATCGACACGGTAACATATTTTTTAATAACGTTCCACGATATAAGCCCTATAATGCCTTGCCCGCCTCTTCCAACAACCTAATTACCATCCTGTTAGTTCGGAATGAATGATTTGTACGGAGACATATTGGCGGCTTACAATATCCCAGGCAACATCAATCGCTTTCGCAGTGCTGAAACTTAACGGTCCAAACCCAAGAGTGACCTGGAAGAGCCCTGAACCAGACCAACGAGACCAAAATAAGTTCGCGGGGTACACACTGAAAGAATCATCCGGTCTACATGCACTTCTGTCTGCTTTCCCGTTTAGTGACCACTTATTACTAGCCAAAATGGTAACACCGCCGAGAAGGAAGAGGAACCACAGCACCACCAGGACCCAGGTAATCGCAAGAAGCCAGCGTTTTCGTATATCACTCCAAGGCCATCGCGTCACTTGGGGGGATAACAGAGTGTAGCGCGACATGACAAGGACATTGGCTTCTGGTAGCGGTGCGAGGCCAATGGTTAAGCATATGAAGGTTGGATATACGATTGCTTTTGTAAGTACAGTCCTTGCGCATGGTTCAAACACAGGAAAGATTTTCGAAACAAAGCCTCATTTCGCTTCGCCTCCACTGAGACCTATGGTGCTGCGGACGTCCATACTTTCCCTTAACGGGTATTTTGGCCCCCCGACTTCACTTAAGGCCTCCAGGCTTAGCTGACGATACGTCACCATGTGCTTGCTATTGGGTTCGTCGTGCGATCGAATTTCACGTGAGGGTACTAATGAAGCCACAGTATTCTATGCTCATGCAAAGGGATATGAATGCACTCGAAAAACTAAATGTTGTTGGCAATTTTTTCTGTTTCTGTACGCAGTACATCTGAAGTTGTGCAGAGGACCGATATATCGTTCTGTAGCTTTTTTCGAGCTAATATACATTATTGTTTAAGACGCGCTATTAGCAGGGGTCGAACTGGACATTAACAAAAAAGGGGTGACAAAAATAGTTGGGCGGCCTTAACTACCATAAACGACCGTAAAAAGGACAATGACATCACGATTGGTGTTCATGGTTGAAGAACCACATATCTGCTATCGTGAGCTAGTGTACAAAGTATCTCAAATTTTCCTCAGTAACATAATGCTCGAAGGCACCGGGACTTTATTCACCAGAGTTAGTCGAGTTTTACGTGCAGTTCGTATACTTAAATCTAGTGGCTGACAAAGAGCAACGCTGTCCTAAAAGAGGCTTATGCTACTTTCACTGTGCAAAAAACCCGGCATGGTTTCAGGATAGTCTACCATCCATCAGCATCAATCGAGCTAGCAAGGGTTATAAGGCGAACTGCTCTAGAATTCTGCGTTTCGATTTGTAGAATGTATTCTTGATTTCCAGTAGGTCGGTACCACCATGTTAGAATGCCTGAATGCAAGTTAGAAGTGTTGAAAATCGTAAAAGTCAAGGAAATACGGGTGTCAACCACAGGAGGCAAATGGCGATCCATTGGAGCACTTGTAGCCGTCTTTGCTATACCTTGAGTACCGAGTCGTCTTATCGACTCATTACGTTGATTTGCATTTTAAGACATTAATAATGTACTCCCAGCTTCAAATATGGGCGTCATAGCACAACAACACTGGCTACCATTTAAAACGGGCATACAAACTGCACACGACGTGAAACAAATATGATGATTCCATGAATTGAGTTAATACAGGTAAACTACAATGACAGATTTTTTCACCTCCCATTTCTGCCTACCATCGGCAGATATAGACCCATCCAACGCCAATGCAGATACATGCCGACGCAAACGCCAAATACAAATACACATTGACCCACGAAATGAATCGGCCCCTTTCCAAACCTTACTCAAAAGTGTTCTCTCTATCAACGAAAACATCCTCCAACTCGGCGAAATTATGGAAGTGCAGAGGGCGGTGGATGGCATCGTAGAACTTTGGCGGAGTGTCCAGCTTGACACGGACTGGCTGCTTCTCTACATTGCTGAACGCGCTTCCCATGAAGCTGTAGTTCCAGACACCGTTGTCGGGTACGAGGAAATAACCGCGAATCTTGTCAGAAAGCAGTAACTGGCATTTCTCGCCGAAAGAAGTAGAGAAACCGGAGGGATTGTCAGACATGGTATCCTTGTTGATCGCACCCCATTTGTAGCCTGCGGGAGTGAGTGCCCAAGCAGCAAGGGAAACGGAACCAGGTGTGAAAGAAACAGTCATAGAAACTGTTTTCTTGTCCCAGGTTGCATGTTGATTCATGAGACGGGCATGCTGTGTCACATCGCTAGCTTGCATGTATGGAGGCTCATTTCCGCTGACGGTGTGAATTATGCCCAGGGGCTCAAGGTCGTTAAGATATTCGTGCTGTGGCAGTTCTTTGGGTAACTGAACATCGCGAGTGTTGCCAACCTGAGGGATCATGACGATGTTGACGATTTCCTTAACTTGGTCATTGTCGCGTGGAGACTTTCCGTACAGATAGCCAGCCACCTGAACGCGAAGATCTGCAATGGCAATGAAGCGCTTCAGCACATTCTTGGGCATAACATAAGTGAAATGACCCTCCTCCTTGACATCCTCGGAATTGATATAGATGTTGTTGGCGCGGGTACGAAGATTCGATGTCGCCACAGCTCGTGTGCGCCACTCAGTCTTAGAAGCGAAAGAAGCTTGTTCATATTGAGAGGTCGTCGTGATGACCATCTCTTCGCCGTGGATATTTTGGGTCTTAGTAGTGACGGCTGTCAGCTGCTGTTGCTCCTCTTGCTGTTTGTCGATCTCGGCGGCTTGCTGACGTTGCATAGATGGAGCTGAGATTTCCATACCAAGAATAATGTCACGAACTTCGCTGCTGGTGAGAGAAGAAGTGTTGACATTGTTCTTTTTGCCATAGTCGAGCAAGATAAGGTCTCGAAGCTGGGTTTCAACCTTGATCCATTCTTCATCCGACAGAGAAGGCCAAATGTGATGTTCCTGCGTGATCACTGTCTTGTCTGGGCGTAGGAGCAGTTTGGTTTTATCTTGGTTGACGTGCAGAGCACGAAGAATCAAGATCAACCGTGAGAACGCAGTGTACGATGAAATTGTCTTGAGCCACTCATCGTACAGATTGAAGAGCACCATCTGAGGTCCGGTGGCACGGAGAATCATATCGCCGAGCTTCTCCACCTTCATGGCAGCCTGGAAGGGCAATTGTAGCTCAGACGCACGAATCGAGATGTTAGGGAAATCGAGCAGATGGACTTCTAGAGGGTCCAACAAACCCTTGCGAGTGACGATAAGCTGCTTGGGCTGCTCTTCCACAGGCAACGAACGAATAAGGGCTGCGACTTCCTCTGCAGTCTTCCATTTGGCCAGTTGACCAAGACGTTTCTGGCCTGCCCAAACGCTGGTATGAATGATCTTCAGGAAAAGTTGTCCGGTACGTGGGTTGAAGATGAAGATGGCTCCATTGATCGGCTTCGTCGTCAAATTACCCTCGAATGTTTTGTGGATCGTGACGCGGTACACGTTGGTATCATCAATGAATAGCTGGACCTGGTTGCTGAATAGCTCCGAATAGTTCTGTGAGTTGAGAAACTCTTGGTTGCTCTCTGAGGCGTACAGCTGCAAGCCCTTCCTGATACGCTCCCGTAGGACGTAAAGAGCGGGATTGGCTTTCATGATCTTCGCCATGGCCTGCTGCATAAGCATTTTGAGACCTGGGAAATACTGACCATAGGCCGAGTACAAATTGTATGCCAGGTCTATAGCAATCATCAAACCTGTGGCGGAGGGGTAGATGCTCATGCTGTCCTGAGTATAATCCAAGTACTTAGCACGAACGTAGCGTTCAACATCGTGCGAATCATAATCGCCATAACGCAATTGGACATCGATCCAGAACTTGTTTGTCGTGGTCGCAGTCATATTGTCCTTGTTATCGTAAAGCATCGACGGAGGAGAAACGCTCCATTTGTGGCTTGCGAACAGGAGAATATCAGCGCAGGAGCTATTCATCTTGTAGGACTTTCGGGGATGAATCGTTTCTTTCTGTACGGTTTCGACGCCCAAGGCTTCCAGCTCTTGATCAAAAACTTGGCACAGATCCATCACAACAGATTCGTGTATCTTTTGCCACAAATGGGCGCGGAAAATTTGGATGAGAGAAATTTTGAGCGTGGGAATCTTGCCGTGCAAGAAGATCCCAGTAAGATCCAATTGGACTTGGAAACCGACGTAGACGTTCGCACGATTGATTGTTGGTGACCACCAGAGAGTGAAACGACGATTGGGGATTTGATTCAGACCGGATCGTTGAGCGTTGGTGAGCTTTTTGAATTTCATGGACTCCCTAAAACAGAAATGTTAGTAAACGCCAATGTATAACGCTGTACTTGATAGAAAGATTCAAGGTAGGAATAAGGATAGACTCCAAATTTGTGAGTACAAAGTCGGTTCCACTCAACTAGGGGTGATGCAGTGGGTGATCATGGTCTCAAAGAGCCACACCACGCGATGTCTCAATACCGTTTCGTACCCAGGTAAAATTTGATATCAAACCCTAGGTGCAGAGTCGTCTGCTATCGAGACACCGCATGGCACAGCGGATTGACATACTGATTATGTACTGTGACCACCCTGGTTGTGTGTGGTTGACTTTATACCCACACTTTTGAAATTTGAAAATTTTTGGTAAGGGGGAGGGGGGTATAAAAGGAAAAGGGATTTCAACGTACTCAAATCCAGAGGCCTTCTCCCAAAACAGACCCTCCCAGGAAGGGAATGCAGTCGCCTTGAATAGGGTATGCTCCAAGATCGTTTCCACACCGCCCAACGCTTGTATAACATCCGTCCGGTATGCGTTCAGGTTCCACAACTTTCCATCGTGGCGTTGACTGGTCCACCAGAAAGGGTTGCTCTTCATTTGTTGATAAATCTTGAATTCAGTCCTAGCTCGGAAACCTTTGTCGAAGCTAAGGGTACTCCTATCCTTCTGGAAAAGAGTGTTGATACGAGGCAGACCACGGTCCCAGCTATCTTCGAGATCCTCAAGGGTTAGTCGTCGATTCTGCTGATGAGCTTCTTGTCGCTTCTGGGAATATTCCATCCAGACACGTTGCGAGTCCACGAATTCAGATTCCCAAGGAATGATGTAACGGAAAATGTTCGGGATAAGCGTCTCTTCATCGTGAGACATTCCAGCACGGTAATGGGTAACACCGGTATCGGTCTGCTTGGACCAGCGCTTGTCGCTGGCGGGAATAAGGATGTGAGATCCTGAGATCATACCCAAACCACCAAGTTCTTTGGGTGTATAGAAGACGGCTGGGGGGAAACGGGAAGGCATTTTAGAATTGAGGCCAATCTTTACCCGGGTCTGAATCTTGGTTTCACACTTGACAATTGTATCGAGAAGCTGGACAGTCGAGACTGCAGCCTCTCTGTAATATGTAAAGAGTGCAATGAGCGTGGTATTCCACTTATTGGCAATCTTTGTAAAGGTTGTAGAACCAGAAGACATCAGAATCTGCCGGATGCGGTTGTTGAATTTGGCAATGTCTTCTTCCGTGACCTGTAAGAAAGCATGTGCAGTACGTTCCTTGGTTGCGTTGTCGACTAATGACCACACACTGTCTTTTGTGGGGAATTCATCGCTGAGGTTGCGTATCTTGGGCAAGATGCGGACTTCGAAACCGCACATGGAGAACAAAAGATTAGGGTTGTCACGGCTGTAGACACTCGCAAACGTGTCATCCCATTCGATCGTAGTGAGAGACCGTGGAAGGCGGTTCTTCAAGTCCCAGAATACCGCGCGCCCAAGATTGACATCGTGGCGCATGAGTCGCATTCTAGAATCGCGAGGCCAGCACTTCTTATTGCGATAACCGATGACATTTTCGAAATTCGGATCAGGATTCTCTGTTAAGAAGCGCTGAATGAGGTCACGCGACTCATCCGCAGTGAATCTGAAGAAGACCCAAATCCGGTCGATGTAACGCGTATACAATCGGATGGGATGACGAACCTCCGTTTCTTTATCTTTGAACTGAAGGAAGTCGTTAGGGCTCTCAGGGGCCCCTGCAATCTCGTTCGCTCGCTGAAGACCCAAAAGGAGGATATCTAGGACAAGGCCGTAGTATTGGAAAACGAAAGCGGAGAACTGCAATCCGCGAATCATACCATAAGCATTTACGTGATTCATGTCCTTGTAGTTGAGTTGAACATTATTCTTTGATGTAATGTAGTCCGCGAGATCATGCTGCATGATCAATCGTAGCAACCGGTTGAGGAGAGTGAGGTCCATTTTCTCGTATACCTTGGACAGTTGCGTCTCGATCATGACATTGCATTCGCCATCTTGGTATTCCCAGACTTTATCGAGATTGTTAATTCCTTGGGCCCACTTGTACGTCAGAAGAGGAGGGACCTCGGTGTCGGAAGGTTTGATCCACCCGGGGAATAGGTGTCGCTGGTCAGCTTGATACCAAAGGTACTGGTCGAGGTATGCATCTGTGATTTTCTCCATGGGTTCGATATCGTAGACGGGATTGATTGTGCTGTAGTTATCATTCATGTCAATGCCGACTTCCTTGAACGCACGCTGCGTGAGCATGAAACGTTTGATTCTAGCCAGGGTAGTTCCCGGCGAGTCGTATGCCTGTTCAATCAATGCCAACTCTTCACGTTGGCTCTGATTCAAGCGACCTTTGACGGAGTATGCTTCCCGAAGACGCTCAAGAGCAAGAATGAGAATTTTCGTATCATGCTTGTAGGACACACTAGGGAAAGGAATGGGTTGGAACTTTCGCGCCTCCAACCAATGAACCATAGTGGTGTGGATTGCAACAGCCTCTTCGGGCGACACGTATGGTCCATCCTTCATGTAGTTGTGTTGACGTTCTTGTTCGGCCTTCAACCACAGACGGGTCAACCGACCGAGGTTCTTCTTGGCGACAGTTTTGTCTACGGTGGCGCCTCGTCGGATACGCTCTCGGTTGTAGTGTGCAACTGAAATCCACCAATCTGCCTTGCTCTTGACATAACGTAGAATTATGTTCTCGATGGGCGCGGGCAGGCCAGGAACCTTCCATGGGATGTTACTCTTCCAACATCGCCAGGCTTCCGATAGATGCTGAAGAACAGTGTTGACCTTATTTTGCTTGATACCTTCTGGCATCATGTCCGTGAGGTCACTCATGACAGCTGCACGAAGCTCCAAGTCAAAGTGGGACTCAACTCGCTGTTTTGTTACCGTTTTTGCGACGCCCTTGCTGTGTCTACCTTCGAATTGACGCGAAAGCAGGTTTCCAAGCCAGCGTTCCAATAACGGTATGATACCGCGCATGAAAAAAAGCCATACACGCCAGGCAGGAGCCCAGAAACCACAACCAGGACCTTTTCCAACAGGGCCAGAGTTGAATCGATAGTAGATGAGATGCTTCAAGTCTTTGCAGGAGCGGATTTGGTGCATAAGTTTGTACTTGTAGCGATACATACCCGTCAGCTGTCCGACATGGTTGAATGCGTACAATATACCGTCTGCAAGTCGGAAAGCATCGAGTTCGCCCAGACGGAATTGAACTTGCAAGTCGACGATAAGTTTGGTCAATCGTAAAATTTCGCGCATCAGGTGGAAGGCGTTTCCGAACCGCGACTTTTTACGTTCTTTGGTAGTCAAGGTTTTTACCGGCTTCAGATTGAAGTTGTAGTCCAGATGCAGATAGGTAAGGTTTTTCCTGTGAATAAGGAGATTCAACATGTTGTAACCTTGACGGCAGACTTGGAGCCCGGCTTCAACCCAGTCAATCTTGGATTGCTGAAAGAACTTCGTGCCTTTCAATGTACGCATCAAATTTTGTTTGTTCTGTGCTTTTGCTGGGCGCTTATGCAGTTCATTGAGAACGTAAGTCTTCAGCAGCTTCTGGTAAGACACGCGTACTTTCACCGGTTGACCGGATGGCACATGCTCAAGGTACCACTGTTTGACTAATGGAACATCTTGTGCCCTCACCATCCTACCTGAGCGTTTGTCAAAGGGGTGCGGGGCCCACCAAAGAGCGATGGTAGAAGCTGTGTCAGGGGTATATAGCTCTTCTTCATCCATGAAAGGCTCCAGTTCATCCATCATTTCGAAGTCATCGTCTTCATCCTCGTCGTTTCCATAGCCGAATACTTGGTCTTCATGGCTGACTGTAATATTCTTGGGCGCTACCGCACGGGATGATATAGGGTTGATGGTAGGATCAAAGTAAAAAGCAGGCAGATCAGGATTGTCATCTGACCGAATGTAAACCACGAGGGGATACGAGTGCCATGCTAGTTTGACGCTACGTGGGAGTGAATTATACAAGAACGGAAATGACACCCGGTATTCGGTTCGAACGGGCGAACGGAAGATGATTCGGTCGATTGCATTAAACTCCCCAAAATCTTCGTCATTGGGGTCAATGTCCTTGTACAGCGGCTCGAAACGCGGGCCACCAGGCATGGACACATTCAACGCTTTCGCAGTCAGGAAACTATCCAGGTCGAACATGTGAAAATAGTTCTTATCCACCACATCACTCAGGAGCTGACGACTGAGTCGATACAGAGTCGCCATCTGCGGGAGATCCAGATTCCAGGTTTCGTAACTCGGGCCATTGACGTGCGGCGTGTCGAGCAACGGACGGTGATCATAAAACCACTCGATAACGGCCTCATCTTCTTCTGGGTCAAGCTCGAGAGCGATGGGCTCCAGTGGCTCGGCATCTTCAATTTGTTCCGAATAATTCGTTGGCGCCTCTTCGTCGTCCATCGGTGGAAATCTAGCACGTCTAAAATGCCGACGGTCGCTCTTCTCCTTTCGCATTGCCAGCCACATTGCCGCCCACTGCGCGTGGTATACGGGCTCGATTACACGGGGTACTTCGTTGACAAGTGTGAGGCAGCCATTGGTATGATAAAGGACCTTGACCTCTCGCTTGTTTTCCCACGGCATAGGCATGTTCTCGAGCAACTTTAGGACCGCATGTGGCATGAACTTGAGGGCTCCCAGATAGCTTCGCTTATCGCTTGTGAACTTCTTCTGTGAAACATCCCCAATGTCCTTGAAAATCTTGCGCAAATGCTCCGGAGGCATATCTGCCTTTTGCGTTTCCACAAAGCCTGCCTTTCGTCGCTCCCCAAACCTCTGTCGCTGGCGCTTGAGCCATTCCTTCTTCTTCTGCGAAAATTTGGCAATCTGTGGATCCGAAGGAGGTAGGGTGCCAGGAAGACCCAGCGGAGGAGGTATGGAGCTAGGTGGTGGAGGTATTGAGCTGGGCGGAGGTGGAGGAGGCGGAGGGGGCTCGTAGCTCGCACCAGGAGGGCCCGGTGGAGGTGGCGGAGGAGGAGGCGGAGGTGGAGGTGGCGTCTCCATTTGTATTTGCGAAGACAACTTACTCTATTGATATCGGAGGCGGTCGAACAGAAAGTTCGGGCGCGTGGTGTTTGTGTCGCAGCGCCTAGGAGTCGAGCTCAAAAGCTCCCGATGACCCTGCCGCGTCGCCACAAGCTGCGCACACAAGATAATTGGAGATCAAGTGTCGCGCTGAGTATTGTAGATGGGATTAACGCGTTGAGTTGAAATAAAACCCCACGCGATGAGGGGGATCGCGATGAAGAGGGAGGAGTGGCGTTGGACTCTAGACATATCTTTTCTCGATCCCTCGCGCAAGGCACCAGAGGTCACGTGCTCTAGCGCCTTGGCACTAGCGTAAGCGAGCCTCACACAACACCGAACTTTGATATCGCGAAAACTTGACACGACTTTCGCCGACAACCACGCCCGGTACGTACACACGGTGCAGCATCCAGGTCTTTACTAACATCTAGCTTTTAGACTCAGGTACGCGCAATTTTTCGTACTTCCTCATATCCTCCCATTCGAACGCCACTCACACGTCGCAGAATTCCTCACGTCTGACCTTCCGGGAACACATCAAAAATGCCGTCCACTCGTCTCACCTACGTACGTTCAAGCGACCGCCGACTCGAATGCAGAAATTGAATGGTTGGAAAAATGGATTACAGCTGACCATTTCACAGCGCCGAAGGGCTCCCTACAACACCACCAGCAACAATGTCCGCGTGATCAAGGTTAGTTAAATGGACATATCTGCCGATGGAAGGGATACTAAAACATGTACAAGACTCCTGGTGGAAAGCTCCGATACCTGCACATCAAGAAGAAGGGAACTGCCCCCAAGTGCGGTGTAAGTTGTCTGTGAGCAGCAGCACAGGGACGAATATTGACAAAACCAGGACTGCGGCATCAAGCTTGCTGGTATCCCTGCCCTCCGCCCCCGCGAGTACGCTACCGTTTCCCGCCCCAAGAAGACCGTCCAGCGCGCCTACGGTGGTTCGCGATGCGCCAACTGCGTCCAGGACCGCATTGTCCGTGCTTTCTTGATCGAGGAGCAAAAGGTCGTGAAGAAGGTCCTCAAGGAGTCACAGCAGAAGAAGCGTTAAAAGGGGTTCGATGGTGAATGATGAGCGACGGGTGTCGAAAACTGGTCAATCGGTGTTCATGTGCATTGCGGGCAGTCCGGTTTGGGCGGGCTTCATTAGGAATTCACGATATTAGGCGATTTCTGCATTGCTCGGACGTCCACAAGGACTGTTTTCTGAGTAGAATAAACTCAGTACAAGCACGGCCACTATCTTGATGAGTGAGGGAGTATCACGATGAATGAAATATCAGGCTACCGCCCAGACAATACAATCCAGCGTCTCCACAAACGCCATCAATCTATTTATAATCATTCGCAGTACCTCTCGATGAACCCCATTGCCGATCTGCAGCATAGTCAAACCTACTATTCATAGGATTTCGGGGTTTGAGTTTGCATAGAGATGAGCTTCAGACCCTACGTGATGAACTCAATGAAAAGTACCTAAGTATGTACAAACATTTGAATATATTAATGAAGATTGGCCCAGATATCCATCTATCGTATTCCTTTCAGTCAATCCTGACCAGCCGATTTGTAACGAAGTTGTAGGGGAAGGATATTGGTCACCTAAATATCATTCAAAGTATCGTTACAAGGCATGCTTCAACTTTTCAAGGTGCCTGGTTGAGCTGTTTCATAAGTGTTCGTGATGCCCAGGCCTCCGACACCTTTTTAAGGCAGGAACTCCCGAAACCGGCATGTCAAGCCGATTACTGAAGACCTCCACCCTCACCCACCACTACTTATGTACATCGCAGTTCTCTTCTGCAAATAACTGTACAAGCTTTATATTGGAGGGTAATGAATCAACAAAGAAAGCATTTCAACCCGCAAGGGATTCTCTTCAAGCAGCGAAAAGCATCACGTTTCTCAAAACCTCTCCCCATGCAGCGCGCCAAGCGAAACAGAGACGCCTCCAAAACGATACATGCAACAACACAGAAACATCCGACAATTATGGCCAGCGGCGTGCGAGTATGGCCTGGGAGCCTCTCGCTGTCCAGCCTGATCAAGCTAGCAGTCCTTCCACTTAATTGCAATTCGTGGCTTGGCCGCCTTGTGTTGTTTGACCCCAATCCCATCTCTACCATCCCAGATTCCCTCTAAAGAAGAGACACCTCCACTTCTTTACTCCGGATTTTCCACCACCTCCTCCCTTTCCTTTCACGCTTCTTTGCGGAGTTGTTCATACCCATTCGATTCTTCGGCCGGCCCGCTCTTATTTTCCCTGTCTATAATTTATATTCGTCTTGTTTCCATTTGTATATTTTTCATATATTGTGGAATATTCCCGTTAAAATGTACAGCAAAGTGGTGTTTGTATCCCTTGTTGCACTTGCATCATGTGCTCCACAACGAGGAAAAGGCAAACAGCAGACGGCCGCCCAGCAGGTAGCACAGATCCCCCAGGGAGTCTCCAAGGCCACAGATGGCTCCATGATCCTCGACGCCACTGCCAACGTAAACGGTCTCCCCATTCGCTTCAAGGTCGCTGCTCCGGCCGACCAGTTTATGGCTGCTTCTGGAGTGCCAGGTGCCGCAGCAACGAGCGCTAACGGGACAATGGGTATGTACAGCGAACATTTACTCTGTTCAAGATTGTTGATAGGACCCAGGTGTCAATGTTCTCCTCCACGGAGACGGCGGTGACTCTTTCGTCAAGTTCCCCAACCAAGCGGTACAGGCCAACACCATGGGCGTAGTCCTCCTCGCCCCCAACGACAACCTCTTCTGGGGCGGCGGCTCTGGTCTCCAAAGAACCGATGGTGTAGCGCACGCTCAAGCCGTTAACGACTTTGTCAAAAACGTCATGCCGCAAGTAGCCGCCTTCGACAGCAACAACGTCGTTTTCTCGGGCGTGTCCGGCGGTTCCCTCCTCATGAGCGGTTTCTTCATCCCAGCACAGATGCAGAACTTCCCCAACAGTGCCGTTGAATTGAACTGCGGTGGCATGGCACCACAGGTCGATGTCGTGGACCCAGCAACCGTCGCCAACACCAGGATTCACTTCCAGTCCACACAGTCGGAGCTAAAGCTCCTACAGGGCTCTATTCCTCAGTCAGTAGCTGCATACGAGCAAATCGCTGCCTCGCAGGGTCTCTCTGCTGATCAGATCAACTCTCTCCAAACGGTGGATAACACACCCACTGGCGGACACTGCGAATTCGACGGCAAGGGCTTTTCGTCTGGCGTGCAGACTATGATGAACAGCTTCTCCAATGTTGTGCAGGGTGGAGATGGCACCGTGACAGGCATTGGGGCACCTAGCAACGGCAAGGTTACTACAGGTGTTGTAGGCAATGAGAAGTTGAAATTTGTTGGAGGACAGAAGCGCTCTGTTGAGAGCGGTATCATTGGAAAGAGATGGGTTGTTCAAGAGGAAGCTGATATCGCGGCGGTTGTGGCCTGTGATAGGGTCTCTTGCTAGGGGGATTAAGCATCTGCAAAATACTGCTAATGGTGTAATATTCTGAGGAATTCATTGTTCATGTTAATTCGGATGTACATTCTACTATCGGTTTTGATAGAATATAACATGGCAAAGCCATAAGATTGCTCGCTGTAGCGACACCGGTATTGGTTCACAGAAACGTCCTGGCTGTGGGTGTGCACACATGGTTGCAATGACATAAAATTTCTTTTATTGAATATTCTTCAATGCTGTATATGGGCTATGAAATTATATCAAACTTTGTCTATACTATCCGCGTGGTTTCAAGAAGCTCCTTCACAAAGCTCCGATCCCCATTTTCATCAACACACCCGCCAAATCTACATCTACAACTTTGTCCCAGCCTCTCTCAGGACCCCACAGGATGCCCTTCCCACCTGCCTTCGTCTTCTCCAGCAATCCCGTCAATAACGGGGAGTTCCGCGGGACAGATGGATATCCGTCGAACTCGACTCTCTCCAGAGTAGGCAAATGCTCGAACAACCCATCCAACAAGTCCACACAAAAATCAGTATAAAACCCTCTCCCTTCCTTGTGCCTGAATCCGTTGAACACCTCCGAAGCCGCGGGATCACACTCAACAAAAACCTTGAGCAGCCTCACGTTCTGTATATCCGCCAGCCGCAACCGTCTTCTGTTACCGTCACGCTCGTCAATCACCCATCCTTTCGGCGGTTTGGTCCATCCAGGCCCGAGCCTTAGCTCGAGCTTTGTGATGTGCGTTTTGTAGGACGCGGGTAAACGCGCGAGAAGTGGGTACTTTGCGTGAAAGAAACGACCGTGGATGGGGAAGATACGGAACGTGTTCAGGCTGTAGAACGCGCGACTCGCCTCGGCGTGGATTTGGCGCGAGACTAGGAAGAGGCGGAGGTTGGGGATGAGGGTGCGCGGGTTCGATGGATCAAGGTCGAGGGTTTTAGGAAAGGAGAGAAGGAGCTCGTAGATGTGGAGGCGAATTTCGTAAGGCAGGGCGAGGAAGGCGAACGATTTCGTCTTCAACCGTTGAAGGTCTTGTGTGGTGGCGGGGGTGGATGTAGCGTCATCTTCATCCTCTGAGGCGGGACCTCCATCAAGACCCATTGTCTCGAGCTGCGCGGTCAACTCATCAATGTCTTTCGTCTTGTATCGTGTCCCAACAGACTGCACGACAGCCTGCTTCTTCTTCGTTTTCGCCGCGTTAGTGGCCACGGTTCTCGCCATTGTGGGTGCAAAGCGCAATAGGTGACGGTGTGATGTTATGATATGGGGGATACTCGCTCCAAAGCGAGCGCGAGCGCAATCGCTTTAGAGACGCCTATGCATCCATTGTATCGGTTGGCAGGTAATAGCAAATAGATGAGTTGAAGCGGGCGGAGGGGTGGAGGTGCAGAGCGGATATTGCGGGATACAAGGGCTCGAAAGAGGTCTGTAGCCGCAGATGCGTCACGCGATCAACGATGCCGAAGAAGAGTATGTACAATGTAGGGGTAGGAATCAATATGTACAAATGCAACACGTTTATATAGCTAGAGCCGGTGTTGTGCCGGGAGACAATAGTTCAGCAGAGGAAGTGGCAAAAATTTCGTTCTCGAAAAAGAATGTCTCGAAGCCACGGGACCACCAGCCCACAAGTAGGACGGCAGTTCTTGGAAAGCTAGGATTATTTGGTCTCCCCAGCTAATACAACCGTTAACTTATGGTGTGAAAAAAGTTTGGGTCTGAAAAATCTGGGTGCAACTTTCTGAAGAAGCAAACCAGGAGGCTCCGAATGAGGAGTTTTATGTGCACATGGCGAATGACTAAGCAAATGGAGTTAAACTCTTTTTGGTGCCCGCATGTGCATCTGCTCTTACATGCGCTGCGAATGAGGTATGGAAATGCAACTTTCATCTGCGCCTTTTTACGCTCGTCGGAGAATCTCAATACCCCTGCTGATGACCAATGTACGTATACTTATGAACCTTGGAATTGCGGGTAGTACACTTTGGATTGTCAAGAGCGGCTCCTATCAAAGCCATCACGGCCACATACAACAACCGGTTCTAGGACCATGATAGCTTTCGCCATATTCAACTTCCCACCAACTCATTGTCTGCGTTCTGCATTACTCGGGAAGTGTAGAAGGTTGGGCTTATCGGCCGCACCTTCACAGCTCTACGTAGGTGATGATGTAAAACGTAAATACGAAGACACGATTATCGAACAGTTCCACATACTGTGTAGGGTTGACTTATGTCTTGGTATCCAAACCATCTCCAAATTTATCAATTAGCACCCTATCAGTTATTCGTCCAACTGTGTGAAAACTCGGTGGCTGCTTGGCTTCTTGCGCCAAAACAAGGCTCAGCAATTGGGCTGATACGACGATTGGTCGATCTCGCTTCAGCTCTTCGTTTTCACGATCTTGGACGAGGAGTCTGGAGTTTCGATAGCTTCCAAGCCACTATCAGGCATAAGCAGCAGCGTTGCTTTTGTCCGAAGTGTCCAGGGCGAGCCAGGAGAAAAGGAGAACAAGATTTAAACGAACAATGAAGAGCTAGATAGATCAGATTCAGCCTCACGGGCCGTAAACGCTATATACACGGAAGGGCAGCCTGGTCCAACATCGAGCTCATGTTGTTTCATAACATCCTATACTAATCCTATATCTCGTACTTTATATTGTGAAACTGCGCAAGATGCATCTCATCGCGCTTGTTGCGACCCTCTTGGGTTTATATACCGCTGCATTTTGTCAACTCACTGATCCGGCAACTCTGGGTGCTACTATCAAAGCGGACAAAGGCTATCAACTCTTACCGGCCTGTATCAACCAATGTTTGTGGGATATCGGAGACAATGACACTCCCAAGATCGGAGGAGATCTAGCCGTGCATCTGTCTTGCTCAGCACCTTGGATCAACGGCTGCTACTGCCGAGGAGCGAGCGCCGGTTATGCTCATTCATGTAAGCATTTCCTTTTGACAATAACAGTATAAACCGTTACTTCAATGCGAGAAGAACGAAGACCGCGATGAGTATGTTCACTAACTTCATCAAAGTTATCGCAAGTTGCGCCACATTTCTCTGCACGACGCCGCAGCATAGTGATATCGAGGCGGGGACAAGTGTGTATCAAGGATACTGCAAACAAGCTTTAGGAACGGCATACAAACCTGAGGGCGCTGATCAACCCTTGCCAACGAGCGCTGGTTCGTTAGCATCGACAACAGGAGGCAAGTTCCACTCCCTTCAATATCAGCTAAACTATCTCTCTAACCAAAGTCTCCAGCCGCATCGTCACGCCAGACCTCAACACTCGCTAGAGCAACCACATCCCCTTCCAATACACCGGGCTCCTCCTCACAACCCAGCTCAGGCGGTAGCTCTTCACCCTCGACTGATGGAGTTGAAGAGAAGATTGCAGGTTTGAGCAAGGGCGCATTTATAGGTGTTGTTGTGTCTGCTAGTTGCTCTGTGCTTGGTTTGATCTTTGGTATTGGTTTCAAAATCTATAAGCACAAGCAACAGAAGAAGATGCAAGCGAACCAGCAGGTTGGAGCACAAGGCGTATATTATAGAACGAAAGCGTAGGTGACGGGCAAACTGAAATTGCAGTGCAAGTCGCTGTAGGGAAAGCACCGGCGCTCTTTGTTGGATATTTCTTACTTTCTGATTCACTGATATCCGCGTGGTTGCATGCATTTTGCTCTATTTGTTGTTGAGATTATTCATTTGGTTATTGCGCTTTTAACTTGCGATGAAGTGTTTCTAGTTTGCATCAATAGAGTGCATCGATGTGTTTACTCGCAGCCTCTTTCACCTGCAGATCTTTTTGAAAGAGGCAGAAGTTAGCGTATGCAGTGCTGGAGAAGAATATGAGAGACCCCTGACTGAATCCACCAAAGCAAAACACATGACGATATGCAGTCGTCACACTCTATGTTCAGGTGACCGGCGATGAAGGAAACATCTTCAATTGCTGGTGTGTCAGGCATGAAGCGCTTGCCTGCCAAGATAATCTAAACCGAATTCGTTAGGCTTCCGTCTGACGTCGAGTCCATCGACCACGAGGCTCTTGGGGATTGCTTAACATTTGAACACAACCTACGCTCCCTTTAGTTCTTTTCGTTTCTGTTTATATACCCTTCTCTTTACCAACCACTCGCGAGTTGACGTTTTCACTTACAACTGACCGCCATGGCTGGCGACCGCCCCCTTCTATCCGGCCGCCCTTCCTCCGAACACTCGCGCGACCTCGCCGAAGAAGATGCTCTGCTTACTGGCCAACACACGAACCGCGACTACTCCGGGCCTCGAACATGGAAGTTCTGGCGTGAGGTCGGTCTCTTTGTATGGGCTGTCGTGGCAACAATCCTAGTCATCGTCCTTGCAGTCGTGTATCAGTCAAACACCAGTTCCAAGCCGAGCGAGAGCACTCCCAGCGAGAAGAAGAACTTGATATTCATGGTGTCTGATGGCATGGGGCCCACCAGCTTGAGTCTTACGAGGAGTTATATGCAGTTCAAGAACGGGGCGCCATTTAGCGAGCAATTGGTTATTGATCAACATCTGATCGGGCAGTCGCGTACACGATCGTCGTCGTCATTGATTACAGATTCGGCAGCGGGTGCTACGGCTTTCTCTTGTGCACAGAAGAGTTATAACGGTGCTATCTCTGTTACCCCCGATCATCAGCCATGCGGAACCGTATTGGAGGCAGCCAAAAAGGCAGGATACATGACTGGTCTGGTAGTCACTACGAGGATTACGGATGCTACGCCCGCGTGTTTTGCGGCGCATGTGAATATGCGAATGGAAGAGGACAGGATCGCAGAGCAAATGGTCGGAGACTACCCGCTTGGCAGGGTGGTGGACTTGATGTTTGGTGGCGGGCGCTGCCATTTCTTGCCAAACTCGACTGAAGATTCTTGCAGAGCAGACGACAAGGATATTGTGGACATGGCTAAGAAGAACGGATTCAACTACATCTCCGACAGGAAGGCTTTTGATGGCCTCAAAGGCGGAAGCGCGCTCAAATTCCCCATGCTCGGTCTCTTTGCTGAAACAGACATTCCTTATGAAATCGACCGCCGCAATGAAAACGACATCTATCCATCTCTTCACGAAATGGCCGAAGTAGCCCTCAAAGCCCTCAGTGAAGCCACCCGGGACAGCGACAAGGGCTTCTTCCTCATGGTGGAAGGCTCGCGCATCGACCACGCAGGCCATCACAATGACCCGGCTGCTCAAGTCCACGAAGTCCTCGCCTACGACAAAGCCATGACCTCGGTCCTCTCCTTCCTCGAAAAGGATTCAACCCAAGGCCTCATGGTCGCGACCTCGGATCACGAAACAGGAGGTCTATCCGCCGCCCGCCAACTCCACTCCACATACCCAGAGTACGTCTGGTACCCGGGACCCCTGGCCAACGCCAGCCACTCAGCCGAACGTCTCCACCAAGAATACAACAAATACCTACTCAACGACCCCTCTAAAGCAGACCAAACCGCCTTCCTTGAATCCGCCATCAAGAAGGGACTGGGCATCCACGACTACAAGAAAGAAGACGTCCAAAGCCTCATCGACAGCCCCGAAATCGCCCTCTACACCTTCGCCGACCTCGTCTCGCGGCGCTCGCAGACGGGGTGGTCCACGCACGGCCATTCCGCCGCCGACGTCAACATCTACTCCTCCGACCCCAAGCAAGCCGCCCCGCTCGTCGGCAACCACGAGAACACCGAGGTCGGCGCTTTCCTGCGCGATTACCTGGACGTCGATGTCGAGGCTGTTACGAACGAGTTGAGGGACAAGGGCGTGGGGTTGATGGCGTCTGGCCCGAACGGCACGAGCATGGGCTGGATGGGGAATCTGCCTGAGGAGGGTGAGAGGTTGGATGGACAGACGCACATTGCTTCGTATGGCGGGGATAATAAGAAGAGGGGGTTGGTGCATGGACGGGGGTGTGATTGCGGACATTAGGCCTGATTAAAGGGGGATGAAGAGGATCGAGTTCCACTGTGTATGAGCATTTTGTGTTTGCATTACGATTGGGCGTTTCTGTTTCGTTTTTTTTTCCCTGGCGTGATTTTAGGGTGGTGTATTGACTTTGCTTCCTTTTTCCCCTCTCTCGCTCGGTCCCCCTCGTTTCGATACAATGCGTTCTTTTCCTTTTTTGGGGGAGGCGCCGGGAATCATCATCACAAGTATCAGAATAAATACCTAGCTAGTTCCATTGCAAATCCTACATACATTTATATGTTCCATACGTACTCTCAGTTTTCCCTTCTCCCCAACCTTCTTCCCTAGTAACTTAAATACTCACTTACACCCCTTCCCTCCCTCCAGACATTCACATCGGTTTACAGGTACACCTACTTCTACCTACCCACATACAGCGAACCCAAAAAAGAGACAAACATTTCCACCTCCCATACACAGACGTACATACATACGTGCAGGACCAAATACTTTCACGCGAGAAGACGAAGAAGAAGCAACATCATACCTCACAAAAACGCATACAATAATAACCCACTCCACCAACATCAACACCAACCTATACAAAACCAAAACACACCAATCAATCAAGCAAATCAAGCAAATCACACTTTCATTCATCCTGAGTAGAAAAAATTTCTCGCCGCGGCGGCGGTCATCGCACGCAGGCAATGTTTCAACTTCAAATTCAAGTTCCTAATTCCTAATTCCTAATTCCTAACCCTACTTGTCCCAAAAAGAAAAAGAACCCCCAAGAAAAAGGGGTGAGAAGAAAAAAAAAACTCCATAAACACCGCGCTAAGTCCATGAACAAATTCCCATTGAATCCATAATGACAAACCGAAAGCGGAGAGAGTTTGGCTAGGAGAGGGGGAGAGAGTTAGTAGAGGTGAAAGGAGAAAAGAAAGAGAAGTAGCGACTGTGGGGACAAGCCTCTGTTGGGGGGGGGGGGGGGGGGTATATAAAAAAAAAGGAAGAACGGAAAGAAAACAAGGAGAACGGGGAATATTCAGTCCCAACCCCCTGGGGAAGAGGGGGGGAGCTCGAAGCTTGTATTTGCTTCCAACGGTTAACAAGCAGGTGAGCAAGGAACTAAACCCAGAGTCAGGACACCATGGTATAGGAACACACTTTGCCGTTCTGCGTTCTAGCGAATCCATCAACAATCTCAACTTGCAGGCAGGGGATCAACTGCTGCGAGCAAGCAAGCTTGTTTTCAGGTTTGGTCGAGCATCCGGCTCAACATTTGGCAGATATCACGAGGCATGCTGCGCACAACGAGGTTCATCTGACGGGCTTCAAGCTGGTTTGCTTTCCATTGCCGCTGCATCAATTGGAGCTCTACTCCACTTCACCACCATCCAACTAAGTGGTGAAATCGTGCGAGAACGGCCCGCTGCCATATTGATGCCCGTTCCAATCGTTCTGCGCTTCGAGCATCCAGCTCACCGAATCGAAAAACTCGTAGCTGTTGGCGCTGGCAAGGCCGTTAGGAAGCGCCAGTGGCATGCTGAGAGTGTTGAGATGGGGATTGAAGCTGGGCAAGCTGTGAGCCGGATTTTCCACGACAACATCGGCAGGTGGCGTGGAATTGGACGAATCATCCAGGTTTGTGGGACCGTCGCGGATGATTTGGTCCAAATGTTCACCGGGGTTACTAAGCTGGGATTCCCGCCACCGCCAGACACAGTCGTGGACTACACTCAAGCTCATACGGCTTCGAACAATAAGCCCTAGCGGATCTTCAAATACACCTGTGATAAATGTTAGCGCAGCTTCTTTATATGACTAACGGGAAGATGGCGTACTAGAACTGTCTCTACGGTGACCTGATGATTGTTCGGCCTTTGGGGTTGTTTGAGGTTGAGCGTTGAACATGGTTGAAAGTCCTGTGTTGCTAACAACAGGAGATTGCGACATGCTATGCAAGCTTCGGCCCCTAGAACTCTCTTTCCAGAGCTGTGCTAACACTTCCGCAAAACGATCGTAGAGGTCGTTCGTTTCCACTTTCGATTTTCTAAGGGCTTCGACCGTCTGCAAAACAAACTGTCGACCTTCTGATGGGAGCCTAGCCGCGAGATCAGAATTGAGCAGTTTCAGGAGGGCAAAGCCTGCTGCGAGCGCCATCTGCATAATATGATACGGTGCATATATGAGTTTGTTTTCTCGCTGCAGCGTGAACACGTGATCAAGGAACGTCTTGGCCGCATAGTATAGAGCGACTAAATTGTTTTGGCGTTCCATGCGGGGTTCCTGACTGAAGAATGAGTAGAGATATAGATGCAAAGTGATGGCGTGATGATGGAGTTCTTCGAGCCCTAGTTTGTGGTTAGTGAGGTCAATCGCACTTTGATATGTGGTATACATACATCGATGGACACCATCTAGAACACCCCGCTCCTCCTTCAACCGTCCGGCCTCCAGATTCATATATGTTATTGCAGCACTATCGGCAAAACGGTGGCTAGTTGTGGAGTAGAGGAGCTTGTTTATGCGGCTTGCAGCCATCTCCTGGCGTAGTCGAACAAACAAGTCTGGAGTGATGATACGCATATGATCCTCGTCGTCCGTCCTAAAGTCGAGCGTGGAGTCATATAACGTGATTGAAGGTTGTCCATGGCCGGTGGATACACTGTTTACTAATGAGTAATCTGGGCTAATTAGGGATACAGCAAACTTACGTTTGCGCAACAATGTTGCAAACCGCCCACGTTCTCAGTCGGTCCTGTATATCCTCAACTTGTAAGCGCACTTTCTTCCTCGAAAAGTCTTGTGGGTGGGTTGGTTGGTGAAGGCCGATCTGTAGTGCAAGCTGCATCATGATTCCACAAAGCATGAATGTGGGATCGGACACAGTGCGACGCTGGGGAAGTGGCCAGTAGCAAAGTAGACAGAGAGCTTTCACAACGTGGTGGTTATTCTGTCCTTTGATAGTTGTCCATATCAGGTCCGTCAACGGCTCCTTCAAACGTTTCAGCAGACCCGTGTCCTTGTTATAGTGACGAGCAGCGACGCTAATAATGGCCCAGAAGAGAAGCCTGTTGTCTTTGGAGCATACATCATCGGGTGAGCGCAGGGGGTCCAGGAAGGGCAGGAATGGATGATAGTGCTCAAAGAAGACAGAAAAGAGGTCGTTGACCTGGGAGGGTGAAAGGCGGACGTTTTCCAAGGTGTGCATCATGGGCGAACCGCTGCGAAGGTCTAGCAAAGAGGTCGCAGCAACCTGCTGATGCTGTGTCTGCAAGAATGCATCGTCCTCCACGGGCGCCGATAGATAGCGAGCAGTCTCATTCGTAGGTATTGGCGTACTCAACAAGGGTTGCATTGGTGGCTGGGTAGTTTGTGCTTGTTGTGCATGCTGCTGGGTATATTGAGAATGATGGTTATTGTTGCCGTGGTTGTTGGCGTTGTTTGGCAGTATGCCGTGGACCTTCTGGTACATTGCCAATTGGTCACGCAGATATTCCATCTCTTTCTCCATCTCGGCATTGCGGGTGCGCTTGCCCACACGCTTGAAGTTTGGCTCGATGACGCATTTCAGATTCTGCTTCACGCAACGGGCGCAAGCAACGAAGGGGTCTTGCTGGACATTGCATTTGAGCTGGGGGAACCAGTTAGCCTGTCTGCATGCATGTATATTTTCATAGAGTTTGAATGCGAAGCAGATAGAGGAGAGAAACATAAAAAAAGGAATGGTCAGTTTTGTGGCGCAATTGTCTTTTTCATCGTGAGACGAGGGCACAATGCTACATGTCGTGCGAGCCGTACAAGAATGTTTGCGTGCCTAAATCAGTGTGCTGCGCGTATGAAGCATCCGATCTCATGGTCATGATAAGAAGACAAACGCACCTTCTGCTGCCGGCACTCGTTACATGCGCGCTTGACGACAGTACTCCGGCGTTGGGGGCCGCGACCGTGGGCAGTATTGTCATCGTCGTTGTCGTCGTCGTCGCTGCTGGCGGGGCGCTTGAAGGTCTGGGAGCGGGCGGAGGCGCTCTGCGGGGGACTCGTCGCGTACGAAGAGAGCGAAGGATGGCCTTGAGTCGGGCTTTGGAGCATGGCTGGTCGATACCAATGGTAGCAGCTGCACAAGCACAAAGCAAGCCAAAGCCAAACCGATATCGCTGTGGGAATTCCGGGGCTCCAGGAAAAGGTGCGGTGTCGGGCGGTGGCGGGGCACAGAGCACGATAAATGTTTTAGTTTTCCTGCTCGCTCAGACGTGCGTGCTCTCTCCTCTTCTTCGCGACGGAGGGTCCGCCTAGTCACCAGTCACCACACGCGCGGGCGCCGGGAATCAGCCGCTGCACCGCCGCAGAAGAACCAAGCTTCACGCCCTCCGTCTTCAGTCCTGCCGAATGGTTGCGATAGCTGTGTTCCAACCACTTACTAATGGGATGGGGGAATGATAACGATCAGTCAACCAATTGATCCGTCCAGATGTCACGTCGACTCGTGACCTCGTTGAAGTAATGTTCCAACGCAATCCACGTCAATCAATCAGATGATTCAGATCAGTCAATCGCGCCTTGTTCGAGACGAGCCTTTCGCTGCAGGACCCTGGAAGACGCAGACAACAAACACGACACGACAACGAAATGAAACGATTTTCACCTAGAAATTCAGTCCGCGCATAAGACTAAAGTTAGATAGGTACGCAATTGCAAAAGGATGGATGGATGGATGATGGCTGGATGGAGAACGGAGTCAGAGTCGGAGTCACCCGGTCGCATGGGACCTTGGAAGGAAGGCACCGGAGGATATTGACGGAATATCTCGCCTGCCATATCCACATGCCTGCATGGGGGAGGAAGGTCCGACTGCTACTACACCTCCATGTCCTCATCTGCCATCACCCTCATACTTCCACCCGCCCTGTGGGCCATGCGAACTAGTCTATCTACCTAGTTAATATAGCTTTCATCTTCACCAAGTGGGCGTGCATGGAACATAGTACTAGATCAACATCGGGATTCCAAACGGACATGGTATAAACAAGTAAAGAGCATTCATTCAAGTCATAGACTCAATCGATCGTCAGCAGCCAGGAATGGAACTCCATTCAGACCAGTCGCCTACAAGTACTGCTCCAGAGGCCGGCTGTACACTAGGTAGACCATACATCGCAATCGAGCTCGCAGTGGTATCGCATAGTCATTTGACTTTCAAAAGGATCGCATTGCTATCTTTTTTGTGCAATGGCTATCCCTGAGCCGTCGCCCCATAATGCATTTCGCCGTTTCCTGAACCCATGAATGTTGAGAAGAGCTGGAAAGAAAACACCTCACATCACGACACCAGAGTTGCTGGCAATACGCTGCGTCTCGTTAGCCATTGACATTCTCACGTCAACATGAGCGTGTCCAAACTTACCGGCCAGAGCTCGGCAGCCTCCTTTCCGACAGGGCCAGTGATGGCAGAGCCCTTCATTTCACCCTTGGGGTTGACAATCTGTATGCCCACTATCAGCCTCCAATCCCATCAACAACCTTTGATTCTATTGTGCCACTCACCACACCGGCGTTGTCCTCGAAGTACAGGAAGACACCGTCACCCCTCCTCCAGGGCTTGCTCTGTCGGACGACGACCGCGGGCATGACCTTCTTCCTGAGTTCGGGCTTTCCCTTCTTGACGGTGGCCATGACCATGTCACCGACACCAGCGGCCGGGAGACGGTTCAGGCGCGCACCGATACCCTTGACGGAGATGATGTACAGGTTACGGGCGCCAGAGTTGTCGGCGCAGTTCATCACGGCACCGCTGTTTACCGTTAGCATGCCTTCTCTATTCCTGCATTTCCACACTCGTTTTCTTTCTGGTTCGAGCATTCGGCGGGCGCATCGTGATTCGAGGGGAGACGTACACAGGGAGGGCGAGAGTCATCTTGAGCTTGTTGCCAGTGGCAGCGCTGCGATTTTGTCAGTCTCCATCCAGGAACCCTCACCTCCGCTACGAAGAGCGGTGCAGTCGTTGGAATGCGTCGAGAACATACCCGCGTTTGGAGGCCATTGTAGCAGATTGTCGGGGGTTATTTGCGTGGGAGGTTAGGTGGTCGTCGGCGGCGTGTGGTCGGTCGTGTCGATGGGTGCCGAAAGTTCGAGGATTTCGAAGTGTGCGTCGCTAAAATACTAACCCACTTTTGGACTAGCGAGGGTGCCATGCAGCCATGTCAACCTCAGATGCACCAAGTCCTTCTACCACCATCAGGATCAAACGAATGTATTTGTTAACTCGTACTACTCGATAGTTGATCATTCAACAAAATTCACGGAAGGATTCACCTTATAATCTAATTGCCTTTGAATAAGGTTCGCTGAACTGTGACGTTGGATTCAGAAGCTATACTTGAAAGATAATTATGGCAATGCTCATGAGCTTGAAGTTCCTTGTTTCTAGATTTTAGGTAGCAGCTTGCACATCTTCTCACTCGAAATGGCTATCCGGCTTTCTCCCAGGTCCCGGTTCGAGTTGATCAAACCTCCCCATTTTGAGGTGATGATTGACACAGCTATCTTCCTCTCGCACATTCTCGCACCTCTTCTAAATCAACTGGAATCAGAATGGAATACCACAACCCCGGAAACTTAGCGTGCGTGAGTCCCAGGGTCTCAGTGACAAATTTTGTACGTTTCGCCAGGATGTGATTGTCATTGCCTTCAATTTCAATCGCGGGCTCAGAAACCATCTGGAAGATAACATATCCAGCGTCACCTTGATAAAGATTGTGCATCAAAGTTATGCCGATGAATCTGCGGTTTCGAAGCCGAATGAGCCACTCGACATTATCGTGGAGGAGCATGTCATTGACGTTCCTGAAACAACCATAAACTACGCACTGATTATCGTCCAGAAACACGTCGTTGTTGAGATACTCGTGGCGACAATATTCTGATCCGTATTTGGTAAAGTCTGGATCATCCAGTGCGACAGTACCGGCGCACTTCTCACACACGGTCACATCCTCCTCGCTGAGTGTTTGCTCCACAGCGAACCTGACCTCTATCCCGTAAAATATTCGAATCTGGAAGAGACGAAGGAGTGAAATGGACCACAGATATCCTAATTTTCTGTCGAAAGTTTCCTCTAAGCGGTCCGGATTCCACGATATGGTGAGTACCCTGGGACCTAATTCTCTTCCATGAAAGACGGCAAGAAACTGTTCAAGCATATGGAACTTGATTCGCACAGTTGAATTGGACAACCACATAGATCTATATTCGGCTCGAATCTGTCTGCAAACCTGCGTGAGACCGAAGAACAGGCGGAATGACCAGAAATTGGGGGCAGGCCATGGTCGTATCTTTCTTGTGAATCTTCTTTTCTGAAGAACGAGAAGTGGAGCACACGTGGGAATATTAGTGCGTTCAGAAGCGAAGTAGTATATGCGATTGCGGATCTCTAGATTCCATGTTTGTGAGTGTATTCATAATTCATGGGAAGTGGTATATACCAGCGGGGAGATCTAGGAGAGAGCATATTCTCTTCTTTCGTTTGGATTCTGAGCCAGTCCACATTTCTTCAGGTCGTCCACCTGATGACTGAGCAACCGAATTATCCAATTCGGTTTCATTGTCTATCAAATCCTTCACTGGCCGTTTCCTATCAGGCTTCCTGTATGCTAGGTGTGAGAACGAGCTTATCCAGTATGAATCATACTCACGTTAACATAGACATCTCCAATAAATTTTTGATGGTCGAGAAACTGCTGAATTGTCACGATCTATGAGCAGTGATTTCAAAAGGTATAAAGCTGCCTGTGCTGAGTGTATGTAGTTGTAGTGAACATAAAGTATGCGATTATATAAGCACACTTGCTTGTTTTATGAACGGTGCGTTGACGTACATACGTAACACAAAGCTTGCACGTTTCATTCTTCAGCTTTCTGCTCACTAGTTACATTGCTTTGCGCCATACGATCGAAACTACTGTGGAAGTATGGTCAGAGACATCAGTCCGCCGCCAGTAAAGAGGCGGAGAATACTCCGCGACGTTATACAAGACGAACCGGTCGCACCTGCGCCTTCGGCCCCACAGCCGCCTAGAGTTGAGACTACATTCACAATGCGAGTATTCTCCTGGAATGTCAATGGCATTTCGCCGTTCCTTCAACGACCAATTACAACTTATTTTAATAAACGAAAGTCCAATGTATCGTTTGACGGCAATGAAACATCGGCTCCCGCTTCTTTGCGTGCTTTTTTGCATCGGCATAATTGGCCAGCTGTGCTCTTCTTACAAGAAGTGAAAATTTCATCACAGGACTTGAAAACCCAAGACGCTGTAAGGCGTGCTTTAAACGAAAAACTATCGCTCGAAAGATCCGCGGCTACTAAAGGACCCGCTTACGACGCCTACTTCACTCTTCCGAACAATCCGCACAACGCGCGTGGATTGCGAGGCAACGGAATAGTGTATGGTGTGTGCAGCATTATCCGATCTGATATACTGACTCGATTCGAGACCAAAATACGGACCGTAGATTGGGACAAAGAGGGACGAGTCTCTATTGTCGAGCTTGTCGGCGCTTCTTCCAAATTTGCTCTTTTCAACATCTATGCCGTGAATGGCACAGACAATCCGTATCGCAGTTCTTCCACAGGTGCAATTCTCGGGACTCGTCACGACAGAAAATTAACATTTCATTGTCTGCTCATGGAAGAATGCATCAAGTTAGAGAAAGAGGATTGGCATATACTCCTGATGGGTGATATGAATGTTGCGCCAGATGTCCGTGATGGTTATCCTAGGCTCCGTATGTTGCCACACCAGCATGCACTAAATCGTGCGGATTTCAACGCGAGATTTCTAGGAGGAACAGCAAACGATGTTGAAGCTCGATATGATGGTATAGATGTTTGGCGAAAGATGCATGGTGATGAAAGGCGATACACGTACTACCCCAGGGGCAGGCCATGGGGGAGCAGTTGTGATAGAGTCGATTACGCCATCGTGGGGAAAAAGAGTTGGGATGAAGGGTGCGTGAAAGGCGTCGGCATCCTCGATAATGAATATGAAAGGGGCCCGAGTGATCATGTTCCTATATGGATTGATATAAATCTAGAACCCAATAGCAAATAATCCGAGCGTTGGTTAAATGCAATCCTTTGTTCAATTTTTTCAATTTTCAGTCAAACCGACACAGGTTGTTATTAAACTGCAATCTGAGAGGATTTCCTCGTGTAGCAAATACCAATTTTTGACTTAGATGGATATCAGCTAAGCCTTGTGTACATGCTCTCACTCGGTCAAAGTGGCACTATAATGAACTTTTGATGATTTCAACCAAGCTATCACATAGATTTCGTTCGTATTGATCGATCAGGCTATCCCATCTGTCGGTAGCCCACAAATCACTAGCCATCTTGCGTTAGCTGTTCCAGCACCTGAAAAACCACCCCACTTCGCTTCACTTTCAGCCTTCAGTTTCACTTCGTCATGTAGCTCATGGCTGGAATTGTAAAAACTCTGGATATATATTTTTTAAACATCAACTTCTTCCATCAAACAAAGTCGAAGTCGCTTTAGCTCACTTGGGAGAGCGCCAGACTGAAGTTAATTCAGTCGTCACAAGCCTGTGCGGTATCTGGAGGTACTGTGTTCGATCCACAGAAGCGACATTTTTTTGCTCTTTTTGCGCGCATGTGGTTTTCTCAAATGCGGGCAATCTCACACCTTACACGAGGCAAGTGGAGCGGGAGTTAAAGCTGATTCCGGCTTTTGGCAACTCAAATTCAACCACTCTGCTTTTTTTCCCACTCACTGATGTAGTATACGATTCTATTGGTTGCTAGGTACCATCGCATGTGCATGACTTCGCTTCTTCATGCCTACACGTGAACTCAGACATTGATTGCTTTTACGTGTTTCCATTCCCGTTTCGGGATCGGCATCAGCTGCAACCACGAATCTCCACTACGCCTCAGCTCAACCATTCAGCCCAAACACCAACACTTTTAGTACCCCACTCATAGCCTACAAACTACAAATCAAGAAGAGCTAGAATCTGCGAGCTTTCATAAAGTCCTTGCCGTGAGATCCGATAGTAAATATAAAGCTCGCGAGAAAGCGACCTGATCACGAGACAAACACCCCCAAAAACGCAACAAAAAGGAGATCCCGCAGAAACCACGATGTCACCAAGAAGGAAATCCCTCCTCATCGGTATCAATTACACCAACAGCAACCACGAGCTCAAAGGTTGCCACTCCGACGTCGACAATGTCGCCGAGTTCCTCAGTGCCCGTGGCTACAACAACTCGCACCAAGACCGCGTGATACTTTCCGACAACGCCGCACTCTCACCCTCTAGCCCATACTGGCCAACAGGCCACAACATCCTCGCAGCCATGGACTGGCTGGTCTCAGAGCCAGGCTGCACAATGTTCCTGCAATACTCAGGCCACGGGGGACAAATCCCGGACTACGACGGGAACCGTGGAGGCACGGGTATGGACGATACGATCGTTCCTGTTGATTGGGAGCGGAACGGACAGATCAGTTCTACGCTACTCCACGAACATCTCGTTACCAATATGGCGCCTGACTGCACGCTCTTCATCCTCATGGACTGCTGCCACTCCGGTTCCGCGGTGGAATTACCCTACGTGTACCGCTCCGACGCCGAGGGCCGCATTTCCTTGCTCGACAATGTACGGAAGGGGGCGCAGCTGGTCGCGGAGGCGCATGAGTTGTTTTCGAGGGGCTTCACGTTCGACAAGGCCGGTGAGGCGAAGCAGTTGTTGGCTGGTGCGACGGATTTCTTTAGGGGCTTGAGGCATGCGGGGGAGCAGGAGGAAGAGGAGGAGGGGTTGCAAGATGGTCAGTTTGTGGGCCAGTATGGGAGCGAGAAGAAGATGGTTACGATGTTTTCCGGGTGTAGAGATGATCAGACGAGCGCGGATGCGAGTATTGGCGGGGAGAGTACTGGGGCTATGGTATGTATATTGTGGACATCACGTCCTGCATCCGTATTGTTGCGATTAAGCGGAGATACTAATGGAATTTACCAGACATGGGCTTTCCTGCAAATCATGAGGCAGGATCCGAATCCCACTTACGCAAGAGTAAGTTTCGCAACCCTGCGTATTCGATCAATCATTCCATCTTACCTAAAAAAATCCAGACCCTGCAGATGACGCGCCAACTGCTCGACGAGCGAAACTACAAGCAAATTCCTCAGCTCAGCTGTGGTGTCGATATTGAGCTCGACAATATGACATTGCTCATTTAGGATCTGGCTGTCTTGCCGTTTGCTCTGTCAATCATATCGAGAAGCACAAACTCACACCGCAATCCTTCTTTCACCCCGACGATGTGGTTGTTTCTCACGAACTTGATGTACACGAATGATGAATCAATATGTGGATGGATATTGACTTGGAAGACAACATTCTGAAAAGAAAAATAAGTGAGCACGTGATATTGTAGAACGCTACCTTCTATGCAGCAAGTATTGGATGGTATTCCTCATTTGAGGAGAACCACCAGCAACGGCTGTTTAGTAGTTGATTTCGAATCACGATGAGAGAACATATATACTTATAAACTATCATAACAGAATTCTAACTGGACAGCAGAATGAGTCCAGGATATAAGAACAAAAAAGCGGTTAGTCCTGGATACCAAATGATGAGCAGATACCTAGGTATATATATGCGCAAAAAAAGGGCAGGATAGACCCAAGACAGACTTAAGACAGACTCAAATGGGACTGAACTAAATTAGACTGAGAGGTGTACTTCCTAACTTTCATTCGTACGTGGTGTGGCCGGCCCACAGTAGAACGTAATACAGGCAATGCTAAAAAGGTATCAAAACGACACCCAACCCCGATAAAACCCAAGTAAACGCCCACCGCTTTCAAAAAAATTTTAGATGACCGTTCAGAACCCTGCACCTCTCAAAATCATGAGTCTTTCGCAAACTCTGCACGAACTTCCCCTTTGACGTTTTCCGTATCCCGCTCCGCCTCGCCTTCTTCCTTGGCTTTGGCCTGCTCCTCGACAACAGCCTCCGGCTTTTCAGTGGTATCAGCAGCTTCAGTCATTTCTACGTCCACGGCTGGGGGAGCTGTTTCCGTTGAAGCTTGAGCGGGCCCGGGAACTGACACTACTTCCTTCTTGGTTTCGGGTTCAGACACCGATGTTGGTGCTTGTTCTGCTGTTTCTGTTTCTGTAGGTGGTGCTACAGTAGTCGATGCTGGCGCGCTTGGAGATTCTGGTGGTGACGGAATAGGTTTGGGGGACAGTGTGCGACCTGAGTCGGATTGTGAGTATTTTAGAGCAAGGAGGTCGTGGGATTACTTACGAGTTTCTGTCGCCGGGAGGGTGGTGCCTTCCGCCTCCTCCATTTCAATGTCGCCATCCTGGTCGGCAACTTCTGTCGCAGGCACTACAGGTGTACGAGTTCGCGAGATCGTGCCGTTAGCAGGTTGTGCGGATGATGTTTGCGAGGCCGATCGCCGACTCCGCGCAATCTCGCCATTAAGACCTCGGGAGGTCGTGGGCGTATCTACGCCATCATCCGAAACCGCATGGGGGTTTTGGAAGTCCATGATATTTCGTCTTCGCTTCTGGCCAGGCTGACGGCGCACACCGAGACCATTCTCGTAATCTTCGTCTTCACTTCCGTCGTAGAATTCGCCCTCAACCTCCACTTGCTGGTCGCGCTGGCGCTGTGTGACACGTACATCGGGGTTTTTATCGGCATCTAGGTCGTCCATTTCATCCTCATCATCGGACTCCAATCCTCTATGAAGTGATTGCTGGGGAACGTTCGTGAAAGCTTCTACGGACGGCTTTCCCGTGCGGCGGATATTCTCAATCACAGCAGACTTGATTTTGTGCAGATAATCGACGGAGTTCAAATTCTCCATGTTGGATGGTCGCACGTCTAGCTCGTAATCGGGTGCGAAATACTCATAGTAGTCGTTGAAGGGCAGTTGCCGTGTCATCTCAGCGTTCACCAACTTGCCAGTTTCAAAAGCCCATGTTCGGGCGACGTTCCTCATGGTATATCCACCACCACCGAGCACAATGACTGGCACACCAAAGCTTTTGACATAGGTCACGCAGTTAGCATGACCTTCCATGCTGAGGTTGAAGCAGCCTAGACGGTCCCCAGACAAGCTGTCACCGCCGCACTGGAGGACGATGGCTTCGGGGCCATAGTACGTCATGACGGCCTCGATGACAGGCTCGAAGATGTTCTTGTAGGTCTCATCGGTAATGCCGTCTCGTAGAGGGAAGTTGACTGCGTAATTTTTGCCCTGCTGAACGCCGATATCTCGGAGTTCACCGGTCCCAGGAAAGTATTCGCCGTATTTGTGGAAGGACACGGTCATAACGCGATCGGTCGTGTAGAAAGCTTCCTCTACACCGTCGCCGTGGTGCACGTCGATATCGATGTAAAGCACGCGCTGCTTGTACCGCAAAAGTTCAAGAATGCCCAAGACAATATCTAACAAAAGATGGTCAATGACGAATAAAACATGCGACTGCGTGTGTATAGACTCACCATTCACGTAGCAGAAGCCGCTAGCTTCACTCTTCTTTGCGTGGTGCAGGCCGCCAGCCCAGTTGACAGCGACATCGCACTTGCCTCGGTTCAAGCGCGCGGCGCCCTCCATAGTTCCACCAGCGCTGATACCGCAAAACTCGAAAAGGCCGTCGAATACAGGACAATCATCTCCGACGTTGTACTTGGTCTGTTCCTTGTTGAAGTTATCCATGTTGTCAGGCGTGACCTTGTGTAGGAAGTCGATGTACTCGTCGGTATGAAATTGCGTCATTTCGTATTTGGAAGCAGGTTTAGCACGCTACAAAATGTCAGCTCTAGATCTCTCAGTTTGCGGTAGAAAGAGTGGCCTACATAAATCTCCATTTTGGTATATAGGCCATAGTTCATGATAAGACTGTGGGCCATTCGTATGCGATGGGGTTTCATGGGGTGGCCAGCTACGTATGCGTAGTTGCCGACATCTGAGTCGTAGAAGTAGGCCACCTTTTTGTTGACAGTGTTACCATTGAGCGAGTTGCTAGCAATGGTGGCGCTGCCCGCAGTCCCTGCCTCGGCCATGATGGACGCGCCGGTGGGTTTTGCGACAAATGCGGAAGTGGAGTGGAAATGTCGAGTGGTAAGAGAAGCTTGAAATGGTCAGTGGAAGGTCGCAAGACCTCGGTATGTTAGATAGGTGAAGTGGAGAAAATGGTGCTGGGACTGTGTGGAGGAGAGGGAATGCGGAGTGATAAGTGGGAAGAATAGCGGCGGGCACAAAGCTCACCGAACAATGAGAGCAAGAGCTCCCGGCCGCATTCAGCGCTAGCCGGCATCCTTGCGCGGCCCCGGAGAAACTGTAGCTCCGCGCCATCCATCACCGGTGGAGGCGTCAACACCTCCACAGGTCAAGTCAAGCTCTACCGCATCACTTCGCCTTCACCCCTAGATTGCGATCCTCCGTCTTCTTCGATACCCATCTCAACTCCGTACACACTTTTAGCCTCGAATACCAGCTAACAAACCTCCCACCATGGATCGGTTAAGTCGCATGCTTGCCGCCGCCCAGAGCATGAATGGCATGGGTGGTGGTCCCGCTCAAGTACGTTTGGCACCGCACTTCCTCCTAACCATAAAAGGCCGTTATGCTTTGTATACAATACTTGAAGCTATCACCGCTGGCCATTAGCTTGGTCGGACGCATCATTATACACATGCACGCTGAATGATGCCATGACTGACAAATACACACGTAGGACACAAATCTTATCGACAACTCGGAAACCGTGTACATCTCGTCGCTAGCCCTCCTGAAGATGCTGCGGCACGGTCGCGCCGGTGTGCCTATGGAAGTCATGGGTCTGATGTTGGGAGAGTTTGTCGATGACTACACAGTGCGCGTGGTGGACGTATTCGCCATGCCGCAATCTGGAACCGGCGTTTCCGTCGAGGCCGTTGATCCTGTATTCCAGACCAAAATGATGGATATGTTGCGACAAACAGGACGGTATGTGGTCACTCTTCGCTTTCTCATGTTACCCCACTAACTCGTATCAGACAAGAAACCGTGGTCGGCTGGTATCACTCACATCCAGGTTTCGGCTGCTGGCTGTCATCGGTCGATATAAACACTCAACAATCCTTCGAGCAGCTCACCCCTCGTGCCGTCGCCGTGGTCGTTGATCCTATACAGTCCGTCAAGGGCAAAGTCGTTATTGACGCCTTCCGCCTCATCAACCCGCAAACGCTCATGATGGGCCACGAACCCCGCCAAACCACCTCCAACGTCGGTCATCTAAACAAGCCATCTATTCAGGCACTGATTCACGGTCTGAACCGCCACTACTACTCTATCGGCATCAACTACAGGAAAACGGCGTTGGAGGAGAACATGTTGATGAATCTTCACAAGCATGTATGGACCGAGGCGCTTATGATGAACGACTTCCGGGGTGAGGGCGAGCGAAACAAGGACAGTCTTCAGAAATTAGTATCCCTGGCCGAGGGCTACGAGAAGAGAGTGAAGGAGGAGACGGAGTTGACTAAGGACCAGCTGAAAACTCGATACGTCGGCAAAGTAGACCCAAAGAAGCGTACGCACTTTTCACATCCTTCACTTAAGTATATGCCCGTACTAATGCAATTCAGATCTCGAGGACGTCGGCCAGCGATTGATCGAAGACAACATCGTTTCCGTATCCCGGCAAATGATCGACAAGGAGGCATCCGTGCCAAAATCAAATTCCAAGTCGAACGGACCGGCAGATGAGGATGTGGATATGGAGGACTAGGCGGCGGTGATGGGGAGAGTAGAAAAACTGTTAAGATGGCCACAAACGAAAATAGAAGGCTTGGACACCGTACCACACCAAGACAAGGGACAAGGCGCTCGGTGCATGTGAACCGACCCGTCTATCGGGAGAGGCCTTCTCCCGAGTGAGGAGCTTGTACGTATGTATGGTATGAAGATCACGAGAGCAGCATTGCATGCATGCATGACTTGAATCAAAATAATAATTGAACCGGAGCGGTCTATCATGTGAAACTAAACGAATTCGAACGAATCCGAACGAATCCATACCCTCTGGTCGCGTTACGAAAGAATTGGGCAATAGCCAACTAATACAAGACAGAGCAAACGAACCAATGACGATGCAATTGTGGCAATGAATGAAAATGAAGCTCAGACAGCCCAACCAAAAGCAAGCAAATAGCCACCCAATCCGTCTTGTCATCTAAAAGTCGTCTCACATGAAAAGATCGTACAGACCACGAGAAATAAGCAGACATGTCCACCGAGATATGAAAAAAAAGAGTCGTCCATACACCACTGATCCCACCGATCCCACCCCTTAGAGAATAATGCTCCCATCACGCACCACCACCCTCCCCCTCCCCCTGCCCCTCCCCTCCCTCCGCCCTCACCACCTCCTCCCCCTCAAAAGGCTTCCTCGCATAAACACACCTAACCTCATGCCAAAACAAATTCCCGCGATCCCTCACCACCGCCCTCACCTTCCCCACAAACTCCATAACCTCCTCATACCGCCACCCAAAAACCCTTGTATAAATCGCAAGCACCCACCCCTCAAACCCATCCAACCAATTGCGCTCCCCCCACCTTCCAATCTCCTTGAGCTTTGGATCCTGCGGCCAGGGGCCAATGGGCCACACGAAGGAGCGCGAGGTGATGCCTGTGAAGCCCGCGGTCGCGAGGTTGGATGCGATGAGCGAGATGGTGCGGAAGGTCATGCCCGTGTGGTTGTCGCCGGCGGCGAGGATGGAGGACGAGAAGGAGGTGAGGAGTTTTTCGGCGGGGGTGTTGGTGGTGGGGTCGGGGTTGGCGGACGTGGTGATGGAGAATTCGAGGTGTTCGATGTAGCCGCCGGGTTTTAGGTGTCTGATTTATTTGTTTTTGAAATTAGGATACCACGCGGCATAGATAGTAAAAGAAGGAAAAGAAAGAAGGAAAGATAGGTGAGAAAGATGAGGCAAGGAAGGAAAGGGAAGAAAGTAAACCCACCGATACGCCTGCTCGTACAAATACGACCAATCGCGGATACCTATATCGCCGCGAGGGTACAAAAGTTAGTCAAAATGTTAACTAGGGTGGTTACAGTACATCATCATCAACTGTCTCAATAACGACACGCCAACGTGGTGTCTCGATAACATAACGAGTCTGTAACCTAGGTAAGAGTTAAACACATACACCCCGTGAGCCCGCGGATGTGGACAAAGTCGAAGCTGTCGTCCGGGTACGTCCACTCGGAGCAAGCGTCGTCGACCTCGAAGCGCACGTTGGGCGGTGCCGATGTGGTTTGCGTGGGCGAGAGGTCGGTCGCGATGATCTCGGCGTTGGGGAAGTAGTCGGCCATGTCGCTGTGTGTTTTGTTCTCTCGTCAGCGAACGGTTCGCGGGTTGGGGGTTAGGACGTTGGGTTGGGTTTTTTTTGTTTTTTTGTGGGGTTGAGTTTGATGGGAGGGACGGAGGGAGGGAGGGATTATTGATTGGAGTTGACACCAAGGAAGAGAGGGGAGAGTAAGGATAAGAGATAGGAGGAGAAGAATGAAGCGTTTACAAAACACAAGATGGAAAAGAAACATACACAGCCCACAACCCCGTCCCCGTCCCGACATCCAGAATCCGTTCCGGTCCGGCACCGTTACGACAACCTTCAATAGGCGCGAGGAACAAGCGGTCATCGAGCGTGAGGAGCCATAGGTGGTGCACGATGGTCTCGTAGTTGGAGTAGGTTTCGTCGTTGGGCCCGTAGTAGGAACCCTCGCGGTACGCGTGGTAGCGGCGTCCGTTTTCGTAGCGGTACCGGGTTACGCTGCTTCCTATGGATTCGGCGCTGTTTTGGGGACGACGTGTTAGAATGGTGAGGTGGGATAGGGAGGGGGGACAGCGTACGAGGTGTATGACTGTGCGTCGTCGTCGTCTGATTCTCGGTATTGGGAGTAGGAGGTGTCCTGGGGGTTTGAGGGGAGTTTGTTAGTGCGTGGTTGTTTGGGGGGTGGAGGGTGTGGAATGTGGTTGAGCTGGATTTTTGTGATGGGATATTTAGTTTGATATCAGGACGCTTTGGAAAGTTTCGAGCCTGGAGTGTCAAAAAGAGATGGAGAGGAATAACAGGTGCTTGTTCCTGACAAACGGAATGTGAGGCGATGATGCACATCTTTTCGTCCCATATGCACGGGGATTAAGGAATAAGTTTGAAGGATATGAGAGGAATCTTGACATAGACAGCGACTTTAGTGGAAGTGTGATATTGAGGATAGAGGAAGAAAATTCGCCCATTAAGCCAATCCGTCGTTCTGTGCTCTTGAGGCTATGAAACGACAATCCCCCACGCTTTTGATCCGGGCGTACACACCCTGGGTGATGTGCACGCCACCAACCGATGGTTGTGGAGATTTCTCGTACGGAAAGGAAACGAGACGAAAGAGGGGAATGGATCGCGGATACTAGACATCGAACCAATCACACCACAGGGAGTGTGAAGAAAGAAAAAGAGAAAATAATCTAGACAACGACATAGGTATGCTGGACATGGTGGTGGTATGTACTCAATGTGAAAGGGAAGGCACCCAAAAATGAGCAAGAGACGATTCATTACGAAGAAAATACATACCACAGCTATGTTTTCATCCTCAGGTATCATTTTTGACATGATCCGTTACCGGTTCAGGCCTTTGATGGTGCCGGTGTGGTTTCGTCGTCGTGCCCGTACTCCCGACAGCTCGGGTAACTAGATGATTCTGGTGGGCGAGGATTGGGTCGGATGACGAAATTGGGGCGGGAGGAGCAAAATCCCAGAGAGATGGGATGCAAAACAGATGGCGGCGCGCGCGCGCGCGTGTACGTGCGTGTGTAGATCCCAAGGTTCGGGACAGCACCCAAGCTTCGTTTCTTCCTGCGTGATGCTAGTGGATGAGTGGATGGGAGGGGATAAGGCGTGATGATGTGGTGTATGTGGGGGGCGTCAATAGTTCAAGCTTCCCCCCCCTTTTCCCCTTCGCTTTTCCTCGGTAAGTTTAGTAAAGTTGGATTGCTTGCAGCTGCACGCGAAGAGGATGGAGTAAATGCAGCCCACAGTTTGGACAGGCCACTAAAGAAGGAGGGCGCCTGCCCGATGGTTAGGTTCCTGGATACAACGCTCGACTGTGCCGCAACGATGCATCCAGCCCCCGGCTGCGCTTTGAGCTACAGTATTAGTTCGTCTGTAAGCTGCATACACACAGACCGTCGGGATGAGGGAGTTGATTCCAGCGGATATGAGCCGCCGGTGATGCCAAAGCACCGGTGCCTCGTAGGAATGGTTGGAAACGGGGAAAGGGATGTTGGAGAACAGGTATGTAATGCGTGAGAGCGTGGGGAGAGAGGTATGGAGAGAGGGTCTTGGTACCCTTGTTATGTATCTACCCCGCTTCTTGCCCCAGATTGGGTCTTTCCTAGGTGAGCTCTTTGCCCTTCAATCCCCCTCACAAACTCGTATCGATTGGCGAAAACAAGGAAAGAGCAACACCGAAACGGGAGAAGTGAGCAGATGTCAGTGTGCGTCTGATCGGTGGAGCGCAGCTGGTTCCCATCAAGAAACAGGCAAAATCAGCCAGGCGAAGCGGAGCGAAACGATGCACTGCGATGCGATGCAATTAGCCAGCGATGCAAAGAGGGCGGTGGAATATAAATGGGCTGAAAAGACCAAAAAAATCAAGAGACAATCAGTAATGGTGACGGTTACCGAAAGCACATGTAACTGTACAAGACAAATGAGACCCAAGGGCCTGGGTGGGAAACGGTCGACGGGGGCTGGCGAGATGGAAACGAGACGAAACGGGTGCACGCCCGCTTGGCTGGGCTGAGCTTTCGTGGGGGTCGGCTAAGTGGGGTGAGAAAAAATGACATGGGCCGAGACTGGCGGGGCATGTCATCACGTGATGACCGTACATGTGGGGCATATCTACATATACCTGCTTGTTCATGGCAATGCAACACATCTTGCTCTCCAACATCAAGTATTATCAGCGGGATACCATTTTATATCTAGAAGTAGCAAAAAAAGACTTTGAAAAAGAGAAATGAGCCGAGGAAATAAACGCAAACGTCCATAGTAGAGAAACCGTTTTTTGCTTTTCTGCGTGTCCTCCTCAGATACACGACGGAGAGAAACGAAGAAAGAGAGAAAAAAAAGAGTAGAGAAACCAAAAGGGTATGCTATTGCAGCTTCTTGTTTACCCTCTCTTTTGCAAAGTGCCCACCAAATCTCCCGTCCGCGTGGAAAAGAGGCCATCTTCGAATAGAAGGAGACGAAGATGTTCGAAAGAGATGCAACACATCGCCGCCGTAGGGGGGGATCACGTCTTCACGCACCACCCCGAACATCATGGCTGTTGAAGTCTTCCCCCTCCTTCTCTTCCACTCGTTCCGCTACCCTTCGTCTTTGATACACCAAGTTTCCATGTTGTCTTCATTCGAAGTGTAAATCGGCCGGCTCCCTCTTGCTTCGCTTTTCCCTTCCTTCTTCCATCTTCGTCCAAAAAAAATATTGGTGCTTTTTGCCGCCGGACTGATCCCTTGAGCCCTCTTTTTTGGTATATCCAGAAAGGAAATTTTCCGTCTTGTGAATAGAGCAGATGACCACCAGACCCACCCATCATTACCTCTTCCCTCGCAAACAGACGCCCCCCGAGCCCGTCTTGTCATGCTATGATACCACCAACGCCCCAAGCCGATGCGAAATATGGCAAAGCATGACGCGTAGAAATGTACATAATCCCGACTCCGAGAAGAAAGACATCGAGACTGCTAAAGTCACACGTAGCAAAACCACCCATTGCTATCATGGAAATCCCCGACCCGCTCTGTTGCGCCTGGCCACTGAAGTTTCCAACACGTGGACCATGATCATTCATACAGCGCGTGGTTGTAAATTATTAAAAGAAAAGGGGGGTAGGAGCATGGAAAAAAAGGAAAGGAAAACAAGTAGAAGACGCAGTACCTACAAGGAAAAAATCTCATGCAGCAGCAGCACACACACAAACGATTGCAAGAATCGGTGGGTGCCCGTGAACATTTCATGTTCCAGCAGCATGTGGCGCACGGCACGATGGCCGCAGTGTGTATAGCATTCCAGCTTTCATACACTAGTCACCGGTCGTAAACGTATCGAGTAAAGGGATCTCAAGATCAAGGATGGCCGTGAGGCTTGCCATTGGATGTGTCATCGTGGCTATCCCGTGAAGCAGCCCTGTATCTCTTCATCCGTTCATCGTCGGATGACGAGTTTGAGTGAGTGCTGCTCTCGTCGTCGATGGTAGAACCATCTTTTGAAGCTTTGCGAAGACGTTCGGCCTTGTCCTTGAACACCTTGGCTTGCTCCGCGGCCCTCTGTGCCCGGATCTGCTTCTTCCACATGGATGCATACTGTCCGTTTCTGTCGAGCAAATCCTCGTGCGTGCCACGCTCCACGACCTTGCCTTTATTGAGCACAAGAATCTGATCAGCGTGCGTTACAGTGCTAAGCCGGTGCGCAATAATAAGCATGGTGCGGCCTTGAGCAAGCTTAGTGAATGCTTCCTGGATGTGTTGCTCGGTTTCGGTATCCAAGGCAGCTGTGGCTTCATCGAGCATAATAATGCGTGGATTCTTTAGGATGGTGCGCGCAATAGCCACGCGCTGCTTCTCACCCCCAGAGAGGCGAAGGCCGCGGTCCCCAACCTTGGTCGCATATTGGTCTGGGAAAGACATGATCTTGTCATGAATGCTAGCCGCACGGCAAGCTTCGTACACATCCTCGTCGGTTGCGTCCTGGTTTGCATATTTGAGGTTGTACATGATGGTTTCGTTGAACAAAACGGTATCTTGTGGAACGACGCCGATATGGCTCCTGACCGAATCGATGGTGAGTTCTTCAACGTCATTGCCATCGAGCTGAATGCTGCCAGACATGATGTTGTAGAAACGGTAGAGAAGACGAAAGACGGTCGATTTTCCTCCACCCGACTCGCCTACAAAAGCCGTGGTAGTGCCGGGCGGGCAGTCAAAATCTAGACCTTGTAGAGCGGGTTTGCGTTCGTCATAAGCGAAATGAACATCATTGAACCGTAAATGGCCTTTGCAAGTATCCAATTGCCTCGCATGCGGGGCGTCTACCACCGTGGGCTGCTCCTTAAACAGTTCAAGCATTCGTTCAGAATTGATCATGGCAGACTGGATCATGCGGTAAAAAGTGCCGAAGAAGTTGAGGGGAGCTTGGAGCTGACCCATATACGTGACAAGGCTGACGAATTTGCCAACATCGATCTCTCCTATAGTGACTTGATAGGCGGCGATGAAGCAAGTGACGAGCAGTCCGAGCATGAACACAGTATTTTGGCTGACGTTCATGAGATTCAACGAGAAGTTCACCTGGTACTCGGCGAGTTGGAACTTCTTAACCGCGTTACGATAGCGGTTGAATTCATAAGCTTCAGCATTGAAGTATTTGACTGTTTCGTAAGATACCATGGAATCATTTCTTTGCACGTTAGCCATTTGGAAGAACATCTTCACGCGGAGTTATGATCATTACTTACTTGACTGCATCCGAATCCCTGTCGGCATTGACCATCTCGCGGCGTATTTCGGCTCGCCATTGAGCCATGCGGATGGTCAGATAAATGTACCAAAAGGTCACGATGGAGAGAACAAGGGCGTAGTAAGCATCGTAAGCCACCAAAAAGTACCCGACAGCAACGGCAAGATCTAGAAGCATGGGAGCCACTTGGAATGTCACCTGCTCGAGAAAAGTATTGACGGAACTTCCCTTTCCTAGGGCAGATAATACTTCGCCGGTTTTTTTGCCAAGATGGAAATCGAGGCTGAGGCTATGCACGTGCTCGAACGCCGCCACCGAAAGTTCGCGGTAGGAATATTGGCTGACGGGAATCCAGAGAACCGAACGAATTGCGCCCAAAAGACCATTGTTTCCCTGAATAAATCGAAGGAATATATAGATGATGATTTGCTTCGTGGGATTGCCGTTCTTGACTGGATCCGAAAGTGCTTTGACGATGATACCTATCTGATTAGGAACTAGAAGGTTGATAAAACGCTGGAGCAATACAATCAGAAAGCAGGTAATGACGAGGATCTGCAACCGGCGGTCCTTGGATGGCCAGAGATAGGGAAAGAAGACGCGGTAGCCTTTGAGATACTCCCACCAGCTGCGCGAGGGGGCACCAGTAGGCCTGCTCCAAGCCGGTGGAGCCTCCTCAGCATGGCGTGGTTTGCCGTTGGCGTGGTGGTGGTGGTTAATTGAGCCATATGAGCCGTTCGCGTGACCGTTTCCATTTTCGGCATGACCGTGCTGCTCTGAGCCGCCGAGAAGCGAGGCTGTCTCACTCGAACTTCCCGAATCCTGGCCCATGCGCCTTTGAGGTAGAGTGACGAAAACGATGTAGAGGCCGACCAATAAGAGGAGGATGACGATGCGCAAGAAATCGAGAGCGATTTCTCCCGCCTCCCAGCCCGTCATGCCAAAGCTGAGGTGCTCTTTCTCATCTGGAGGAGGACGCGCGGCGGGCTGCTTGTGTATGTGCGTATAGATGGCGATGGAGAGGGTGGCTAGGATGATTTCGAGTGCCGCGGCGACAATCCATGTTGCAAGGTTGGCGGCGGTGGGCGAGGGTTTCGAGTCGATCAGAGATATGATGAACAGGCAGTAGACGAAGAAGGAGCCAACGAGGTAGATCTAATGTGAAGACGATAATTTTCGGGTCAGTAACGACTGTGAAGAAGCAATCAATGAACATGGAAGACGCACCACGACGGCTCTGCCGGACCACCAATGCTCGCGGCGAGCCAGGACGGCATGGGCGATGATCAGAGCGGCATTGGCGACAAAGGTCAATGCGGCGAAGACGGACAGCCAGGCAAAGACCAATTTCTGGGTATGAGTGACATCGTCGTGTGCCTGGCGTTTGACAAAGTTGCGGGTTGGATCGGTAGCAGGGAGGGGTTTGCCGCCAGGGCCCGTGGTGGTAGGTTTTTCGACATTACGATTAGAGCTCGATGCAACTATGCTGCGGATGGTAAAGGCGATGAGGAAGAAGACCAGCAGGAAGACGGGGTATGCGTATTGAATCACTGAGATTATAGGACGCAGTTGACTGGCGGTCTTGGATGACGAGCTAAGAGCGGCGAAATCGATAGTATGGGATGTGGTAGTAGTAGGTGCAGCACCATAGTGCATATCCATATTGGTCTGCATGGCGATGCAGGAACTGGGTCTCAATAGCTCCCCACCTGCAGGCCGCCCGGTCCAATGCAGAGAATTGGGAGCGAGACTTGAGGACGGTGGCTCTGCCTGGGTTGCCGAGTGCACAGGTGCAGAGGTGCAGAGTTATCGAGGTGGAGAGGTGGAGAGGTGCAAAGGTGCAGAGAGAAATGTCGACGGGGTGGTAGGAGCGGCGAGGCGGCAAGCGACGAGGGTGGACGTGGTTGGTGGACGGGTTGAAGGTGAAGGTACAAACGAGGAAGGCACGTTTTACCGGACCTCGGTAGAGGAGAGAGCAGGTGAGTTGCTCGGGGGTGAGAGAGAGAGAGAAAGGAGGATAGAGGGGAAAAAAAAAGAGGATTGAGGGAGAAGAGGACTGGAGGAGGAGGAAGAAGAAGAAGAAGAAGAAGAAGAAGAGCAGCAGGGTCGCAGGACAACTAAGCTTGTCAAGAAGACGTGACTGAGGTAACTTAGTAGTGGCGTTCTCTGGAATCGGTTTGCTTGGCATCCATCGGCGGCTTGAAGTGACTACCGCGCCTGCTGCTGTGCGAGCTGTGCCTGGTGTGGGTATGCAGTGCAGCGAGCGCCGTGCTGTGCTGTAACATGTGCCGGGTCACGTATGTATGTATAGAATGTATAGTATGTGTGTAGGCAGGTAGAATGCGGAATTGAGCAGACTAATAAGTGATTGGAGACGTTGTCATCCGAGAAATCGGCGTCGGTCCGTCTTGCTGCTGCTGCTGGTGCTGCTGGGTGCTGGTGCTGCATACCTACCTACGTACATACATGATGTGATGGCGATGGGCAAGTCTATTTGTGCGAGGGTGTGCAGCCGGCCCTTGCAAGCCAGAGACAGCAAAAAGACCGGGATGCCAGGCACGCCTGCTTGTACTTGCTGGAATATGTATACGTATAGGTAGGTAGTCTAGGTAGGTGTATCCGGGCCAGGGACGGATGTATGCATAGTACGTGTGGATAGCTATGTATGGACCGCGGCACAGAGGTCGGTACAACAAACAAGTCCATGGCACGACAGCGCACCATGACCATGAAGTTTGAACAAAAGATGATTCTGTAGGTAGGTACCCAACTACTCTATTCTCCAACCTTACCGTACAGTATCTAACTACCGTAACTGCTTATTACCTAGCACTCTCGATACAGCTAAGGTGCAAATAGTCGGTCCCGCTGCAACAAGCGAGCGAGCGAGAGCAACCTTAGCGAAAAGCCTGGACAAACCTCCCCCGGTCATGCACCATCATGGATGTCACCATCTACCTACGCCTATAGTACTCAGTACATCCATCCTACATACATACGCTATGCATTCTGCTATGCTATGCTGGCAGTGGCAGGGCGCTGGATGACGGGTCATACCATCCATACTTGGACATACTGGATGGACACTCACTGACTGACGGACAAGGGGAATCCAAACAGGATACAGCCTATGTACTCTCTTCCCTTCACCGACATCAGGCGACGTCTATCCGCAACCTAACCCAACCATCCTCCTTCCTCCCCTCCATTCATCTCGCTCGATTCAATCCACCCACACATCCATCCCATCCATCCCATCCATTCCATCCAAACAGGCACCCAGCTCCGGACGCTAGGTACTTGTACCTTCTCTCTCTCGCACTATTACTCACACTACCTACTCCCATCCATCCATCCCATCACCCACCCACCCACCATTGATTCATTCATCCACACACACACACACACGCGCGCGCGCGCGCGATACTTACCTACCTGCGGCCGGTAATCAACTCAGCAGCCTGCCCCTCTTCCCCGTCGCTTGCCTGCCTGCTGGCCCGGCCTGGCCTGGCTCCTTGCACCCGGCACCTGGCACCTGGCATTGTCCCCCCGGCTTCTTCCCTTCTCGCCGTTGCATGCTGGCTTGCTTCATTGTGCATCACCCAGTGCATCAATCGGCGACTGAAACATGGCAGACCCCTCGCGGCGGACCTCTTCTCCCGCGCCCATCCCTTTGCCGCCGCCTCTGCCTAACCTGCCGCCAAAATCCTATTTTTCTCGTTTCGTCAACAGCGCTGCTGCATATGGTGGCTCCCGCCCGCCAAGCGCGCAAGCAAGTCGCCCTGACCACAATGGCCGTCGCAATCCCCTAGTGCCTCTCCCTGGGTAAGTCGCGCGCTCCTCTTCTCGCTTACTTGGCACCAAACACCACCACCTGCATCCATCTGCATCTGCTTTCGTCCAAATGTCCTTGCAACCCTCGTGTTAGCTGCCCTACCCGACCGAGTACGTGTGCGAGTCGAGACACTCCCTCCTCATGGCACAAGGCGACCGGGATATATCCACCGTCTCCCCGTCCCGACTTCATTTGTTCACTTCCCATCCCGCCTTGGGTCGTTAACGGATTGATTGGCTTGCTTGATTGCTCCACCACACGCCAAACCAACACGTCCAACCTGGATGGACACTTGCCTCACCATGTACCCTATCCTCCACATGGTCCCAGCTACTAGGTCGCCTTTGCCGTACTATGGGTTGGGCTGCATCTCCAAATGTTCCACCACTCACCCATTCATCCATTCATCCATTTGATCAACCCACCTAACCGCCCCCTCATCCCCCCTTCTTCCATCCCTTCTGCCTTGTGCCCCGAATCTGGCTCTGTGCTTCATGCGTACATGAAAATATAGCCACGTGTGCATCCAAATGCATTCGTGTGTACGCATTGGCATGGAGCATCGTCGTGGACTTACCATTTTGAATCTTCTCACATGCATGCAGATACCACGTGACCTCATAGCTCCGCCTACCTATGTAATACTACCTACGTACCTGATGCTGACCCATGCTTGCCCACATAGTCTCCGAACCGGCTCGTCTCAGGACGCCAGCCATAAGACTGGCCTCGAAATCTCGGCTTTGGACATCAATCGGGACAGGACTCACGCCATTCTGGCCGGCAAGGAGATTCTCAAAACCGTATGCGTGCAGGATGCCAGGATTGTCGAGGAAACCAATCTACGAGCTGCCGTCATTCATTACGCTGACCGCTCCCATGCACGCCAGCGCGACGGCTTCGGCATCCAAGACGTCAAATGGTCGCACGGCCAGTTCAACACGCATATCGCGACCGCTGCTGCTAATGGCAAGGTCATCCTTTATGACCTCAATCGAGCCGGCGTCGAGCTGGCTCGACTGCATGAGCACAACCGGCAGGTTCACAAACTTGCCTTCAATCCTCACTCGGGCCACCTGTTGCTATCCGCTAGTCAGGACGCCACGGTTCGCCTGTGGGACCTCAGGGACATGAGAAAAGACATCACCACCTGCCGTAGCCGCGACCAATATCCAGCCATAAATGGAGCCATTTACGACGTCCAATGGTCTCCCACTGATGGGGTCGAATTTGCTTTGGGCACCGAGAATGGTACCATCCAGCGATGGGACTACCGCTACCACAAGAGTCCCAAACAGAAAATCACCGCCCACGACACCAAACCTTGCACCTCCATTGATTGGCATCCGGACGGAAAGCATCTTCTGAGCGCAGGGGCTGATCGGGCCGTCAAGATATGGGACTTCTCGGTCGACGGCAGGCGGCAAAAACCCCAGCTCGTACTCACTACCCCATACCCCGTCCATAGGGCTCGCTGGCGCCCGCCATGCTGGTCTGACGAGCACCACGAGAGGGGAGCCTATCATTGCAATCAGCTCGCCACCTCCTATGACCGTGATCATTCCATGATTCACGTCTGGGATCTTCGACGTCCCTACCTACCCTCTCGGGAGATCAACAAGTTCGCAAGCGCCGCCTCGGACATGCTGTGGCATTCACGTGATACCCTCTGGACTGTGGGGCGCGAAGGCGTCTTCCAGCAGAGTGATATTCATCGTGCCCCAAAGACGATAGACCGTCGAAATATGCAGGCTATCGCAGTATCGCCAAGCGGTGAGTTGGGCGCTTTTACTCAGGTGCGGGCACGAAACAGACGTTCCACGCGTTCGGTCTACTCGGATGACACGTACCTGGGCCATTCACATGATAAGCGCGGGAGCCCAGAGAAAACCAGCTTTCGCAGTTCCGCAGAAGACAGTGCAGATGACAGCTTTTTAAGTTCATCGCTGAAGAAACATCATGGTCGCACAGCGAGCAATCGGTCTGCCAAATCTTTCAGCAGTACACCCCCCTCCGATACGGTTCCGAAGGTCATGTTCCTTACCGATTCCATGGCCATACCCAATGAATCCTATAGGCCGAATCAGCTTGCCATCCGCGGAACACTACCTGGAGCGCCCAACGTTCACGTACTCGCGTACCTGGCCCAGAAATACAGATCCATCGCCCTCCCGGATCCACCTACCGTCCAATCCTATCAAGATGTGCACCGCGTCTTTGAGCAGAATGCCGAGTATGCGCAAAGAGCCGCATGTCATCGCTTAGCCCAGACGTGGAGGATTATCGGAGCCTCCATCGCGGTTGCCACGAGGCGGCGAGCCAAGCTCCACAGGCAACGTCGTCTCCAGACACACCAGCACAGCGCACTAGCGCCTGCGGATCTGCAGCCGCATACCCCGTCTGGACCATCAAACTTACATGGCGAGCAGTCGCCTGTGCGTCCTGACCCCGCCTCGCGTCCCCTCTTGGAAGTCAACGGTAAGCCGTCTTTGGCCGAATCAAGTGTCGGATTGACTGCTACTGCCAATACTACTCCCGCATCAGAGAGTACGTCGAATATAGCCACACCGCTCGCACGACCACTCACGACCCCGGCATCGTCCATCATCAACACACAGAAACATGCTCTCCCTGACCCAGATCATGATGATGAGACGATTGAGCTACCCCCCGCGGTCACAGGACCCTCTCCGCAAATGGCTATGCCAACTGCAGCTGACACGGATCCTTTGAATCTTGAAAGACCCGACTTCAAAGGCCCTCAATGGTATCGCTCATCGAACGATCTGGAAGAGAGACGCGCTATGGTGGGTAGTTGGCGTGCTTCCCCACGGATACCTCTCAAGTTGGGGCCCACCGATGCGCAGGGCATCAATATACAAATTCCGCCTCGACTGGACCGCCATGATTCAGACGAAAGTTTCGCCATGTTTTCTGCGTCCACCGATTCTCTGCGCGGGAATTCAATGCCCAACTCAATCGAGAGTGCTAACTCCCACCCACAAGGGATGGAATCAATTCCCGAAAAATGGCAACATGATTCGGAGGGCTCCAGCTTCGGGAACTTTACGCGGCTACAAACTGACGATGCGGGCAAGGGGGTCGAGATCTCGCCCACCACCATCCCGCTTGGCGATTATGCACCTGCTAGCGCTGCTGTACCCAGCGAAAGCGGTCAGCAGGGTTCGGCCCGTGACGAAACGGCTGTCATGGATGAATCTGTCAACAGAGAAAAAGCAGCACAGGACATGAAGAATCTGACTAGGAACAACCAGCTGCTTCGCCATGACAGTTCCGAGTCGTCTGCATATACAAGCAGTGGGGACCATTTGTCGTCGACGTCGTCACTGTTGGAACATTCCTATGATTTGGAAGCCAGCGGCACCATTGTCCCTGACGGCCATGATGACCCTAAATCTCCACAACCCACTAAACCTTTCGGTTCCCTGCATCGCGCACCGGAGAGCGCGCCTCCGGTCCTTGATTACCGTGCGGAAGAGCCTCTCCTGGTGTCAGACTTCCAAGCCATGCACGTCGATGCAGAAAAAGATTCACCTTTCTCCGTCATCGGCTTCCTTCAAGACACGTTGGCATTCCATACTGACACGCTTTCTGACGCGCAGACTTCATCTCTTCTGCTGCTTCTGTTGGCTCCTTTGCTACCCCAAACTCACTCTCCGCTCAGCACATCGGAAATCAATGAGACTGAGGTTCAGTCCACCGTTGCTGATACGCTGACAGCCATAGGCTTATCGCCCACACAGGTGAATACCATTCTCTCGACCCAACTTACTCAAGTTCTAGCAACCGGCATAAACCCTTATCAGGCAGAGTCGATCCTCCATACCTACCATGCACAGCTGCACAGCTCTAAATTATACAACGCTGCGGCTTCTCTGCGCCGGCTTGCGTACCCCACCTACCCGGGAGTTTACGAGCAAGCTTTGAAGGAGACGCAGGTTGGTCTGTTGTGCCTCAGCTGCAAATCGCCCATCAACAACCCCAAAGATAAGATGCGGTGCGAGTCATGTAAAAGAGCTCAAGCACCTTGTCCTATCTGCTGGGGGCGTTATCCTGCATTCGAGCCCATGACCACTAAAAAGAAGGTCAAAGTGAAATACCGGTCTACCTTGAAGAGAAGTGAACATAACATGAGACGCTCATCTTCTCTGGCATCAAACACTCTTGAAATAGCTAACCATTGCGATGATGCTCCGTCTCCTACCATACCAGAGGCCCCAGCCAAGGCCAAAGCCACATTGTGGACTTGGTGCGCATTATGCGGACATGGAGGCCACACGTTCTGTCTGTCTACTTGGTTCACCGACTCGGTCATGTCGGCAGGGGCGTGCCCCACCGAAGGTTGTCTCTGTGACTGTGTGCAAGGGACCAGGCGCGATGACAAGTTGAAAGCGTTACTCGCCCTCAAAGAGGAGAAGGAGCGGTCCAAGCTGGTCAGAAAGGGTGATGATTGGAAAGTCAACGAGAGCAAGGCAGTGTCTGCCGTCCGAGGGGCCATCGGTGATGCAGCTCCCACCGCTCGCAAGGAGGATGGCAAACGGGTTCGGGTTGTAGAGCCACATGACGGTCAGGTGCAGCAGCAACATGCTCCCATGTCGCAATTTGTTCCCCATACAGCAGCATCAGCCATCATGGGCAGACCCTCCAAAGGCTAAATTTTTACCGTGTTTCGAAACGTGCCGTACCGGTCGTCGTGTACGATAAGCCTACAAGGAGTTGGATCCCCAAGGACGGGACGCCTCACAACGGTGATCCGGGTTGCTCAATGCAGTCAAGTCAAGGTGTTTCTGATTCGACGACGCGTGGGCCGGGAAACCCCGAAAATGGTTTTTATGGAATTTGACCGAGGCGAGATGGAAGCTGTTTTAGAAGCTGCATGGAGACGCGGGAGGTCTCCAGTGCATTATCACACCGCCCAATTGCAACGCCAAGGCGAACAGAATCGCGGTTGTTCCGCGTCTCTTCGGCCGCGTTCCCCCGGGATGCGGGAGGCTGGCTAGGGAGGAAAAGGAGCCAAACGTGGGCCTTGGCCACGTGTTGCCGTGATCTTTTGCTTGGAGCTCTCTAACTAGTGGGGCACAAGCGCGGAGGATTTTTTTATTATCTTTTTTTTTCTTTTTCTCTTCTTTTTCTTCTTCCGGATACTGCAGTGCGCGTGCGCGCGCATCCAACCACCCACCCACCCACGCGTGACGCACACCCGTTCCGTTCCATGTAACTAGCACAGGTCCAAGGCGGGGTATTCCAATCCAATCCGAACTTGCAGCCAAAAAAAAAGTCGCAAAAAGAAAAAAGGAAAAAGAGAGAAAGTGACGTGCGCCAATTCCTTTCTCCTAAAGCAGGAGTACTAACTTTCCCATTTATGATGATGTAGGTAGGTAGGTTTGCACACCAAAGAAAGCAAGTCGCACCGCATATCAGCGCCGTGTTTGTCGCCTCACTTCTCCTTCCTTCTCTCGTCAAAAGAGCAAAATTCTTCACCCCACACAAGCGCTGCGCGTGTGTACCTATTTATCTACGCGCACTACCACAATGTACGTTCTTCCTCCCTCCAACGATACACTACTTGCACATCTTTTACCTTCTTCATCCATTTATTCTCTCTCTTTCCTCGATATACTTTATCGCACATCATACACACCCCTTCTTCCTCAATCATTTCCTTTTTTTGACTCCTTCTCTCCTACCTCACCAACATCCACCTCCACCGCTTACACCGACCGACCGGTCGGCCCCCACCCCCACTTCTTCTTTTCTTTCCTTTTTCTTCGTCTATACATGCCTACTTCCACCTACCTACCTACATACCTATATGAACCCTCACCCCACGCACCCACGCGGCGCGCACGGGTAGATAGGTAGGTACGCTAGGAACATTAGGAAGGAAGGAAGGAGCAGGAATGGCACGTGGGTAGGTGAGTAAGGAGGTACGGGAGCTACGGAGTCGAGCACGTGGTGGATGGATAGGCTAGGTAGGTATGGAGGTAGATTGCTTTGCTATAGGTAACGTTGAGTGGGAGGGCGTATATTCAGTGCTGTGGTGGGAATAAATGACGGTTTTGGGAGGTGGCTAGATGGATGGTTGGAGAGAAAGGACGGGACTGGATGAAGGATTTGCTACATACATGTACATGTAACATTTACATATTCGTCAAGAAACCAAGGTAAAATGGTACCTAACAACACTGTATGGTGTGTACCTATGTACTCTACACTCCATGCCTTCCATGCCTTCCTCTCCTATCCGCATTACATACACATACACACAATATCCAACCCCTACCTTATCTCCCCACATTTCTATCTATCTATCCATCCATCCTTAACCCCCATCCCTCTAAAAAGCAAATACCTAATCATAAATAATCAAACACACAAAACAAAAACTGCCGTTTTCAACACCCTCGCTCTGCCGAAAAGCAGCGGTGTAGAGTAGGTAAGGGTAAGGTAAGTAAGCACAGCGCAGCGCGCAGGGCAAGAGGGAAGGAGGGAAGGCTGACACGATGGGAACATGAAATAGGACCGAAGTAGGACCTACATACCTTGGGGGATAACTAGGGCTGGGTGGGGGTATAGGGCTAGGATAGGCTGTCCCCTGATTTTTTTTTTTAAAAAAAAAATCGATGGGTGTGTTTGCGTGGATAGATGTGTTTCTAGGTATCTTACCTTGGGCAGTCAACGTACTAGGTAGTATCAGTACATGTATACATCAAAGTGTACATACGCAAATCAAAAAATTGAAATGGATTGGTTTTTCATTCCGTTCTAGCACACAATCAATCGCATCGTAGTAAAAACCAAAATAAACTACTTTATACATAAGTATCCCACCTGTGTCGATACCCAGGGTAGCGATACTCTATGAGGATCAAATTCAATTTCATACATAAGTAGATTCACCTACCTAGATTACTACACAAGTATCAAAGATAGGTGGGTAGGTTGATAGGTAGTGTGGGGGTTCCAACGTGCACGTGATGTACTTACCTAGGTAGCTACCTAGGTAGCTTACAGCCTTACATAGCTAGGTAGATAGCTACTTACTTGAATAGGCTACTTTAATTTAGGTTACTTTGGGTTACTTTATTTATGTAGCATGGATTGGATTGGATGGAAGATTGGGAGGGAAGGACGGGTTGGACGGACGGATGGACTTTCCTGACGTCGTATGTGGGTGTGTTGGGTATGTAGGGCTGGGGTAAGGATGGTGAGCGAGGGACGGATTTGAATGGTAGACTCAATAGTCGTGTAAATCGCATAGGTTAGTTGTAAAAGAAATCAGTGGGTTTAGCATCGGTGGTTTAGTGGAACCACCGACCGATTGTTTCCTTTTCGGCGACATTTTTGTTTTGGGACGGACGGGTGAAAAGCATGGCTGAGGGAATGGACGGAGAAGGTCGGTCAGTATTTCTTTTTTTTGTGAGTCTACGTGTATGCGCTTGTGGCATGTATATGTATGTGCGTGCGTTCTCGTGTTGTTGTTTTTTGTTGGGGTTCCTATAGGTATGTGTGTAGTGAACGGCGAGGCTGGTTTCGAGATGGGTTCTACCGAGGAGTGTGGTAGAAAGATTTAGGGGAAAAAAAACGAAGTGGGGAATGAGATTTCTCCACTGATGAGAGGCAAGGCTGGAAGAATGGATTCGAGAATCTCGACTTCGTATCGTGAAGCGAGGCTTGGTTGATGATTGATTGGGAAGAATTGATACATTCACGCCTTAATTTCGTTGGAAATAAAATCCGAGAACGGAAAAAAACGGCTATCGCATCCTCCCTCTCCCCACTCCCCGTTAACTCACTTCCAGAACATCGATATCGCCCCCCCCCCCCCCGATTATCATGTCCATCCGGGTCGGACCTCCCTCCCGCCACCCGCTCGCCCTCCCGTCTCCGAGCCCGCCGAGGTAACAAAAGTTGAGGAACACGAGCTGCCGCCGTCCGCCTCCGTGCGAGAGAGACACAGGAAAAGACGGCTCAGAACCCACATCCCGGAGACACGAAAGGGTATGCAAGGCGTTAGGCAAGGGTGTGTGTGTGCGGCGTAGTGCAGGCGGGAAAAACGGGTGACGGGACGATTTGCTTGAGGGTTGTTAGCGTGGTGTGTGTAAGATTGTAAGACTGTAGGTGTGGGATGCGTGGCATGGGACAGGATGGAAAGGGTGGATAGGTGATTGGTGGCGGGTGGGCGGACGTGTGGTTTCTGAATGGGATGATGATGGACCGTGTAGGGATAGGAGGATTGTGAGGATTCTGGATTGTTCACGTGGTGTTTGAGTGGTTTGGAATTAGTGGGATGGTTTTTTTTTGCTTTGTAATACTGTGTACATGTGGGCGGTGAAGGGAATGAGTGCGACATTTTTTTTTCTTCTTTCTTTCTCGTATCTTTGGATGTGAGTATGGAACACTTTTTTATTTCCATTTCGGAAATGTGACGTGCATGATTGGTAGATGGTGAATGCGGGACGGTTGGATTTCGGTCGGGGAATGGAGGGGAACAGAAGAGGAAGGCGGAGGTGTACTGTATGTTAAACGGAATACATCCAGGTATTGGCGAATGCGCGTATGCGCATAGATGTATCATGTATACAGTACAGATGTACATGGATAGGAATGCGTAGTTTCCCTCTGTGTACGCGGCTTCAAGGGATTGACTGTTGGTTGATTGACGGATAATTTGATCGGCGGGGTTGGCTGAATGAAGTCGCATATACTGCGTCGAGCAAATACTTCTGAAGAGCATATCCGGACATGGAATACGAAGCTTCTGTTCGAGCATGTACCGGTGATATGTCGCTTTGTACCGCCGTATCTGTATGGATGGGTGCGAAGTACGTAGAACCGAGGCGATCCCAGTACCCAAGGCCTATAGTTGAGATATGGGTACAACGAAATCATGTGAGATTGAGTAGCTAGGGTGCATGTGAGCAGCTTACAGAAAATCTATGGAGGGGGAGCATGCTGTAATCGTATACACATTGCCGCAGATTACCGACGGGCCACGGCTGTTTTCTGATCGGTGTGCAAGCTGCAGCGACGAGCGTTCCCGTGCTCGTATATACCGCCTTATTCCAACCAGTCAGACTTGCAGTTGAGATTCGAATTTTTTGCAAATAGAAAAATGTAGAAAGCGAATGGGCGCGTGCGGCTTTGGGCGGTGGGTTGCGACGCATGGGGATACAAATTTGTACATGCACTATGTGCAGGGCCGTCTGGGGCCCCCAGCCCAGTCATGTGGAGTAAACCCCTTGCTTGTCCCGTCCCACTCGCTTCGAACTTGGCGGTCCGCATGGTTCGCTGTATTCGCTGAGTGTACATCCTTTGAGCTCGACACGCTGAAAAGAGGTAGGGGAAATCCGGTTGTTGCTGGGGTCATGTGGAGGTAGCGGAGTAGGTACTTATTTCATCGGTCTGATTGCTGCTCATGGGATTATTGAGATCGGGGTCGTGATCGGTGTACGGTTTGTTCATCCTTGCCATTCCGTGCCAGACATGGAGACTGTGGTTGTGGTGATCTGGATTGTTTCGTTGCAGTAGAGAGCGGTCGAAGCTGGAAATTCGAAAGGAACAGGATGCTTACTCACAGAAAAATCTAATCTGATCGGTAGATTGGTGGCGGCAGGCATTTATACATACAATATATCGAGTGCTGATTAGAACGTACACGTTGGGCTCACATCTCCGTTCCCGAACGGTGAAATCTACAGATCTGGCAAACAGAGGTATGCGCAAATGCCCAATAACCATGCGCCAGCTACAGCCAGCTGGCACCTCTCCCCTGATTTGCAATGCCATGCGAGCTCCATGTATTTGCATAAGTCACTCTCCATGCTGTAATACTTGGGGATGTCGGAAACGTATGGGACAGTGCGTGGAAGCCGCCCTCCGCATAGGCCTTGTCTAGAAACTGCACCAGTTTCACAAGAAATGCTGTATCACTTTGTTGCCACAGCCATACTGACAATAGAAAGTACAAGCGTGAGGTCACGGTGACGATTACTTCGAAAAGTAGGCTTGCTATAGGTTATGCATTTTCGATACACGTCGCGCGGGACTTTCAGTCAACGGTGAATGCATGAGCTGTAGAATGAGGCGGCTGGCGGAATCTTGCCCGCTGCCCCAGTATTGGTGGCAACTGTGCCTAAAGCTTGTTGTATCACCACGAAAAGACTAGAACACCGCATTGGGGGCGTGTGACCCTCTGCAGAACCTGCGATGTGCTCTTTGCACAGATTTCACTCCAAGATGTAGGTCGCGCCCGTGAGATCAAGGCATTGGAACGTTACAGTAGAGGTTGTTGATTGAGCAGGGCCTCGCAGGGTGGGGTTCCTAGACGCAGTGAGCATAGGTTAGTGGTCCGAGATATGTGTGCACATAGACTGGCTATCGCCCAGAGCAACTCAATGGTTGTGGTTTGCGTAAAGGTTGTATTGTTTGAATTTGATCGTGCTGATGCCAGAACCAGATTTCCTATCCCCATGACACCGTAGACAGCCCTCATGAAGGTGGAAGAAAGAGCCTCATATAGCCGTGAAATGCATCCCGCGCCTTCGACCACTCATGTCAATTGCAGTTTTCCTGAGCCGCTGTCAGCATCCTCGCGACGCTGTTGTTGCAGTGCATGCCACATACCCCGTGCAAATCCAAAATCCTTTACCGCGAAGCGCTCCAGACGTTCTTGAGGTAACCGTCCCTCTGAGCGAGCCTGTTGATGGAGTCATCGGACTCGCCCATGGCGCGCACGAAACCGCAGAGGGCATATGCCTGGTTCTCGCCGGTGTAGCGACCGTTCTCGTCGACTTGACCAATGCTAATTTGGACGGAGGCGTGGTCCTTGGCCTTGATGATACGGCCAGTGGCACTGCACTTGCGAGGGACGTAGACTGCCAAATTGTGTTAGTATTCGTTTTACAAGATTTTGAAGCCGTATAGTGTTGGCGATGCGGCAGGGGCCGCAGAATAGCAAAATCGAGAGGCTTACGGTCGACGAGATCACCGCGTTCGTTCTCCATATTGACGGATTCGTGGATGAGGCGAGTGTGTTGTTGGCGGGGTTTGCGTCAAAAGGTTGTCGTCGAGGTGGTTCTCACATCGAATTTCCATGCTACTGTGATGTCTCGCTTAGCCGGCCAAGGCACTAACCACCATAGGTTAGCTCAGCCGGTACCTTCATTGGTATCAGATCGAAGGTATAAGGTATTGATGTATGGTCCATGCGAAAATTGCAGTGATATTCTGTCTTGCACTCTAATTAGAGTTTTCAGGAACTTCTGAAGTTCTGGGTGAGCGCCATTTGCGCACTCTATGCGGTATACCCAGCTTATTGATCAACTCTCATCGCCCCCGACGCATTTGGTCGTATGCATTCGCGGCATCGATTCAACAATTTGAAGGTCTGTTTGCAATTATTATAATGGCATAGCAGCCATTCCCCAGAAGAAGCAATTCAACACATGCTGTATATACGGCTCACCTATGTGCCACTTTGCAATACTCGGATGTAAATTGATAGCACTTGAGCTATGGTTCGCTGAATGCCGAATGCTTTCCATACTCAGGCTGTTGTAGGCTTCCGACTTCTTCTTATTTGACTCACTGAGAATTTCAAATACTCAGGTCTATGTTCGAAATTGCCTCATATCAAGGCGTTGGGGGGACCACGGAGGGATGCGTATCACGTGACCGGGACAGGCTCAATCAACTGTCCATGTACGTAGGTATTGTCTGTCACATAGATATTGAACACGCTACTGACATATTGGCATCCGTCAATTTGATTGGCACTCGTACCTACATCAGCTATTTGTATGCACGTGTACATATAGGTAAATTCAATGTTCGGTTCATGCCTCGGCTCTTCGCACTCGGCCTGAGCAGACTCACACCAGTAAAAAGTCACCATAGTTTTTTTATTGACAAGTCCTCCATTGACCTGAGATTTATCAACTTTGCATGTCCTACCTGCTTTACGGCAGCACCGCACACACGGCGATGGGCTGGGTGGACCTGGTCCCTCGCGCTGGAGGGTCTCTCTACATTGGAGGTCTTTATGCGCTTTATCAAAGAGATTTGATACGTGCCGCTGGCATAACTCATGTGTTATCAGTCATCGACTACGACCCTCTACTGCAAGAAAAGTTCGGCCACTTAAAGCATTATCAGATCCGCGCCGACGATAATCCCAATGAGGATCTGTTGAGATATTTCCAAAGCGCTTCCACATATATCAACGAGGGGTTGAATGGAGAAGTTATTAATGAGAAAGGAGACAGGAAAAAAGGTGGCGTCTTCGTACACTGCGCCATGGGAAATAGTAGGAGCGCCACTTTGATAATAGCGTATTTGATGTGGAAGTTCAAGATTGGGTGGGAGGAAGCTTTGGGGCAGTTATGCGAGGGAAGACCAGTTTGCGATCCTAACATCGGCTTCAAGGAACAATTGGCAGTGTGGGCTAGGATGTTGGAGTGTGGTGATGAGCAGGGGAGGAAGACAGTCTATGAAACATGGAAGAGAGGAAGATTTCAGGGGACGTCTTGGGAATGGGAGGCTCGTAAAAAGGAGAAAGATTCGCCGGGAAAGAGCGGGATTATCAAAGCCAATATCTGAGTTAGTCACTTCAAGCATGGACGATGGCCAAGTTACCACATAACATTTTGTTTTCTACATCTGTGGTCCTTGGGTGGAATTTTTGACGCTGATTAGCCGCTAGGTGGTTCTGGCAGAATTGCTCAATAAATTCATCACCGACCAAGTTTGTCGAACTTTGGTGATTGCAACTTTCAACTACAATATGCTGGTTTCTTGGGCTTTTAAGGCTGTCGATTTCTGCCTTGGTCATATTTCGCTTTATAGAACTTGCTTTACCTGCACAAAAACTTCGCGAGCGAAAGAACGAAATCGTATTTACCATCGCGTGGCAATGCATTTACCTGCAGTATTGACACCGTATCAGAGTTCTCAGTGAGGTCCTGATAAGAACCTGCATAGGTACAGATGCAAAATGCGTGATACTGCGTATACCGGTGCCTTCGACGGTCAGCTTGGCTTAAGATGTATCCCATGGGATATGTAGATGGCCCCAAACCTCTTGCGTAATGAAAAACTTGTAACGTTTGTATTCATTACAATCGTTGGAATTCGATGTTCAATGAGATTGACATGTGCTCTTGATTACTGCCTTCAGGGTTTCGTTCTCTTGGGGGGGTTTTTTTTGTACCATAAGTGGTTCGATCACCAAGACAAACTTCACAGTTCTCACTATAATTGATATATTTTGTCTGTGGATATCAGTCTCATCTGACGCATAACAGAAATAGGATGTAAGCTCGTACGTATATAATCTCAAACGACAACATCAAAAGAAGAGTACGTCACATAGCAACATGGGGTACTGTAGGGTCGTACTGAGTAATGTTTAACATGCTTGGATGAACAATATATCGCAATTTTTTGGATTGTTACCCATTCTAGGCCTGCAAATTTTCTGTAGGGAACATAATATCGAACATGCGTGTTCGCTTTTTTTTTTTTTTTTTTTTTTTGGATGATCCATAGCCCTGGTCAAGGTGTCGCTTTCAAGTGGCTGGACCCCGGTAGTATTTAGCTTAGGCGTAGAAGTAGCGCAGGCCAAAAATTCACACACAATGCAATGCTTAACTCCTACTGTGCTCACCTTACAATTCTCAAGAACAGTGCTTTTGACCTTCCAGTGAAAGTTTCTTCCCAAGACAAATATATTTTACGGCGTGATGGAGCCTGTTATTCAGGCGACTCAGCACATGGAACTCGGAGATGGTACCCCACAGTCAAAATCTTCCGGGTCCCACCTCAGTTTTGAAGAGCTTCGACGAATCCAGTTTTTAGAAGCGGCGGACTTTCTTATCCACCGTGAGAATTACGAAGATCCCTTCTACAGGGACTTCTTAAATCTTTTCGAGGAGAAAGGAAAGGAGGATAAGGGGGATTTCGAAGAAAGTGACCACGAGGAAGAAGCAGATGATGAGGAAGATGGAGAAGAGAATGATGAAAGTGGTGATGGCGCCGATTCAGAACCTGAAATCCCTATGTTTCTTGACACAACTCGCCGAGAGTTTCTACAGGAAGTTACGACGGCCTTGAACGACAAGAAGATGCAAAAAGCTATCCAAGGGGCAGAAGCCACTGGACTGAAAGAATGGAATGATAAGATGGGGGAGGAAGACGGGGAAACGTTCTGGAGACTGTTGGAAGATATTCCATTTGACGCGCCTGGCTCGTTCTTCCCATTACCCACGACTCTAGAAGGAGACAGCGAAAGAGAGGAAAGAAAGGAAACTGCACAGAAGGAAGCCTTGAAAAAGGCAGGTCTTGAGGAAGATGATTGCTTCAGTCATGATTCCGAGCTTCGTGACCAAGTTTCCATCGATCGTCGCACGCTCATATACTTCCGCACCCTCTCCTCGATTCTGCTAGATCCAACTATTGAGATATCACAAGCGCTTCGAGACGGATTTCTCTATCGCATGGAGAAGGCAGAGTACTATACTTCGTGGAAAGTTGCCTACATGTACATAGATGACTGGAAACTGTGCAACGAAGAACAGCGGGCATCGTTTCTGAAAACTTTCTCTGTTGACGAAGAATCTATGAAGGAATGGAGGAACCGTCTCGGTAAATTGAGAATGTGCCATACTCAGAGTGGGTTCGACATTGAATTGGATGGCCTGCGTGATCTCATCCACGAGCAAACGACGTTGAAATGGGCGCTACCTGACCTTGAATCTCTGGGTATCGATACTGAGAAAGAGGATAGCTATAAAGAGTGCCCAGTGTGTTTGGTAAAATTGAAAGACGGAAGCGAGAATGATTCTAAGGACAAACACCGCGCAACTCGTATCACATCTGGGACCGAAACTGAGGTTTATGGGCATTGCTGCTATGCCCGATACCTTGAGAACCTTGAAGCTACCGGCGGCGATGGCTTGACTTTTGAAAGACCATACTGGGATCTGTACAACGGTCTCTCTGTTCTGGATATGAATCCCAAGGCTATCAAGGAGGGGCTTGAGTTGATGAAGTCATACGTTGATGCATTGCCTCCACGCCCTGCAATACAAACATCTCCAGCTGACTTGGAGAAATATGGGAGGCTCCTTTGTGCCTCCGTCACTGAGATCACAAACGAGATTGCAAAGGAGAATTTGTTGACAGTGCGACAATGCCTTACCGAAGTTAGAATCTTGGGCTACTACATAGCTTATGATAGACTGCGCGCTTTCGCTGACAAGGACGTTAGCCAATACCGCCAAGCATCGCAGGTGCAGGCAAATATCAGAGGCCTCCAGGGAGTTCTGGCATTCAAGCACAAGGTGCTTGAGTGGTACAGAAAATGAGTGGAAGCGAGTGGAAGAAGAAACGCATCAAAGGGTACGAAGGTGAAAAGAGAATGGTCGCATGTGGCTAAAACGAGACCTCGATCTCATTTTCAGACTGGATTGAATGTAGATCGGACGAATAGATATGTTCTATTCATGCAATGAAAGTCTCCAACGCTTCGTATGGAGTGTGCTCGCATGCTACCCCCCGTAAAAGCCGTGAAACTGCACTCCGCAAGATATTAATATTTCAGAGAAAGAATTCTGGTTTGATTGTGACAAGCTGGCTGATATTCTGAAAGCCCAAGGCAATGTAATCTGAAGCCTGATAGCCTGATCCACTAGTGAGTGCGATACTATGCTTTGGGCTGACGATTGTCTGGGTCATCTGCCTGATTTCACACATCATCGTGAGGAGATAGTCGGGATGATTGCTAATACCAATAATAACTCGTCCGGCAACATGAATCATAAGCAGTAAGCTTTTGGCTCGGAAATTAGTGGACCCTGAAGATATGCATGGTTTGTGAGTTCCTACATGCGGCAAATGATTTACTGCAGCGCACCATTCGTAGCAGTGAGAGCCCGACGAATTCGCTAGATGAGGGGATACGCGGGGGTACGACCAGTACGCGAGGGCCACAAGTCGCCATATCATGCACGATGATAACAGCGCACATATGGCATTGTCCACTCGAAAACTGACAGCGCATAGGCGAAGCTTCGAGCTCAATATGCACACGCGGCAAATCCGACGCAAAGATTTGAATGGAGTGAGTCTATAGCAGTAATGACGACAGTGTTTGCGTGATGGTCAAATCAAAATTTTCCCCAAGCATGTATAGTGCGACTGCGTACCCTGAATATTCATGACCAGAACAGTGCCAGCACATAAAGAGCGTTCAATTTCTCGAATACGATCTACCACAACACTTCAAAGACCCCGTTTTTCCACATACAATGTCATCCTCACACACCGCAGAACTACCAGGTGAGCAAATTCATTGTTTTTATAAGCGATCAAGAATGGCCGGACATCAATGATCCTCACACAACGCAGGAGAGCAGATCTATATGGATGAGTTTGGGGGTCGACATCATCCTCCAGCACAACCAAACCTGCGCCGTCCGCGCTACGAACAGCATCCAGGTATGCAATAGGATATTGAAAGTATCTGGGCATTTTGAGACAACAAAATGATCGCTGATCCCTTTTCAGAAGGGCATCGACGACGGGCGCAGACATACCGAGCTCCCAGCCCACCTTACCCAGCTTCGTCATCCTCCTCTAACAGCCCACCACCACGCCACCATCAAAGCCGGCGCTCACCTCATCGTGCACCTAGAGCTGCATCTCCAGAGCCGATAGATAGTCGTTATGAATATACGACACCGCGCCGGCGCCATGCTCGGGAAGAAGATTATTTCTCCGATAACAGGCATAACCGGCCTGTTCGAGACCCATACGGATACCACCATCATCATCGTGCTGATCCTCGGGACAGGCCACGTAGGAGTGATAGGCAAAGATATGCAAGGCCAAGGGCTGAGCCAGCACCCAAGCCAGAGAGGAAAGAAAGTGTTTGGCAGAGGGAAGCCAAAGAGATGTTCAAGGAATATGCTATCCCAGTCATTAAGGCTGAAACCGGTAAGATAATCACTAAGCAGATTGGTAACTTTATCGCAAAGAAAACAGCTTAATGAGGAGTTTCTTGGGTCGCGACAAGGTTCAAATTGTAAGATAGATGTATTCCAGATGTATCAGGTAGCGTTTTCTTGATTTTTCATATGTTGTCGTTACAAGGTTCGAGGAATTGACCTTACAGTTCTACTAGGAGGGTTTGTTTGACTTCTTTTCTTCTACTTCAAGGACGATCTTTCCCACCTGTTTTCCTTGCCATAAGTATTCGATTGCCTCCTCGGCCTTATCGAATGGGAATTTGGAGTCGATAATGTCGTCAAGACGCATTTGAACTGCAGACATAGCGTCGCACAGATCGTCTTGGTCTTGTTTGGAGCCAGCGTTTATTCCCCTAGCAACTGGTGTCAGTCGACTGCTATGTTCACCAAACTGAGGGCGCCATACCTGAGATTAACTCTCCTGTCAATCAACAAAGGCACAAGCTCGTCGAGGTCCTTCGCATTCTGCTTTCCAAGATAACCAACCTGGCTGATTACACCGCCTCGCCGCGTACTCTTCAAACTCTCGATTAGAGTCTGAGATCCACCAACCTCGATGACTAGATCAACTCCAATACCATTCGTACTCTCGAGTACTTTCTTATGCCATTCCGGATATGTGGCATAATTGATGGTTGTCAAGGGTGGGCTGGAATATTGATCTTGCAGTGCTTTCAGCTTCTTATCACTCGAGGAAGTGACTATCGCCTTGAGACCTGAAGCTCTGGCGAGCTTCAGTGCAAACATGCTTACGCCCCCAGTGCCTAGGAAAGTTAAAACGTGTAAGCTTGCGCAGGTACAATACAGTGCATACCTTGAATCAAAACACTCCCCCCAAAACCTACGCCCTTCAGTGCACTCCATGCCGTGACTCCTGCACATGGAATCAAGCAAGCTTCCTCCCAGCTCAAATAGCTCGGAAGCTTGGTCACCTTTCTCTCATCGAATACCAAATACTCAGCAAGAACACCATCTTCATCAGCAGCAAGCCAGCTTCTCTCGTTTTCTCTCCCTGTCAGATTCGCTGCGTCTATTATGGGTGCGACCCTGTCGCCGACATTGAGGTGGATGGTTCCAGATCCTGTGGCTACTATTTCGCCTGCCGCGTCGTTGCAGAGGATCACGTGGGGTATAACGGGCCATGGATTGCCACCGTTCGCAATGTTAGCGTCACGGTAGTTGAGCGATATCGTGTGAACTTTTATTAGGACCGATGTTGGGGGTAGAGAAGCCGGGAGGTCTTCGGTTACAAGTTTGACTTTAGCGGTGCCAGGAGTCAAATCATCCGTTCGACGGAAAGCTCGACGAGTTGAAGGGATCTTTTCAGACATTTTGATGAATGGCTATGAATGCTGGTCTTCATGTTGCAAGTTTTACGGTTCTTTAAATAGTTGAAGGGTGATTCTGGCATTAAAAATATAGATGTGGGGATGCGAATTTGATTGGCCAATTCCGAAGCGCACATCTGTTGGCGTCATCAATCTCTGGATTATTCAGACTGGTTGATGACATTTAGGTACTTCCATAGGACCAAGAACAACTTAGGGAGAATTATTAATCAAGATGTGCTGCATACAATGATGTTTATGAGGTTTACTTTTCTCACGCCCTGCGCACGACATGATAACACGCATCTGTTAATCATTGCTCCTTTAGGATGGATATTTATACACTAGGGGATAGCAATCTGCAACAACATTCAACTAGGCGATTTTTACATGGTACTAGGACGGTTGCTCAAAGTTATAGGCATTGCATAGTAGTAGCCCATGCTGTATTAAATCAGACTTTGTTCTACGGTCGAACGAGTGAACCAAGACCATCGTATATGAAACTAGAGCACAACGATGAACTGGAAGTAAACGCCCTTCCTTCCTTCCGTGGTATTTTACTGCATTTTTACACCAAACAAAAGAGACCGCAAAGGAATGTGAGACAGAATTTATCCAGATCAAACGCCAGCTAGAAGCCATTCCCAAGTTATAGATCCTGCACATAATGTGTATTGTAGGGTAATCATAAAAGACTCATTGAACTCGCCAGCAAAGATTTATTCTTCAGTTTCGAGATGCTTCAAATCCGCCCTCCTGTGGAAATGAATGAGGACATGATGTTCTAGTTACTAGTTAGCAGTTGAACTCATCTACAAACTTTCAGTGGTTAGCAACTCACCCTTTTCGGTTGCATTGTGTTTCATGAGAGCTTTGTAAGTAATCAAGCTCTTGACTCCCTTATAGAACCTCATGGAATTCTCTAAAGCCTTATGTTCAGTTTCCACTGGTGGGTCAAGATCTATAGATTCCACCTCGACAGCAATCTCAGAGTGCTCAGTGCTGGTAGTGGTTGTTCTCTTTGCTGTGGGAGCAGGCTTCAGTAGAGGAGGTGCGGGGAGTTTTTTCTTGTCGAATTCCACCTCGCTGCCTCTGATTTCGTCATCAACAAGGCCTAGCTTTGGAGTAGACGAAAGTATCTCTTCACCAAGATTGATGTCATGCCTAACTGGTGTTGAAAGGTTGCTTTGATCACTATCGGATGTTGGGGTCAACGGAGGTACATCTTCGACATGAGGTGGTGTTGCAGGCGGCGTAGCTTTTTCGACAACAGGGGATTGGCCAAGTGGCCAGTCAATAGCTGAACAGGGTCTAGGTGTTCGCAAAAACTCAGTTGCGCTGATGGGTGGTTCGGAATTGCGAGCGAAAGCCTGGCATGCTTGCCACCATGAAAGACCTTCAGGTGGGGGAAGAGGAGGAAGCCAGCTGCCACGCTTATGGCCCTCCAATGCTTGGAGTGTAGAATTTGATTTATCTTGGTAGACACTGCTCTCGGATTCGTCTTCCAGATGGGTGACTCGATGCTGTACATCTAGTAGAATTGTCCGGTGAGTTTCAAGCTCGCTTTGGATGTTTTGGAGCATGCCAATTAATAGTTGATTCGAATGGCGAAGTTGTGACTTTGTGGTCGATACAGAAGCCATAGACGAGCGCTTGGAAGTCAACTTCGATGCTGAATCGGTAGCACGGGTGAGATGAAATTTCGGTTGCGGCTCTTTGATGGGCTCTGTCATTGTCATTCCAGAGAGATGCGTGATATCCAAATGTGAAGATTCATCGTCATCAATGATCGTTGGAAATCGGGGAGACATAGTAGGAGCCTGCATCACGGCTGCCATGATGAGTGCTTGGTGGTGTGTAAGGATGAAGATTGGGCAAGTCAACTTGCGAAATTCGAAAGGAGGTAGGAAGCGCAGCTGTCAAAACTTTGAAGGTTCACACTTCGTGCCTCTCGGCCTTTAAGGAACTGTCGAGCAAACTTACCCGTCACTACCAAGCCTCCCTTGGGGTCTCCGCGCTCCCTTGCTTCCAGTTCAAACGCTTCACTGAGCTTGGCTTCACAGGATAAACTTGCCTTATTGCCCCAAAAGTGGATCAGATTGGTCAGATGGACAAACGTCGCAGGGGTTTTGCAGATCACGGTGCGGAGAAGGGCCAACAGTGACAGGCTCCATGTCCTCTTGGATCTGCCCAGAAGAGGCCAAGAATATCGCTGCTTTGTATCGGTTGTATACAAGGGAGGCTCCGACGTTGGTGTTGTACTCTTCCATCAAGGTTTGTTTCAGCATTGACGTTCGCGGCATGTGAGACTGAGGATCAATCCCATTCACGTGATTTTCAATTCATCCATTCGAGACCGACCTCAGTCAACGTTCGACATACGCACAGTTATCAGGGCACCGCTGAAATTTTATTTTCAGTCTTTGAGTTCCTTAAATCTCGAATAATGCCACCTCAACGGTATATTCCATGTTATTAAAAGTATCTGATTGTGACGCGGCGCTTTTGATGTTCTAGAATCAGCATTCACGCTAACCCACTCGATGTTAAGTTTTCAAACGACTCATGCTTCACCTTCCGACTGCCAAGTACATTATACGCGGAACACCCAACGAAACTACAATGTGGAGAGTTCAACAAGCGATTCTGGCCGAAGAAGCTCCTCGTTAGCTCAGAGCTTAAACAAACGAGAATGGTGGTCAATTCGCCGCGCTCGAACGCAGCCCAAAACATGTGCCTGGCTAGTGAATGTATCCAGATGTCGACACTTATCCGCACGTCAACTGCAATAATCGATAGCACAGGGCAGGCACTGAGTAGCACTTGAGCTTGGCTGTTCTTTTACCACAGGAACCAATTGATCGAGGCATAATTTTAGAGAGAAGCTTTCCATGCGCACCCAACTCTCCCGTCCATCTCGATCCGTACCTGTCCATTCTCACTCTTTTCGATAAAAGTCTTCAGAAGTACCTCCTTCACTCTATCAACCAGCTCATCCTTTTTCTCCTTCGGCCACCATGACGAAACAAGTACGACAGGCATGTGCTAAATACGACGCGATATCCCAATCAGTCAACCATCCATAGTGAAAAGACTTACATGAATATTCATACGTACCAGCATTTCCAAGCATTCCTCGGGAGTGCCGGAACTCTCTCTCTTTTCTTCCACTACTTTCACTTGCTCGAACCCCGCCTCTCGTAAGGCTTTCTTCATATATTTCGTCTCACCCCAAGGTTGTCCAGCGTAAACCTTCTGTAGTACCTCATCATATGGCGGCATAGTCGGGGGATCATGGAGGCGAGAAACTGCATGCGACACCCAGTCGTACCATGGAAGTGCAGCCAAGCTGCTGATCCCAATGAAACCGCCGGGGCGGAGCTTGTTGAAAGCGAGGGCCAGTGTGTCGGCGGCTACAATGTAGATTCCCATGTTAACGAAGATGTGGGTGAAGGCATACGAAGGGAGACCTGGATCCTATAACCATACAGCAAAAGGAGTGAAAGTTAGCGACGGCGTTTCTAAGATCATGGTACACCTATATACACGTACCAATCCGCTCATGACTTTTGTTTCGATTTCGGGCCATCCGTTCGCTCCCCCCCTCTTCTTCAACTGGGATAGCATGCTTTCGTTGACATCTGATCCCATCACTTTGACGCGTGACCAATCTTGCTGGGGGAGATGCTCGTAAAGGGTGGCGGTCACTACGCCTGTGCCGCATGCTAGATCCAGAGCGTACGCGGCGTCTTTGCAATCTGTGATGCCAGACTGTTGAATCATTATGGTGGCCCATGGCTTGGTGACAGCTTCGGAGATTTTAACTTTGGCTGCGAGTTGTTCGCCAACCCATCCATTTTCGTAGTCTGGATGACCGGATCCAGGGTTTTTTGTAGGTTGGGAAGACATGACTACGTGTATGAAATGAGTCGAGAGATGAATGTCAGTATCACTATAGAAGGTGATCATGTATTTATACCTATGTATTTGATTTTTGCAAGGCCATGTTGGAAATCACCTTATGGGTATACAGAGCGTAGCGTTTGACAATGTCTCCTTGAGAATTTGCCGGAAACTTAATATATATTGAGAATGACCACCACCTATGCTACGTCTCACGCAATTCTCTTGTTGCTAAGACGTCAACGATTAAAGACATGTGTGAACGCCTGCCGAAAATCTCCATAATGCTGGCGTGATTGATATTCTTTCCGAGGAAGTCTCCGAAGCTCCAATGTTCCCGCACATTTCTTTTGCATATTTCCGAGTTGGAGCTTGGGTCATTTTTCTTCGCCCTACATGCTGGACACACTATATCATGTCACTGTACATGTAGATACTAAAAGAAACAACACATACTGGAAGCGTTGTCGAATATTGAGTGGGTGCAGATAAAGATCTTGCGACATCACACTGAACTAGGAGATGGATTCGCCAAAATTTGAAATGTATCTCTGTGACTGGGCCCAGACATGCACCTAAAACCAGATATCATCTAAAAGGGTATTTCATCCGCCAACGGCAGAAAGCCGATAAAAATCTTACCAAACGCCGTCGCAATGCAATGCAGAAAGCAACTTTTAATAGATCTCTTCCGACTCCGTTCCCAGCCATTCCCCAAAATAAACACACGTTCTTGCCGAAATATCTCCATCGTCGGCGCAGAGGTCAAATACAGGACAAGTGCCGCATGGAGCATCCACAAACCCATTGAACGTTTTCGTGTCGTTTGTGTTCAGAGCCGTGCGATAAGCAATGGCCGTAACTTTTTCCAGTCGACCATCGAGAGTCATCATCTCCAACAGTTGCTCCATATCCGCTTCACGCGCCACTAACCCCTTCATGATATCAGCAGCATTAATGAAGGTAGTCAAGCTACTGGCGGTAGGGTAGGTAGGATTGCTGCGGTGAACAAGGCGGGTCGCATTGCCATGCGATGGTGGCTTGTATGGACGAACAGGTACTCCATCTTCGATATCGCGTAAACGACCCTGTACATGAGCTTTCTTGTGCGCAATGGCAGCCGCTATATCGGTGGGCTGATAGTTGTTCCAGTTTGCTGGAACACGTATACATGTCTCCTTCTCTACTACTTGGTTGACGATTTGGGACACCTGATCGATCATCCCGATGTCGAATTCACCGTTTCTCTGCCACAGACCACCCGCAATCTCCTCGGAAGGTTCCAAGTAACTTAGCAGGTACATCTTCCGGTTCGGGTACTTGACGCTCATTATGGACTGTACGAGATTTTTGGATTCGAGCGATTTCAGACACTTATTCAGCGTGGGCTGCGCAAAATTGGTCTTAGCGCGGAGGGCTTTGCTCCAGACACCTTCGTTTTGGGCCTGATCGATGTGCTGATAAAGGACGTTTTCGTCTGCAGTCAGGGTTCGCAGTCTGAAGAAATGGTGAGAAATAACATCATTATTGTGAGAAATGCCACCTACTTTTCAGCTTCACTGCGATCCCGTATTTTCCAACACGGCTCGTTGTCGAACAACATCATCTTCATGAGCTGCTGACCGCACAGCCAATTGATCAGACTAAGAAGCTCCTCCATGGTATCTGCAACCTGCATGGCAGAGAGATCACGCTGGAAGAAGATGGTGCCGGGTGGACTCGCTGCGCATTTGTCGTACAGCTGATCGAAGCGACTGGCAGAATTGGGTGTATCGCCATTCTCAGTTTTCATCGCCCCATTTGGGCCTGCTACCGTGTCCGCCATGTTGTTGTCGTTGCGCGTTCCATAGGAAGTGAAGGCAACAAAGTGCGCGGCGGAAATTCTTAGGATGCGGGGCGATGGATGACATAATCATCGACCCGCCAGTCCACGCGTGCGCTCTAGGTTCACGTGTCAATATTCCATTGTAGCAGGACTTGCTCGTCGCGTATCCACAAGTACGTGTACTTCTTTATATATCACTCTTTCTATACATACCTATGCACCGTTTGTATTTATATTCCGCAAGCATATCTCGAGCTTTACTTTTTACCAAAGCTCAGTGCCGCGGAAGACTACATGTTAAATCACGACGCCGACTTCCTTGGACCAATTGCAGGCAGTGCTGGTTAACTCATTACATGTAATGTCAACGGGAAAGTCAAAGCCGACAAGGCGCAATTTTTTTTACTTGGAGGTATTGTAGCTATTTCGACCATGGGTCAATCAGCTTCTCAAAGTTAAAAACAATAAGAACAGGTGATGCGTGAGCACATACATACCTACACGTACAGGCGAGAGGTGTGATCACGTTGAACTCTCTTGTAAGATTTCACTCCACAAAGGATGCTTTTTCTAATGTTATCTGATGTTGATCTATAGTTAGTAGTACTACGCCAACGATAAAATACATGTATAGGACGAGCTAACAATCTTAAACAAATCCTTTCATGGTATCAGTCTGGCATACATATGCAACACAACTTGCTGCGGCAGATGTGATGCTGGCTTGTACGAAGGAGACCCTTCGCCACATATCTGCTAACTTTTACGATTTCGAGATGTATAGTTAACGCTGCGTAATGCAACGATGCTTTTGTAGCTCTAAAAGGGCTGAGAAAACAGTGTGGACTCCGCATCCTGCTCACCGAAAGTCATGCAACTCTAACCAAGATCGGATCTATGCCTTGTCCGAACTTCGGTGACACTGATACCTGGAGACTGTCTACAGTGGCGGAATCAGGCGTTCAGTTTGTGCGACTATTCGAGTCCTGTGTGGCACGGGTAGGAGACGCTCCCTGAAAACCATTTCAAATCGATACTTGTAATCGGAAATTGTTCTTGCACTGAGCGATGGCTCTTATGTCCAAAAATCACGGGCAATTGGGAAAATACTCAAGTGAGTGGCTGTCTGGTAGCGGCGAGATCGGCAGGTCGTTGCATTCGCATGCACTTCATGTGCAATGTTAGCCATTCGCAAGCCATAGATGGCACCAACAACGGATGTTGAGCAACCGAAGCCTGTCCAGCTCGAGAACTGCAGCCCCTCGTGGAGCACCTAAGGGTCTAGATGCGTAGAAAAAGCATCGCGCAACACGACCGCGAAACGAGGCAAGCGATCCGACAGGTCGGTAGATTATCGCGCACGCTTGGAGAAAGGTCTCCAAAGGATCGGCCCGCTTATGTAGCAGGTTGCTAGATATGTGCAATACTGTAGGGTATTGCTCCAACCTGGTTCATGGGTTCTGCCGACACTCTTTTCTTCCTGTGGCTATTATAGTATGCCTAGCGCGGTGATTCCTGTGCGACTGGAGCCCCAGGGCTTTGACAAAGACTGGCTCTTTGCTGCAACGCACCACCACGAAATAGGAAGTCAGAATATCGTTGACTGTCCACCGACTTTTTGATCTCGACCCGCACATCGCTTCCCTATCAATTGATCATACCGCAGATTCGAAATGAGGCTTCAGATGCAGAAACTGTCACAGCAAAACTTCATATGCCGACGAGGTCAGTCGCGGTGCCGCGATAGGACAAAGTCCCAGGCTCTATCTTCGGAGCCAATAACAAACCCCGTATCTATGAAGATTATTTATATAACCTTCCCTGTAGCGCACCTTTGATCGCAGGCACTCGATTTCATCTACACTACACTTCCGCAGCGCATTCCTTTGCCGAACCTATCGGCTTTGGAAAGTGAAGGTTTTGAAGGGTCAACTCATACCCTGAGTCCTACGACAGCAATGTCTGCTGCTTCAGAAGACCTACAAAAATCGGGTGACACATTCGCCATCCCTGAAGACAGGAGCAGAAGAAGACAGTCGACTCAACAGCAACGGCAACTGCTCTCTTGTACCAAGTGCCGGGAGCGAAAGGTGAAGGTGAGTTTTGTACATCACTCCATTTTATGGTCCCATACGTGGATTAATCTCGCATAGTGCGATCGTACAAAGCCATGTTCGGCATGTTGCGCCCGTGGAGCTCCAAAGGATTGTCATTTTGTCGCAGAAGGTGGCGATTATGCCCCTATTCAACAGTCTTATGAACTCCGGAAGCTTCGTGCAGAGAATCTCCGCCTGAAAGAGAGATTACGTGCTAACAAAGCTTCCGCCGAAGATGATGAATCCGGAGCAGCATCTCCTCATTCTTATTGGGGAGGTCGCCAGGCCACCGCAACGCAGAAGCGCCGCGTCGCGCGACAGCGTCGATTTCAAGGCTCCGAATGGTCAGACAGCCTATATTTTGGTAGCCCAGGACTTGCCAACGTGATTACAGATGTGAGATGTATGCGCATATGTATCAATCGAAGTTGACGGAAATCCAGTTCGCCAGCATTAATCTCACATCGGTATCCGCCCAATCTTTGGTCCATCTGATGCCCCGTGGTTCGGAAATGTATGCGAACAGAGTTCCACCGCCTCACCCATTTCCCACCATGTTCGCCCCTACCCCTGACAGCTGCATACCCGAGTTACTGAGGTGCCTCCGGTTAGAGGAAGCAAGGGATGAGTTCTTCCAAGATCTCGAGTGGTTCGAAAAGAGAGTGCACATCTGCGCGTTCCCGTATATCCCTATTGAAATCACCAAGAGCGAAGTGGAGAGGTTCCTCGCAGATCCGATGAAAAACGCCCATATGTGTCCGGACATGCTAGCCTTATTGTTTGCGGCCTTGGCCTTAGGTTCTCAGCATTCAGCATGGGATAAATCCGACGGGAAATGGCAAGCGGAAACGACGCATCAAACGTTTCGCAAAGGAGACGTATACAGTCAGTTGTCTTATCCCTATTGGAAATCTGTGGCTAACACTCCATAAGTTGCTGCAGCTATGCAAGCCTTACGCGTGGCATCTTTCATGCACAAGCCGACACTCCTTGGGATTCAAACACTTATAATGATAAGTCCATTCTTGACCAATAGTGGGAGGTTTTTGGATGCTTGGACATTATTCGGGACCACCATCCGCTTGGCTCATTCGATGGGACTGCATCGGCATCCAAAGTATCTCGATCCTTCGCCGCCCACGCAGAGAGAATGCTTTATTCGTCAGACGCTATGGTGGTGGATATTACATATGGATCAGGAGTTTTCTATGACCCTGGGACGGCCGCTAGGTATTAGTGGAATTGGGGATTGTCCCCCCCCCTATGAGCTCACAACAGACCCACGAATGTTGAGGTTTGGAGAATTTGTAAATCAATTTACCATATTAACAAGGCAGATACTGAGTAGCGACCGTCTTAAGAATACTAAAATCGACGAGTTCACCGATCTGCTGAAAGGCCTTCTCGAGACAATGCCAGAAATGCTACAATTTGATGCATCGTGGTTGGACGACACGACGGATATACCTGAGTGGCCACTTTGCACTATGGCTGCCTGTAAGTCCTCGCATGTATCCATGAACAACATTTCGATATAGATACTAAGTTATCTAGTGTTCTATTGTAAAACGCATACATATTTGATTTTACTGAACCGGCAACGGATCGAAAAGCACAGTAGCCCGCGCAAGGTGTCTTCCCATTTCAACCCGACAGCTTCATCACCTGCTCCATCCCAATCGCCACTCCGGGGTCGCGAGCTAGTTCTTTCATCCTCATTTGATCTCCTGACAGCATTCCTTTTCTTCCACACTCGTATTCCCGCAGCGCTCATCTGTTGGACCGTGTGTCAGCAGGCATTCAATTCTAGCATGATACTGCTTCTTGATGCAATGGAGACTGGCGATCTCACATATATCAAGCAAGTTGAGAGAGCATTTGTTGTGTTCGTTCAATTGCAGACCAATGGTGTCCATGAGCTTGCTACATTGGCCGTAGAGAGGGTGAGCTGGGGTTTGGCACAGTTGAAGCGGTTGGTAGACCAGAATCACCACAGCAATGACCAGAGTTCCGATATGGAAGGATTGAAAAGAGCTGAAAGTTGCACTGCAGGTGGGACGCGCGGTGTCACGACATCTAAAAGTGAGGCAAACGTTGCGCGCGAGAAATTGCTTCGAGATTCAGTCATGGGAAACACGGGGATGTTACTTCTAGAGGATCCAGGACTACAAAGTTTCATCCCAGAAGCATTTCAGCCACTCGCCTGGAACGTGGAGAAGGAGGAATGGAAGAAAACTCGGAATAGATTCGTCCAGGATGAAGAGAAAGGGGAGGTAGTAAGAAAACAGGGCGAACGAGATAGGTTTGGTCGATCTTCGGAACAGCCAACGACAACGCCAGGATCGGCCCCACCAAGATTCGCGACGTTTGATGCAGCGCCCGCACGCGAGCAGCAGGAACACCAAACATCGCAGCCGCAGGGTCCAATGTTTTCGACGTCGCCACATTCGACTTTCTCCAGTCCACTTCATCAGATCCATTCGCCTCACTTACGGCACCAATCTTACATTTCGCCACAGCAAGTCCATTCATCTGTTGGTCGCACCCAACACCAACAAATGCGAGACGAGAATCTGGATACAAGGATAGATGAGGGGAATCGGGGACAATCCCAACCGCCCTTCCATGCTCTTCCCGAGATCAGTGTATGTTCAACGTCCGCACCGAATACAACTTTGCATCCTTTCGAGGCGGTCCGGTCCGCGGCTCTTGACTCCAATGTTCCCGATCACTCGGGAATGGCTAATCAAGGGAATCCGATATATATGTCGCCTTTATCACAAAGACTTGCATCAACGAATACTTGGCAATATGATCAACCGCATCGTACGTCTGATGCACAGAGCGACAACATAATAACACCTACTTATTATAGTAGTGTCAATGATGTGGGAGGGGAACAACAAGGATCAAGAGCTTAGGTGTGAACATAACGATAAGTGATAGAGTTTTGTGATGCAATTTCTTGACGAATTCTTGCTCTACTCTAGGTCTACCAAACAACTAAGGCCGACCACTCAACAGTCACTACTCAGCCATGACTATCGACGTCCTAAACGAGATAATGGAGGCAATATAGCTCAACTAAAATGATTCGGTTTTGTTACATAATGATACGCTATTCAGTGCCAAGGCTAGACGTACTACGCTGTACACCACCATATGTGATAGTCCGTATCTATTCGTGTTATGGGTGAGGGCGGGGAGTGCATATCATGAGCTGACCTGCAATAGTACGCATGCGGTGTCAAACAAAGATAATCTTATAAGATTGACGCTGAAATCTAGGACTTCAAAGTTACTATATGTTTGGCGTAACCATAGTATGTGTTCGATGTTCGTGTCCATGTCGAGGCATCCTGCTTAATCAGATCCGCCGCTGTGCACGAGTAGCTATGGGGAAGATCACCGGGACGCGTAACTCCGCCATACAATATATGATTGCATGACTTTACGGAGATGTGTCGCTCTGGCGTCGCTCATATTATGACCCATGACCCATGACCAAGCACCGAAGATACCAGAAACCACTAATCGGATGTAGCACGGGCTATCAATCATTTTCATTGCTCTTTACACAAAACCCAGATGCCCTAATCAAAGGCTGTAAGTTGATTGTTTCACATAATTCTTTCCTAGGAGGATATGAAATCGAAGTCACGAGATATCGAACTAAGTCGGTGTTGGGTTTGAAGATTGGTACAAAATGAGAATGAAAATTTCGATATCTTTGGGATAACAGATAAGTTTTGGGCTTAATACTGAGAGAAATTGCACGTTGAACGGCACGGGTGAAAGTATGACTTCGATACTATGTGATGATGCTACTCGGTTTTCTGTCCTCGGGACGTTCGAAATTTTTATGCTGAGGCACCTTTGGTAGTAGATATCCCCGAAAAGTTATGCTAAAGGGCCCATCATCGAAGATCTCGATTACAAAGCCAATCCGGAATATCCAAATCAAATACAAAGCAGCAATTTTATTCGTCAATGTTCGTCCGAATTTGTGCTCGGGGAGTCGATAGCTCCACTGTGCTCATCGCAATGGCAGTAGGAAAGTATCGGCAAATTCGCGCGCGGGGAAAACGACATGCCCCTTCCTTCCTCAACGTAGCATCCGGCATCGTATTTCTTACCAATGACGCACTTAATGCAGCTAATTTGCGCCATTCTCCCTTGCATGATCGAGTTTCTCCTTGGCTCACCTTTTGTACTACCTGCCAGTTTCGCCACCATGCCTATCCGACAAAAAGTAAATACATCTAATCACAACCCCATCGGCTCCTAGTTCCGAATGCATCTCCAACACATTTTCGTTTTTCCCAGATACGAGTGCGATGAGTATGCTACGGTCCAGGGGAAGGTGTAAAATTCTATTCGTGAGATTTGATGAGAACTTGTATTCTATTGGTAGTTCGGGATCTTTTCCTATCCATTCATCGTGCATCTGCAATGCGGAGCAGCCAGCCTAATAGTAAGAACGGCATATAATAAATGTTTACATATACTCTCTATTGAGATGCGTCAAGCAGGGTTATGATCGTATCGCCCAGAACTTAGACTCGACAAAACAGTTGTCCAGATCAAGCCATGGGCGTAGGTAAACTAATTGTTAGTTTCTGCAAATATGAGAAGCCATGCGTACGGGACAAAAGGCCGAGCGCAATGTCCCTCGGTAAAATTTTAGAGTAAGTTCTCACTGCATTCAATCTACATGGAGCCGAAGTTCGGGCTCCCCGACTTTCGAACGAGCTGGAAAGTGAGTTCATGATGAGATTTGCAAGTACATAGGTGTCATGCAACTACGCTGTGCGAGGGAGCGAAACATGGCAAACCACCACTTAAAAGGTTTCAAAAATGTTCAATTACTATTCGTCGATCAACACAGATAAACGATATCGAGGCCGGGATGCTCCAGATCTGAGTATCACCATGGAATCCCATGTCACACGGATATGGCATTGCTTTTTCACCATTTCTCCCCCTCTTGGCCTTCCCCCACACCTTCATCCCAATTACACCTACATCAAGGAATGATTCCACGGAACGCCTATCTGCAAGAGCCAAAAGCCAAACTACGAATACGAATGACAGTCGGCGATACTCAGGTCGCACAGGATCGGTGAGCGCGTGGCCGCATTTACCTCCCTCAACGAAGCATCCACCCGTACTGCGGTTCAACAGACCAGACATAGCGAATAAACGGCGCATCCGCGCCCTGAACTAGCCATGAACAGTATGCGACACGGCCTGGTGCGCAATAGTCACTTCAACTGCAGTTTCGCGCCTCGTTCATGTGGGTACGTACGCATGTCGCTAATGATGGCACTACACATGTACCGCATATACCAAACATGTATATACTGCGCGTAAACGAGTAATCTTCTGTGTGCAGTGTATGTCTGTGTAATAGTGATAAGCTAGTTCTAATATAGTAAGAACTATACTGATTGCTCCCATTCTACGGGCGTTGCATTCCTAACCAGGTATCGTATTTACGTGCAGGTGCAACACGTGTACATACTGTACTTATAGGTATGTACAAAAATAATTATATCACATTTGACCATCCCTACTAGAGGCTGCACATGGATTCATGCGGTACCGATTCGGCTCATTTCACCTGTTAGGTACAGCAGTCGCGAATACGAAGTAGTTGCTTCTTCTTCGTTAGTTATATTCGTATACGATTCTTCCGGTGATATGACATCGGTGTGATGTTGACTGATTCTTTTTTTACGTTGTCTTGCAATGGATCGTTGCCAACTTTTTACCTCGCGTTTAGTAATCCGTTTTGTTGCAGATTTTTCTTTTTGCGAAGCAACGCTCACTTGACCATAATTTGAACTATTATGTCGCCAGCTGTTGGCACCCAAAAATCTTGGCAGATAGCCTTTGGCTCTCGTATCGATGAGATCTAATGGCGCCTGAACTGACTATGCTTCGCCGACCTGCATGCTGCAGCTCTTGCCCAAATAATAGAAAGCCGGAGATGAAGAGACGGATCGATTAGTACAGCAGCATTTTTTTCAGACTATTGATTTTATAGAACGAGTGGTAAAGAAACACCATTGGCTGTGATACACAAAGAAATAATACCTGTATGCACGTCGTGGCTGAGAACTTTCTTGTCTCATTCTGCTGTATTGATATCGCGAGTAGTCTAATGACTCCGCGACGATGTATCAATTTATTTTTCATGCAGCAATATCAAGATAGAAACGATTGGAATCGAGGAACATCACGTTGTCTTCAATGGATATCACCACGTATGCATACATCCGTAACACGAGCTAGTACATGACTAGGTTTGTCACTTGAGTTGTAGACCCAAGGTCGGGACTTACAGCTTACATAGCTATAATAACATTAGTCGTTCGAATATCATTGCCCTCTCATGGTACAGATAGGGAAATACAGCCTCCGAAAATTATGAAGCCGTAATCGGATGTCACTCTCACTTTGCAATGTGAGTCTTTTCACGGGTGCGAGAAGATAGAAGCGTAAAAATGACTCACTTTATCTGAATGCCGTGGCATTTGACAACCGGTCAGACATTTTCTGCTTATCGCTGCAGACATACTAGCTGTGTGACCCACATCGTGCTCCGAAAGCTACTGAAGAAATTTTCTTTGGGGCAAAAGTGGAGAGCCTGGATCGATGAAACAGGTAGATAAGAGATCTTGACAGCCTTACTAGGTATTACCAAGCATTGTTAAAGCGAGTTTGGCAAAGACCGTTAGATCTTCTATCTATGACTCGTGATTAAGAGGTGAAGGCCTAGCCCGTTACGCTCGCGACTTCTCTTTCGCAGGCCGAATTAGCCAACAAGACAATACTAGGAACTGTAAAGGCAGAATAGAATTTTAGAAAATAAAGTTATAACGTACTCTACGGGTGAGTCGCTACTACAGGCGAGTTGCTAGGGCCTACTAAGACCCTACTAAAATTAAATAATTTATAGTAAACTATAGTAAACTACTATAGTTTATAGTAATATACTATATTATAGTCTATTCTATAGTAGTATTACTATTACTCTAATAGGTTACTTTATTATATCTAGGCTTACTATAGTGTTTACAGTATTATTAACGCGGCTTACCTCTTTTAACCTATACTTTTTTTATTACCTTTTTTCTATTACTATAAGCACTAAAGCTTTTTAAAGCTATTATACGTACTCTTCTATTAAAAGTTAAAGTCCTTTTTTTCTAAATCTATTTTTTTTTATATAATTTACGCTTTATTACTACTTTATTTACAGCTTTAAGCTTAGCGTTACACTTAGTTATTAACACTAGAAAATACGCTATAAGCTTAGTACTTTTAGTAAGCTTTTTAACTGTATTAAGCATTAAGGTTAGAGAGCTATTTATATATATTTTAATCCTCTACTTTACTAGTGTTAACTAAAATCTAAATTTAAGTATATTACTTAGTATTTTTAACTCTTAATTAGCTATATCTAAAGTAGATAGTGTTAGTGTGCGTAATTAAATATTAAGCTTTAATACTACTACCTCTAGATTAAATAAAACTAACCTAGCTCTTTAGAAACTTCCTTTAATATTACTCTTCGTAATTACGTTATAAAATACTACCTTAAAGTAAGATAAAAACTTAATTTTAGTAATATAGTTAATATAATTACGTATAAGATTTTTAACTTAGCACCTATACGCCTTCTTTAAAGGCGAAAAATAGCCTATATCTAGTAGCTAAAGTAGGTGTAATAAATATAGAGGTATATAAAGAGTAATAATTTTCTTTTCTTTATAAATTTTCTAGAATTTAAGTAAGTTATAGCTCTTATAGCTATCTAAAATTAGTATATAATAGGTACTAATAATACGACCCTTAGTATACCTATTAAAGTACTCTAACTACTTAATACTAGCTTTATTTATAGTTTAGCTATTATTAGTAATAGTAATACTCTATATAGGAGGGATATCCTATTCTTAGTACTACGCTAAAAAGTAGTACTTACCTATAAAGATAATAAATAGTAGGATTACTTCGCTTATTACACTAATAGCTTAGATAACTATAGTTTATTTATAATTACCTAGCTAGACCTATTTTAGCTTATAGCGTTTCTTAGACCTAGTAACTATAGCTCTTATTAATATAATATCTATTATAAAGCTAGTTTTATTAAAATTATAGGTGTTATTATTAGTAATACTATACTTTACTTTTATATTCTATATAAGCTAGAACTAACCCTAAATAAGCTTTAGATCTTTATATTAGGCTTATAAATAGTTATACTTCTAATTAAACTTAACTTTAAACTTTAGTCTCTGCTTTATAAAAGTATTTAGTTAGTTAATACCTACTAGGTCTTAGTAGCGCTTAGTAAGTAAAGAATTAGCTATATCTTTAATAGTAGTAAGCTAAGAGGGAAACTCTTACGCATTTAGCTTAAAGATATACTTAATAATTACTTTTTCTTCTATCTTTAAAAGTTTTATTAAATTAGGTGTATAATTACGTTAAGAGAGCTTTTTAGCGTATTAATTAGCTAGCGTCTTTTATAGTACTTTATATAATCTTATAGCTTTGTTAATACTAAGAAACGCGTCTTAATTTAAAGCTTAGAGAGTAAGCTATATATCTAATTTGTTTAACGTTATTTTAGGTATACTATAGGGAGGTATAGTAGATTATAGAAGGCTACCGTAATTTTAGTAGGGTCTTAGTAGGCCCTAGCGACTCGCCTATAGTAGTGACTCACCTGTAGAGTACGTTATTGCTTTTTCTATCTTTTAATAGTTGACTAGAACACATTTAACGCGACTTAGTACCATTTAGAAACAATATAAAGTGGCAGAATTAGCATACTAAAACAGATTAAAATGCTATAACTATAAAGATTTTGCCCTGTAAAGATCTAAATCCGTAGCAGTTAATCATAGAATTCTCGTGATTATTCGGAAGAGTCTTCCGACTTCTACGAAGACAACGACAATATACCGCGTAGTTTTGTTGCAATCTTCAATTCTAGACAAATGAGAAACCACCATGAGACAAAAGTGGATATATAGGACGATATATTTCGGATTGATTCGGGTCTGTGCACGCAAATTTTCATACCAACCCACTTTTACACAGACATGGAGATTCATGTGTTGAAGACACATCGGGTAGTTTCGGGTGCGTCGTGACAAGGTAGAAATATATACTTCCACAATCTTGCTAGTTACTCAAACATCAACGTATAGTCATTTTTCAGCGTGAATCTTCGCTCTAATCATTATTCATTATCTCATTTTTGCGAACCATCACGCGGCGTATTCCTCCTCCTCGATAGACTTCTCGTTCTTGGCCATTGCCTGCTCAGACAACAGATTACCGGTCATTGGTTTCTTGGACTCGCGAACAACACCGAAGATGGACTTGGTTTCGACAAACATCATCTCGAGCTCTTCCAAGCTGCGACCCATGGTCTCTGGGTAGAACAAGAACACGACGGGAATGATGCATGCAGAGATGACGAGGTAGAGGATGTAATACTTCCAGCCGATCGTTTCGATTGCAACGGGCGTTATCATGTTTACCTGAAGATTCAGTGTTAGCGGTTTCTCGTTGGAATATCTCATTGGGAACATTCGTAACGTCACAGTACACGAGAGGAGACTTACGACAAAGTTCCACAGCCAGTGATTTGCTGTGGAGATACCGGCCATGGGAACACGCAGTCTTGTGGGTGCAACCTCGGTGCAGTACAAGAAATTGGCTCCCAGGAAGCCGATGGGAATGAAGAAGTTGAACAGGAACACGAACAGCGCGGATACAATTTGCGCAGGATGGTTTGTCTTGGGGTAGCTTGATGCTACAGCGAGTGCCAACATGCAAGATGCCATGCCGGCGCCGCTAAAGATGAAGAGCTTACGGCGTCCGAATCGGTCGATGGTAAAGAATGCTACGAAGCAGGACAGGAACTTCCATGTGAGTGTGCCACCAGATAGAGCACGCGATGTCTCACCGTCCAAGCCAAGACCTTGCTGGAAAATGATCTGTGGTACGGATGAGCTTCAGTGCTACCAAACTCGTTGAAGTGGAACTTACCGTAGAGTATGTGGATATGAGGTTGCTTCCGCACATTTGCTGCAGGAATTGCAAAATGATGCAAAGGGTGAAGCGGTAAAACAGCTTGTCTTTGCCGTTTGTGAAGATGTCGCTCATCTTTGCCGCACTGCGGCCTGTTTCCTCCAAGGCAAGCTCGATGCCGGTGATCTCTGCCGAAACGTCTGGGTGCTCCAGGTCTAGTCCGCGGAATGCGGACAAGCTCGTACGTGCTTCCTCCACACGCCCCTTGTTGACTAGCCATCGGGGGGATTCCGGAATGAGGAAAGTGGCACTTATGGGTACCAGAGATATGACGCAAGGAATCGCGAGGGGCAGTCGCCATTGGAGAGGAAGGTTGTTCTGCTCATAGAATCCAAGGTTGATCCATGCTTCCAAGAGATATCCCAAACTGATGAAACATCCGTCAAGAACGACATGTTTACCTCGGTTCTTGGAGGAGGAGCACTCCGATTGCCAGACGGGCACTGTGGCACTCAGAGCTCCGACGCCAGCGCCTAAAATGTATCTACCCACAATAAACTGAGCAATGTGGAAGGAGGTACATTGAAGGATCTCGCCGATGAGGGTGAGTATGGCCGCCGCGAAAACAATTTTGCGACGTCCAAAAACATCTCCGATCCAGGTAGTCAATAGAGCACCACAGAGAGCCCCAATCGTGAATGTAGATACAACCGCTCCCTGCACGGTAGACTTGTGGCTTTTCTCAGCTCCTTTAGCATGCCTATTGCATCAAAAAATCAGTGTCGTTCCAAAAATTTAGAAGTATGGGTTATCATAATGTGAGAATATTGCATTATATGACAGTTCGATAACCTTCATGAATGGGGTGTACTTACACAGTGTCTATTTGAGGAAAGGTGGCCGTCCAGTCCGAGAGAGAGAGAAGGCCTCCAACGCCAGATTGGTTGTAGCCAAAAAGGACGAATGCAGGCATGACTACCAGCATCAGCTGGGCCATCTGAAGGGATTTCCCGGTGAACCCCATATTGAGTGCGTTGCTGAAGGGGCCAGAGGCAGTTCTGACCACTGATGTTGTAACTATAGGTAGCAACACAAGGCAGTGTCTGAGCCGAACTCAAAGTGGAAAGACCTCTGAAGCGCAAGATGGGATGACTTCGAGGAAGACGAAAGGAGTGAAGAAACACAGCTCAGGGTCCTCCTACTTGTACTCCGGGTCTTCTCCACACGGTCAAATTCTTAGTAGGTCGTGATCTTGGAATCTCCACACTCGAAGTGCTCCACACTGAGAGAAATGTTTGGAGTCTCCACAACCTTGATAGATTCTCCAGGATGATAACGTAGATACGAGAGTGCCCCTTGCTCCGAAATCGCTCGATATCCTATCATCGTGCCGCACCGGTGAAACGCTCCACAGATTCGTCTGTGCTTTGCGGGCATTCGGTGGCATTGTGGTAGCGGTGGCAATATTTCGGAGCTTGAGTTATATCCGAGTAGAATGATGATAAAATTCAGTAGGAAGTTGCAGCACGTTGAGGCGTTATGTGGGTCAGGGGTTTGTAGCGTCAGCGCTATTCTATGCGGCTCTGCGGCCTCGGCAAAAATCAAGTCTCGAGGCGTTTGCTTGTTCACTAGACCAAGCCAGGACGATTTGACTATTGATTCGCGTCATGCCGACATGAGCACCCGATAACAGAGTGTCATTGGACCTGTCAAGGATTGCGTGTTCACATAGAATGATTCGGCAGTTATTGTCCATGCAATGTACCACATTGAAGGTGAACGCTAAGACCAGAAAGTCTTGAACCGAGCGCTAATGTACGATATCTTTAAGGGCAGAAAGTCGCTCTGCCATTGCTTGAAAAGAAGCCAAAGCAAATTAAGCTTGCCAAGCTCCAGGAGAACCCGCTTTTCTCAAAGACCTCTTGTTCCAGAGGCTGTAGCCTCCTAAGTTGACTAAGATCTCATTCAGCCAAGCCGGAAGCCAAACATTTCGTTAAGGAACAGTTTTCAATCTGTGACGGTAATGAATGCTTGACTGCACACAATGGAGAAATACATGCTTGGCTGAGATTGCCAAATTATCTTGTGTGTTTAGGCTCTGAAAGGCCCGATTCTTGCCACAAGAAATTTGACATTGCGAAAATTGACAGAACCGTATATTTGGTTGCGACAGGGATTCGTTTCCAGTTTTCATCACACTCTGCCGTCCTCATTCAACATCATTACTGTTAAAACAGGCGGTGATTCATTGCTGTGCGAAATGGCGCTTGGTAGAAATTAATAGTAGACAATTTTGTTTTCTGGCGGCCTTGTAGGGCACCACCTGTCGGGCCACTTGCCCTTTAGCATTACTGAAACGAAACTATCCTTAAAAAGAAACTACAGATTTTGGAATGCGTGGAAATTGCCTGGAATCCTTAGGCAAGGAGTAGTAACTGGTTTCCAATTGAGCAGTGCACCGCATTACTTTTTTTTAGCCTAAAATTGAAAGTGGGCTTCTAGAATACAAACCGGGAGTCAGAAAACGACAGATGACGTATCATGATCTTGTTGGGTATAGCGACTAGCAAATGCCAATTCTTCATTTCACTAGAGCTGGAGATTGGCCCCATTCTCTGTTGTATCCCGCTTGACCTGCAACCTGGGGTGCGGGGTTTAGTCGCTGATCAACACGAATGGAGGGCTACAAATTTGTAAACATTGGCTGCCTGACCCTAACGAACCTCACTTTCAAAAACGCTAGAGAAACAGTCGGGATTTCGTCGACCGATGCACGAATAGTCGCATCGCTTTCCCACTCATCACTATCCTTTGAGGGAAACAGATCATCCATTTCCCGACTCATGCCATCGTTGTTCCGAGGATATGCTTCCTTTTGCGACACATTAGGGTAGCCAAGTTGTTGGAAACCGCTAAACGGTTGAACCTGTCGGATCCGGAAGGTGAAAGCCATTCATTCTAGCCTGAATAAATTGAATAGTGGATTTCTTAGAGACAATAACGTGCATCACACAAGCAGCTCATCGTAGCTAAAACGAAGCTCGAACCCGAACCATCAGCCTTAGAATCCCATCAGTTAACTTCACTGTTTCATCAATTAGCGATCATGATACAAGCAGTAAAAAAGGTGACAAGTGAACACCGTTGCACAACTCAGCGTTCGTTAGAGCATCTTCTAGATGCATTACCGAATTGCTATGCCCTAAAAAAGAAATGCCGACCTTCTTTTGATGCAGGGTCTGGTGGAGTTCGTAATCTGGAATTGTAAATAATGGGGTTACGGCAGAGTTTCATATATCTGCTCTAAGTTTAGTAGATAAGTCTGTTCAACCCTTTCTGCCACTCATTTTCGGGTTGTTTGTTTTTGTCTGGATAGAACCTTTTCGAACAGTTCAAAAAAATGGAACATAAAACAAGAATCACATCCTAAAGACTGACACCATACAGAGAATTGAATTTACCTGTGTGCCTGTCCTGACCGAGAACGTTATTGCAAACTTTCACTGCCTTTACCGCGACAATTCAATACTCTGCAACGATTATATTGTACCTGCTGTTGGTACTCTATTATCAACAATGTATTTTCAAGCTGTCATAGTTAAGTTCTTTACATAAGTTATACTCGATGATAGAGGTTCACAATCTTCGCAAAACGGGGATCTCGAAGTAACATACATGGGGTGCATTACACGCAAACTTAGCACCCAAGAAACGTCTCAGTCCTCTCTTTGATCTCATAACAAATTGTATGCCCAGTCGAGACTTAAATACATGAGATCATTCCCATTCCGACTTCAACCCGTTTACCCCAGAGGGTACCTCAGCCAAGGTTGTGATCCGGAATCCCTGCCTGAAACCCTCCCCGTCGTCAGCTACATCGTAATCAGAGATCGCTGTGTGCGCCGTGACACGGTTATCCCAGAGCGCTACAGTGCGATCATCCCACTTGACTCGCGCTTGAATATCCTGGCTCTGCGAGATGTGCTGTCTATGTTTTAGTACTTTCTAGTTTCGCGCCGAAAAAACATGATGTGACCAACCTTGAATAAAAGCTTCAGAATTGCATCTGATTCCTCATCTTTCAAACCCACAATACGTTTGGTAAAGCCCGGGTTGACGAACAGAGCTTTTTGCTTAGTCACGGGGTGCACCCTCACAATGGGATGGTAGCTTTTTACCTAAATTACGAGGATAGAGTCAGTGCGAAGTTCCATCTAGGATGTTTTGACCCTCACAATACTCTTATCGGGGATTGGTCTTACAGGATCGCGTCGAACGTGGTGTCCGTCTTTGACTGCTCTTTCTGCTTGGGAAAATCCGCTATGTTCTGCACGAAGGCCTTCGAGGAAGGCTTTGAGCGGTTCAGAAAGCCGGTCATATGCCGCTGTTTGCGATGTCCATCCGGTGTCTCCGCCAGTTTCTGGAACTTGCACGAGCGTGAGTAGCGTGATGCCGGGTGGTTGGTGCTCATAGGAAACATCGGAATGGTATCCCGTAGTGGTGAGCTTGCTACTGCTTCGCCCTAGACGATATAGATTGTCTTTTCCGAGATAAATTGAATGAAAATCGATGTGGTCCTTGACGTGTGCACCGACAGGCTGCGCGATCCTCGAATAAGTAGGCGCATAAGCAACCCAATGGCGATTGACACAGTACTTACATGAACGTGGAGACGGCCGAAATACTTGCCGAATTCTTTCTGCTTTTCGGGGCCAATGTCTTTGAAATCTTGGTCTCGGAACACTACAACACCTCTCTCGGCAATCAATAGTGCAAGTTCATCTTTTTGTGCATCACTCAGTTGTGAAAGTTGCAGACCGGAGATTTCAGTTCCAACGCGCGGTGTAAGTCTTGTTAGCTTCAGGCTACCATTCTCATCTTTTAGCAAGTTTGACTTTGTGGGATCCGCATGACCGCCGCGGTCGTCGAAGTCGAAAAGTTCTGTTGGGGGATACTTTGTGGTTGTATCATACACAGGCAAGTATGAAGCGTACTTGGACTGACGCTAACATTAACCCAAGATCTTGTAGATGAGTGCTAAGGTACATACCTGGGCATGAACATTGTCATCGTATGCTACGGCTAACTTGATAGTTTGGCCCTCGGCATTCGCTACCTCCTGCGTCTGAGTGATGGTTGCCATTGCTTCTAACTTTTCGAGAAAATGTACTTTTCAATACGCTTTCGATATTGATTTTCATGAGGATTTCAAGTCCATTTTATATTCAGAAATGTGACGCCACCGGATATCCTCCGGATATACAGTTGATAACGGCTCGCGAATGGGATCGCGCAGCGGACGTGTACGTCGAGCACGACATCGCGACCCCGCCTTCACGCAAAACGACGGGAACAAGACGCAATCTGAAGCCAAGAAACATCACTGCAGTATAGAGATGGAAAAGAGACACGACCTAGGTGTAGCAATTTTTTGCGCTTTACACAAGTTCTATGAAAGGGTGGAATGGGGGTTTGACAGTGTTTGTGATGTCAGTGGTTGCTGAGGTGCCAATAGCCTTGAGATCTTCAAAGTTGCATTTGGGATTTTTAATAGCTATTACAATACGCTCATGTTCATTAACAAATGAAACAGGTGCTTTAGTCATCGCTAAAGTTGTATGAAAAGACTAGATTTTTCTCATTAATGATATTGCAAATCCTCCACTCTCTAGTAGATATGAATAGTTCCAATGACAATATTGAAGTTTTTAAACCAGATTTAGATACATTAAGTAGGACTCTGTACTATTTATAGTGTATACAATTGTTAAATTAGCATTCGCCTTCCTGAAGTTCTATGATTCCTATCCAGCTTCGGATCACCATTTTGCACGTTTGACTCGTTCACTTTCGTTCACCTGCGCATGCTTACATTTGGGCACATGAAACCCTCGGAATTATTCTGCATGTTGTTTGGGCAACATCGGCACAGTCAGTCCAGTGAAATTGCGCAAGAAAGGTACAGCATTGCAGCGGAGAAGAACTCGACATGGCTTGGCAGCTAATGTTCGGCTCTTACCATATATAGGCCTCTACCTGATTGGACGGCCACCCGGAACATCGTGAATTTGGCCCGACTGGCCTCGGCTCGCACCGAACACCTCAACAGGCTCTCTGCCTTATCTCCACATCATGGTCGACGACACGTCGCTGAACCTGTTACATGTATATGCTCCCCTCCAAGGACCAAACCATGTCCGAATCATAGTCATCGAGCCCTCATTCGAATGGCATGCGCCTATCAAATTTTCATTCCGCCAGACTGCCCTAGAAGAGCTCGAGGATGAGTACGAGGCTATTTCTTATGTATGGGGTGAACCAAAACTCATCTTCCCAATCTATTGCGACGATGGAACCACTCTATTTATTACTAAAAATTTAGACTGGGCTCTGAGACGACTGCGATACAAGGTCGACCAGAGAACGCTGTGGGCAGATGCTTTGAGTATCAACCAACAGGACAACGATGAGAAGGCTCTACAAATACCCCTCATGGCAAACATTTTCCGGTCCGCAAGCAGGGTCCAAGCTTGTTTGGGAGATGCTAACGTAGAGGAGAAAGGGGTCCAATCGCTCTTGCGTCTGTCTAGATGGCCACCACGAGTTTTTGGAGTGGACAGGCCAAAACCAGAGGAAGACACAAAGATCAGCGTGGAGGCGATTATTGCACTGTTAAGCCATCCATGGTTTAGTCGCATGTGGATTATTCAAGAAGGTCAGTCCAGCGATATGTGTTTTACCAAAGTTTTCCACGCCAACCCCATTATTGGAGCCCAGGCATAGCGCATATCATCTTTCCCTCTCGGGTCGTTGCTTTTATCATACTGACCATCAAATTTAACCGACAGTCGTCTTGAACTTGCATGTGAACATTATTTGCGGCAGGATCGAAATAGAATGGACGAGACTCTGTACCGCCTTGAATGTTTTGCAGAAGATGACTGCTGTCCGAGATGCCACATACCAAACGAAGAATCAGTTCCAAGCCGTTCTGAGAATGGGAGTTCTCTGGAAAAGATTTTCGATGCTGGATTGGGATGAACACGAAAATGAGAACATCTTTGATATCGAGTCGAGGACCGACTTTAGAATTTGCAGACTGATGACCGACTTTGGCCATTATGCCTGCACGGACCCGAGGGACAGAATCTTTGCATTATTCAACCTGGCCAGGGACGTTTACCAGTCCGCTCCAAAACATGAGGCAGAACACCCATCGTTTGGAAATTCAGAAATCCCGATAACGATCGACTATTCACTTGACGTAAGACAAACATATCGATCCTTCGCTGTCGCTCTTCTTGAATCCAGGGAGTTTGATCAGTGGCTTTGGGTTGTAAAAGACCGCGCGCAATCAGTCAATTCAGAGTGGCCATCCTGGGTCCCGGACTGGAGAATTAGCACAAACACGGGTCAGGTAGACATGGATCACATGACTATTCTCAGGCTAGAGCTTTTACAGATACAGGGAGACACACTTCAGCTGACCGTGAGGTGCCGGGATAATCCCGTAATCGGCTCCCACTTTGTCCCGCTTTCTTCCCTTCTTCAAACTTCCTGTTGGAGTAGCGACAAGCTCGAAGCTTTCTTGCGCTCTGCTATGACGATGGCCAGTCCAACAATGAAAAACGAATCAGAGGGATTTGTATCAGATGAACGTGTTGCCACCTGGGTTTCTGAGAACTTGGGCAAGATTTTGAATCTTGATGCCCAACAAACCAACATCCTCGCCCGGTATTCGCATTTATTGCGGGATCAAGAGATATTGCCGGACATGGCGAATGATACCCCCCTAGTCCAGGAAATGATGAAAAATGCATTGCACAATCGAAGCCTGATCCTAGGCTCGATGACGCTTGCCAACGCTCCGCCCTGGTTCGGACTAAGCACCCTGACTGTTGGACCTCACGATCAGCTTTTGACCAGTATGTATTCCGACGAAGGGGATGATTCACATAAGCCTGAAATGGCCCGATGGTCTGCGCTCCTTGTCCGACCCATCGTCTCTTCAAATAACAAGTCACTTTCCGAAGGATCGACTCCCAGGAACGCTTTCCGTCTTGTTGGAGAAGTTTTGTTCCAACGGTTCCCATTAATTGATTTACCATCTATCTATTGTATACAAGAATTACCTGGGTACGATGACGAGATGCATGATGTGGAGTTCTGGTTGGAGTAGGATACCTGACTTGACGCGCTTCTGGTAGCTGTGAGCTTGGCTCTCGTGGAAAAGAAAAGTCGAGGACAACACCGCACTCTGAAGGGCCAGGACTGAAACGCCTGAGGATATCCGGCTCCGCTTTCTTTACCAGATATTATGTTCCTGCGCTGTCTTTCAGCCTATCTATGCTCGTTACAGGCCAGCCATTCTCGTCGTCGAATGTCCGCAAACGGTATAGAAGATCGTTACCGCAAAACCACGTTTTAACTAGAGCCAACCGGTATGATTGAGAAAACTGCATTCGCCAACTTTGTCTGCTCGGTACTCTCTTCGGGCGACGAACTGTCTGTGGTTCGACTGAAAGGTTCGGTAATGAACAACCCCACTCGTGAGGGAGCGTCTCGAAAACAGACTGCTTTGTATACATTCAAGTCTATTTATTACGCCGACTCTGCCAAATGTACGGGCAAAGGCTCCCTATCTATGCTCCGAAGCAATTGCATTCACTCTGCGCAGCTCAGTCCCTATCCGCATCGTCGTCTGCGCACCTTCTGTACTGAACGGTGCTTTTTGGTACCAGAAACGCACATGGTGATAACAACGATGCACCGTGAGTCCTAGATAGAGTCTGTTTACCAGCAGAACACACCTTTCAGCTAATAATAAAGTGATGCGCGCCCTTCATTGACGGTGGCCGCAAAATGGTCTAATCCCAATTGAAATGTCTACTAAAATTTTGATCAATCACGCTTCAACTGATGCAGAAATACGCGCATGTACAAGGGGAGATTTTTTTACCCAGTCCAAGTTGTACAATCTGTTGGTTGTACCCCAGTCACATGACCTCTCTGCGTTTGCTCCCAGGGCAGGGCATATATAAACGCCCTCGCCCACCTGATTGCCACCTGTTGGGGCACTGTTGATTGCCCTCCACAACCACCTACAACCTTTCACCTACACAATCTAGGTCCGGAGACTCTGGCTAGCGCGAATGGCGCCCCCAACACTGCTCAAGACCAAGTCCAAAGTGCGGAAATATCATGATGAAATTGATTTACAGTGATTACTAGAGGGCTGAAAAACGTGTTACTGGCTGCTTCATCGCACACGGCCTTCGTGAAACTAAAATTAATGCCCCGGTCCGACTCGGCAAGGCCAGTATGACTAGCGGTGTACAGTGGACTTTCGGACTTTTTTAGCTGCAAATTTATTAAACCAGATCTAAACTAGTTCCGGATGTGATTTTGTAGCTTTTGAAATCTGGTGTCGGGGTGTTCTCGCTCACTTTTGCTCTACTTCCTATAGATATTTCTCAATACAGAAATTTTCCATATAACAGCTACAACAGCCTAAAAACAAACGCATCGGTGGTTTAGTGGTAAAATTAGCCGTTGCCATCGCAAGAGCAACATCGGCTAGCCCCGGGTTCGATTCCCGGCCGATGCAAGTTGATTTCTTTTTTTGCTGTGATGATGAGCGGATGCTTTGGGCGTTGTGCGCTGAGAATTTTTGCACCGAGGCCCAGCCGGATATAGCTAGCGTGAACATGGCCTAAAAACACAGAAATATCTCACCAGACTGTATTTTTATGGGGATGGATGTTCTAAGTGAGCCTTGGGGGCATCGAGCCAGCGCCATGTCGCGAGCAAAGATGTTGAAATCGATGTCTACAAAGCGTATCAAGATAGAGATATTCAGCGACCTCACGCTACAGTTTTCTGCACTTCAATTCATCAATGAGCCTGCGAGGGTGTCCTAATTTGAACAACTCCCTATAGAGGAAGATGTTGTGGGACTAGCACTTCCTGGAATTCCGATATATCGGAGACTTGAGAGTCTCTTTATATCGCAAAACCACAGATGCGAACTTTTGAAGATACAGAGTACGAATACGCCTCCCTTTTTTTTTTTTCCCGAAAGAGGCTTATAAGAAGGCGCGTCTGGCGTAAGCCATGTCCCCAAACATCACTGTTCCAAAGCCCTCTGAAGTGAAGGATATCTCGAAAGCAATGGCCCTCTTTACACGATATTTAATCTGTATATCGTTGTCTTTAGTCTTGCTATCTGTACGAGTTCTCACATTTACGTATTTCTAATGTTTTTAGATCAATGAATGCCACCAGCATGGACCATAACAATAACAATGGGTATACAAACAAGTAAATCTTGGACCTTTCTCAAGCTCTTCAAGCTAACGGAGCAATGCCGAAAATTTGAACAAAAGTCTATAAAGAAATATAATTAGCAATGCGAACTCGCAGCAACGTGCACATCTGTGTTGAAGTTGCTCGAAGTGACTAGCAGTTCTAACACGAGCAGTCACTTTTTTTGTGAATTACATTGAGCATCATGGACATAATACCTAATGAGTTGCAATGAAGCCGATCACGGCGGCTATGAGCCGTGGCTGCGGGGTTAGGACGCTAACTAATTCAAACCACATCAATTAATCTGATGAAGTTTAAGAGCCCTGCGTCACTACAGTGATCATTGAATCCTTTAGATGATTTTTGTGTTTCCTCTTCGCCTTAATGTCTGCCTTCCCTCAAAACAATCGCACCTGGCAGATTATTGATCATGCTCACCGGTATGACTATGCCGTGGGAGGGTTTTGCGTGTAAGCCATAAATCCAGAGTAAAATATGAAATAAATCAACGAATATGCCATAAGGACTCATAAAATTGATATTAACAGTGTAATAGCTACAATACGGACGGTGTCATGGCTGTCATAAAAGCCGCGGAACACAAGCGATCGCCCGCCATCATCCAGCTCTTTCCATGGACCCTGCATTTCCAAGGCCCCCATTTTGTCCGCTACGTTGTTGAAGCTGCGCATGCGGCCTCAGTTCCCATCGCCGTACACCTGGATCATTGCATCCAAGCCTCGGACATTGACCTCGCCCTCGATTTACCTTTCGACTCTATAATGATCGATGGGCCTGGTTCAAGCGGCGATCTTGAAGCAAGTATAGCATCGTGTAACCAAATCGTAAAGAGGGGCAAGGACATCGGTGTACTGATTGAAGCGGAGCTGGGAAGAGTAGATGGCATCGAAGATGGTGTTGATGTAGAGCACGCGGTAGCTGGAAGTTTGACGGATCCCCAGAATGCGAAAGCCTTCGTGCAAGCTACGGGAGTGCAGTTGTTGGCACCGAGTTTTGGAAATGTGCATGGCTCGTATGGAGCCGGTGGAGCAGAGAAAGCTTTACAGTTTGACCGGTCATTACTCCCTTCATCCTAGTCAAAAGCATTGTACTGATCTCGCCAGACTTGAGGAAATTGAATCTGCGGTGGGTGAGGCGGCTTCTCTAGTGTTACATGGAACCTCTGGGATACCTCTTGAATTGGTGTCACGGATTGTAAAATGTGGCGTCAGGAAGGTAAATGTGAACAAAGGTGTGCGACGGGATTACGGGAGATTCATGGCGGAACATGCCGGTAGCATGGAACTTACGAAACTCCAAGAAATGGCTGTCGAGTTATATGCCCATGAAGTGGGAGAATTCATGGATTTTCTGGGCTCTTCTTATAAAGTTTGAGACTCATCCAAACTGGTAATTCGTCGATACTTCTGAACAATAAATGAAGTCAAACTGCAGTAAAAAATGGCAGTGGTTGAGCAGCAAATTCAACAGGCACGGAAAGACATTTCCAATCAAAGATTATTTACCGATTTGCCAAAGAAGATATATATGAGATACAATATAGTGCAAAGCACATGCAAGATTAATTATAATACTCTAGCGTCGTGACGAGTGCGATGATTTTCATTTGTACTTCGTATCCCGACCGAGGACGTTTTGGCGATTCTCTCATTTTTGAGTCTATACGACAAGTAGTTCATTACTATGCGATGATATGACTATTAGGTTTGCACGTTCATTGATTATGCTGGGAACTACGCCCCGTGGGGTTAAGAAACTTGCGTCCTTGAGCGGGGTACATGCGTGTTAGTCAACGAATGTTTTGTGACCTCGCCGCAACCTCCATTACTTATGGTACTTAAAAAAAAAATGTGAGCTGCTGTGCCTCAGATGCGTGGAATGTGGAGAAGTTCTGGCTTGTTGAAGATTAGCCTGATTGCCGTCAGGGTTATTTATGCTGGTAGATCTTCACCCTCGATGAGGGAAAGTATAACATGATACCCTTGCTCGTGCCTGTAATTGAATGTGTCCATGTGCCTACATCAATGTTTGAAGCCGGCTCTAGCCTGGGCTTGAGTCTAAAAGATAAGGCCTATCTAAATTATTATTCATGATAATCATTCCATAAGTTCATGTATGCCTCATTGCGAATTGCATTGGGCCAAAATTTATTCATGCGCAATAGAGGCCTGGTCCAGAGATAAGGTTTCGCAGCGGTTTATCCCATGTAGATGTTAGCCATATTCTTCCCCACTTCCCGACTCGCGACTTCTGTTTCCCCATGGGGTAGAGTGGTCCATGCTCCACCACCTTTCTACGGAAAAAGACAGTGTTAATAATAAATAGCAGGATACGTCCCATCTTGTTAAGACACGGCAAATTTCATCTCTCCATCAACAATCATGGCAGAGTTCCAAAAAGCTTTCAAGTTGTCCGAAGCTGAGGTGAAGAACGCGACACCCCCAGGAACAGTTACACTAATTGGTACGATCTAGACGCTAGTTACAAGTAGATATCAAATTAACCGCTCTAGAACATCTCGAAAATACTGCATCTCATCAGATGCATGATGAATTACGATTGGTACCACCGCCAACCGCAGACCCAGCAGACCCGCTCAACTTCTCGACATGGCGCAAAGCTGGCATTATTTTTAGCATTTCTCTTTGTCCATTTGTAGCAAACTTCACGGCCGGGTCGACCTCGATAGCGCTGCCGGTCTATGCTTCAACCCCTGCATTAGGACTCCCTCCAAAACCGTTCTCTGAACTTACTCAACTGATTGCCGTAAGGGACAGACAAACATCACTATAGACATTGAGCTAACTTTTCGAGATCAACCTGCTGTTCTTGGGTGCATCAAATTTGTGGTGGATACCTCTTGCAAACATTTTCGGACGACGACCAATCATGCTCCTGGCTTTCCTCTTGTTAATCTTTTCCTCGATGTGGGCTGGCTTGACTTCCAACTTCGGCAGTCTTCTAGCAGCTCGTGCTTTTATGGGAATGGGGGCAGGGTCTGCCGATGCTGTATCTCCCGTCGTGGTAGGAGAAACCTTCTTTGTACACCAACGTGGCCGTGTGATGGTAAGCCTTTCGATTAACATTGTTTTGCACACAGCCCAGCCAACTAACCCTGTTCCAGGCTATCTACACCGTTTTCCTTGCTGTTGGTCCCTTGGTCGGACCTATTGCTGGCTCCTACATTATTGCAGGAAGAGGTGTCGCATGGCTTCACTGGACGAACGTGATCCTCAGCAGCTTCACTTTTATTGTGTTCTTTTTTCTCCTCCCCGAGACCCTATTCGACCGCCCAGAAGGACAGCCTTCCCTCGCCGAAAATTCTGATAAGACCGAGACAAAAAAGTTCGAGACAGTTCACGTCTCAGCTACAGCCGACTCCTCAAATTACAAACCATATACATTTGCTCGATCCTTGAAGGTGTTTACTACCTATCGTGGACATGTATTAAGAAATTTCGCAGCTCCATATAAGACACTTCGCTTACCTGGGGTCTGGTTGATCTCTCTTTGGTACGCAGGCGTAATTGCGGCTGTCGTCACTACATCCACTGTGGCTGCGCAGATTGTATCGTCACCACCCTATCTCTGGGGCAAAAATGCTGGTTTAATAAACGTTGGAGGTGTGATAGGAACGCTATTGGGTTGCATCTACTGCTACTTACTCACGGATTGGCTGACAAAACGTCTGGCAAAGAAAGACCCCCATGGATTCTCAGAACCCGAATCGAGACTTGTTACTGCTGTGCCTAGTTTTGTGATTACTGTTGCAGGCACGCTTCTGTTTGGATTCGTGGCCGCGAATCCCACGCCCAAAGGTTGGATTGGCCTGCAATTCGGAATTGGGATGATTTGCTTTGGTGTCATGCAAATTCCGTCTGTTGGTTTCAACTACATCATCGAGTCCTACCAGCACCTTGCCGGAGATTGTTTTGTTTCCATTACCACATCGCGCGCCATCCTCGCCTTTGCTTGGACATTTTTTGTTGGTGATTGGATACAGAAAGACGGCCCCGCGTTGCCATTCGGCATATTTGGTATGCTAGTGGGCGTGTTTGGTTTGCTCACTATACCTTACCTACTATGGGGCAAGAGGCTCAGGATTGCTACAGCAGCTTGGTTATAAGACCGTTGGTCACACGCCATATGTGCTTCAACTGTGTTATCAATCTCAGCTATGCTGCAAACGAATTCATCGTTTAATGTTCGAATATATATCACATGTTACTTGTCGTTACAATGATCACTGGACCCCTTACCAAAGAAAAGCAAACCACCAAGAATCCACGGCAAACAATTAGCCTATATCAATGACCAATGTCCACAGGAAACTCTTTTTTGTTATGCACATTATCATTCACTCTATCAAAACACGTAATCTGAACATGTATAGTATATCCAGGACCACGACTAGTCTTGCTGACTAGAGAGTTTCTAGTCCCATACTGAAGCTTGAAGGTGTCTGAATAGATGTGTTTGTTCAGCTTCACTTTGTATAAAAACACTCGATCCTCTATACTAGGGAGTATACAAACCTGTCGTAGACACTAAAATGAGACTCGGGGTTATCAAACAACTATTGTGAAGTATTTATTAATAGTATTTATACATGTATGTCAGATCTAGGACATATTTTTTTTGGCTTTTAATAGCTTTAATTTCACTTTCTATAAGAAAAAGAGAATATGTTAAGTAGCTCGCGGAGCACGGTGCATCTCGATTATATTGCTAATCTGCGGCATTATAATATATCTTATAAAGCTTCTAGCAACCGGATTTCAAATCACGCCTTTCCATAGATAGGTGCTATATGCTAATACTCAAAACAAGTATAAAATATCAGGAGACACAGTGGAGTTGTTTGATAGAGTTCAACAAGGTATTCACGAAGGTATCAGTCATTCTTCGAAATGCTCAAACAATTCATTCTGCTACAAGTATATGGTATCTAGACCCCCGAAACGCCCAGTGCAAAGCAGCAGAAGAAACCAGAATGATCCAACCCCAGGCGGAAGACATTTCAATGAGTAGTCTCGCCGCCATCCTTCCTGCCAACAGTCTCTCCTCCGGTCTTGAGCTCGAAGACGGATTTGGCGGGCGGGCCGCGTCGAGCAGGAGGATCTCTCCTGCTCCACTCGTCAAACTCGGGAGTCCGTGTCCAGGTCACCGCCGTGCTGTGCTCTTGGACGGATTCTTCTCCGTCCTGGTGCAGGTGCGCAATTGCGCAACAATTGCCTGTTGGTTTGTTCCCGTTGGCGTCCATCTAGTTGTAAGTCAATAGAGGGTCAAATTAGACAGAACATGTATAACTCACCCAGTTGAGTCGGAAGGTGGCATGGAGATATTTGGACCTGGGGTCATGCCAGCCCTTGTAGCACCTGAGCTCGGTGCGTACTGCCCATGTTGATCCCGCAGGGGAGATTCCAATGGCCCATTGGGCGATGATGCTGTTGTCTGGGAGTCCCTCCACCAGCTCCCGGATCTCCTTCTGGTCGGTTTCTGGGACAGCGGCGTCGAAGACGAGGTTCTGGCTGAGGGGATGGAGAGAAACCATGGATTCGTAGTCCATGGTGGTAGCTGAGAGGGTGGCCGTGAGAGTGGGAGAGGAAGTGGGAGGACTGAATTTGAGAAGGAAAGAAAGAGGTTCTTGGAGGCTTGCAGACAGTAGTACTGTGGAAAGATTCGGTGGTGGTGGTTATGTGTTGGTGGTTAGTGGAGAAACTCGCGTTCTGTCTGTTGAGTATTGACAGCGTCTGCTCAGAGCGATACCCTCCTTGGGAGCACGTGCCAGCTATTTCACGTTCACCATTGAAAAGAATTGCATTTGCGTAAATATATACGTAGTCACCTGGCAATTTGGACATACTATAGGCCTGAAGCTTCGCCGTCAAGAGACTGCAGGTTATATCCATGCCTACTTTTGAGGATGAAGAGTTTTGTAGAAGTTTAGGACAGTACTTCAAAAGATTATATGGTCACTGTGGATAGTTGGTCGTGGCCTCCGAATAGACTTAGGGCACCAGAATCGGGCGCGGTGGGCTGAGTTGGCTACCAAATCAGTAACCTGGGGTAGTCTGTTACTTTTAACAAAGGTTTCCACTGACATAGAAAATATGCCAACGCCGTTTGCTGTACTCAGTCGTGATCTTCCTACGGCCTGTAAGACCCAATGCAATGTTCGCTGACCTCACGCTCTTATCCTACGACATACTCCGATAGCATTGAGGGGTTGAACACCGCATAGTTCATCGCGTGCGTCTCATAAACTCGGCGTATGAGGAATCTACAAAGCGGTTGCTACAATACAATACAAATGATCGCCCGCTGCGTTAAGTGGCTGCTACGTATTAGCTAGCCCCAGTACGTGCATCAGTGAGAGGACAGGGGTTTAGGGGAAACATTACCCCTAAACCCCTGTCGTTTACGTCCCTTTGGCACCATCAATCTACCACCAGACACCGGCGCCACAGCACTTGCCCCGTGCCTCTCACGTGCTCTGCTTGTATCTCTCACCCTAGTGTCCGAGCTCCTTGCTGACAAAGTCCTGGGCACGGGCCTCAGGGGGTGAATATAAAAGTCGCCCTCCCGCTCGCTCCTTCTTCTTCTTCTTTTCCCTTTCTTCTTCATTCCTGGTGCTCGGGCTTTATACTTGGCAGTGAAGATTCGTCTGAGCCGGTATTTTTGCTAGTTGAAAACTACAACTATGACCGCTCCTACTGGTCTTCGGATCGGTAGGGAATTTTTGGAACCTCTTGATGCAGTTCGCATTCTTTTCATTGAGACCTTTGGCTGTGGCTGAAGCCTTGAGGAAGAGATTCTTTGGTGTGACTGCTTGACTACCCGGAGGTTGGGCCCACGCTGTCGTCGCTTACTATGCCTGCTGTGGAGGGTGAGCACTTCACGTTGGCTGGGACAGTGCTCTATTGTATTGTATAGGTAGTTGTTGCTATGTGCACTGGTTGATATAACTATTCCTTATTGTAATGTGAGCGTCTTCCTTTTGGTGTTGCATACAATGATTGTGATGGTGGTGTTGTGTACAAAAATTTTGAGACCCCGAGAGACGCAGCGATGTAGGCAAGCTTGAGGCCAGGCCAGCAACGTCCGCTCATCACTGCAGATTGTATTTCCGCAGACGCTCTGTTCAGATTTTTTCAATGAATATATCAATCCATTTCGCATCGCAAAGACGGCCGTGTATCGTGGTCTTGGGGCGACGCGGATGTCCCGTAGTAATGTCGCGCGGTAGGTTTGCGCTCACGCTCGCAGGAAAGACGACCATATATAGCGCAACAGATGCTTCTTCAAAGCCTCTCTGTTTTATTCAACTCCTTTGATGTCTATAACTGGTATACCAGCAATCTGGAAACCTTGTTGGCGCCATTCAGGTCTTCGGCAACGAGGCCAGCCTATTTACAAAGCACTTGTCTACAAGGACAGCGATTCCAGACCACTTGGTACAGTTGAAAGTTTTCTGGGCGTAGCCAATCAAATGTATCCGTATCCTTGATATCCTGATCGTATCTTAATTGTGGTGTTGAGGGTTCACAGTGAGCGATCGTCCAGGCAAGCGCCACTGCGGCCGGCATCGAGACTGGACGAGGTGGTGGCGTGCAGAGTATACCTGTATGATATTTTAACCTCGTCAAATGAAGCATCTAATAACGTCGAACGTCGCAAGTCTTTCCATAGAGCATAGGGCTGCCATCCTGCTGAGCGTTGCCACGGCGGGCGCGAATCCACCCGGCTCCCAGGAACAGAGCGAGCAGTTACAGCTAACACCACAACAGGGAGCTCCATAAAGAACCTAAAATGAGTGAAAGACAATTGAATGGGCTGCAAAGTCACTATGGACAAGACCTGCTTCCGACAGCATTGGGCGTTGCGCTCAACCTAGAGCTACAAATGTACGGGCTCTGCTCTTCTGAGGACCGGACAGTCGAAGCACTTTCAACACGCACAGTTTTGTACAGCGAGTCTAAATTATAATTTTCAGCAAGCTCTTGCGCAGCCTTTGTCGCCCACTGGCAGCTGCGTTGCGCGGTGCGGCGCTGCCCTTCCCTTGGCCCTGGCCGACCTACACATCATCCGATGCTTTTTTCACAGCCTTTCATTTGGTAAAATCTTGACCTAGATCATTGGGAGTATCTCTTGAATGCTTTACGGTTGTGTTGGGTGCATAAACTAACTTTGATTTGAAGCCTACTGTGCTTGGCCTAACGGCTGGCCAATCGACCTGGTGGAGGCCCAGAACAATGCAATTACACAATGGAGAAACAAGGCAATTTCTAACGCAGTCATTGGGCTTCTTCAGAGAATCCGCGATGTGTAGGTATCCTCTAATCACATTTAGCAAGGTACGACTAGAATGCCCAGATATGCGCAGCATTAAAAGTCATCAGTGCTACACATCTCCAGGCACCCTTCGCGCCTCACACCCTACTCGGCATAACATATGAAGTTGGGAAGCTTTAATTGTCATAGAAGACTTGGTTTACAGTGGGCAGAAAGCGCTGGAGGAGAAGGATGAATTCAGAAGCTGGCTTGTAAGTTCATTTACAAAAGGGTTGAAGTAGCACTAATCTCGCAGGGCCATCTCATGGTTTAATTGCGTACTTGATATGAAACTGAGAATGCCTTCATTCTTTCACCAGCAAGGAGCAGGATCTTTCGCACCTGTTTTGTTCCTTTTCAGCAGCCTGGGCACAAACGACAGGTTGGGGCACTCGATACAATAATCAATTGATGTGATTTGGACACAAAAAATTGAAACTCAAAGCTTTTAACTATTCTAGAAAATCTAATACTTGAGCAAAAAATATGGAGAGGTGAGTGGCGATTGGCGGACCTCGTTTGCGCCCGTTGCGCTGGATGACACCGGTGAGCTACTAAATGGAGGCGCGGCCGCCAACCACGCCAAAACACTCACCGTACAACTCCCCGCCCCTCCCCACATCGACAACCTTATCCCTCAAAAAGACCTGCCGTCACTTACATACTCTGAAGAATTAGTTCAGATACTGCAATTTTGTTTTCCCAGTCCATCAGACCGCATCTACAGCCCTCCTCGTCGCCCGACTCGAAACCCCCAGGCCACATGGCACACAATGCCCTTGCGTGAACAGTACGAGGGCTTCTATTTGATAAGCTGCATTGATGGAATGGACGTCAATCAAGATCATTGAGTAAGTAAACCACTTTCTTTCTTTCTTCTTATGCCACAATCTTCGTCCCGCCAACGACGGAGAGTCTTCTCCCAGTGCCAACCCCTCTCGACCCGCGTTTCGAACGGAGTCATCATCAGAGAAAGCTCTCGTCATCAGATTCAGATAATCCTTCTCTTAAATCAGTTGGGTAAGTCGTCTTTTTTTATTTCCTCTATTTTGAGGCACAGTCTCTGTCTCGCAAATGACGGAGACGTGTCTGTCGCGGGGCCTAGCCAACCCCAATCGACAATTCCAGCAGACGTTCCATCATCGAGTCAATTTTCATCGACCCAGATGGGTTGTCTCTTGGGAAGAAAACCCTTTACATGATATTTTACCCTCAGGGATCTGCCGAAAAAGCTGTGCGGCTTCAAGCCCAACCGGCTCACAGGCGCGCCATCACCACGACATTCGGGCTCTACCCTCTCACGACTTCTGTGTCAGTAGGCACAGAGAGCATGATTATGAGTCCTTGCTTCTATCTGAGAGATTCAGCAGGTAAGTACCAATCAATGTTGTACTATTCAGGCCCGAACCTTGCTTCGACCTCCTTCAGGTTTGCAACCCAAGGCTACTACTTTAACAAGCACACTCGACTTTCGAAAAAGTGGAGGTTTTTTATTAACAGATCTGGTAATAATCAATTCCTGTGTCGAGGCGAGCGCCAGCCCACGCGTTTGGATTCACAGTAGTCCCGAGAGCAGAGCCTTCATCTTCAAACTCCAATTAGTTGAGCGAGACCTGTTCGTGCACATAGGGATATGCGAAGGCTTCCCGGAGACTCGCAGTCTGTATTCTCTAAATACCGCTTGCGAGAAGGTGTGTGGATCAACGCATGCTCCTTCTTCAGATGCGTCTAGGTCAGTCAAGAGCTCAAGCTGGTGAAAGGCATAGGACAATCCATTCTGAAATGCGGAGTCTGGCAGGAATTTATTCGATTAATACTGCCAAAAGCGATGTAAACATGCTCAGTCTTGCCTCAAGGTCAAGTCTCTCGATCCAGTCTGTTTTCTTTGCCACGAAGAAACAAACAACCAGTCAACACAAAAGTTCTCTGATCCGCCATGGCCCTACTTACTTAACTAATACCATCATTTGAACTGACTGTGCAGGATTTTTGAATGCTGGCTGGAACTCCTCGTCTATTTCACGGACTGCAGAAGTACATGCCTCAGCCACTATTCTTGCATTCAGACGGCTTTGGTAAACCAATTTTCGGTTCTCTACCCTTGGATTGCATTGTTCGAGCAAAACTGTCTTTCAGATCGTGGCCAGACATCCAGAATTCCGCACATGAAGCTTCAAACCGTTCAGGAAGATTCTATTGATAGCATTTGCAGGGTCTCCTTTTGCTTCCCAAATAAACTCGAACCGTTCAGCCGAAACCGCATTCTCTACCACGACGAACAAAACAATATCCTCCTTCGAACTTGACCTCCTTGTCATCCCTTACCTCTATTACCTCCACCTCAAATCGTTCGATCGAAATTACCCTTTGTAACAAGGAAGCTGATTGTTATCACTCCTCACGTGACTCGAGCCAAACATCACCATTGAAATGTTTACGTTGTGCGAAACGAACACCACTTGCTCATCTTCCGTGATGCCAAGAGGAGTGGAGGAAAGGGCTCATAACATTTGTCCATCTTCTGGGATGACAAAGTGCGTGGAGGAATACGTAACGACTGTCAGTCTTGTGAGATTGTCAAAGTGCGTAACGGGAAGCATAACACTTGTTGATCTCTTGTGGCAACAATGTGAGTGGAGGAATGATAACACTTGTTAGTCTACCGTGACAGCAAGGTGCGTGGAGGATAACATAGCGCTTATTTGTCTATCGTGTCAATAAGTGCGTGGAGGATCTGCGGGGATGGCGTACTCCAAACACGAGATTTAGGGTTAGGGTTAGGTCTTGCACCGCCATGGGAGTATTGCAGACTCAAAACGAATATGCACAAATTCTCCCTGGGGTGCCGGACAACAATCCTTCTGTTCTTTCAGGACCGCCGAGCTGTGCCAAAAATTGGAACACGCTAGTCTTCCGGACGATGCATAATTTATTGGCTTTTTGGCGAACCACCGGTGCGTGTTACGGAAGGTATTCCACAAACAACAGCCAGATCCGTTCGCAGCCTACCAGTGCCGCTATTACAGCGGGCATCGTCAATACATCAGCTCTGTCTGAAACGTACAGCAGGGTTTTCAAAGATTGATTTGCGAACAAAGCAAAGCATTTGACCGGAGCGCTGCTCACTCAGCAGATTGCCAGCTTCGCCTGATAAAACATGCTGCTTGTCTCCATCAGCTACGAGATCCGGAAGGACCAATACTAAGCTCCATTTCCAAATGACCGAGCTTCTATGGCCCCTCGGAGAATCTGCCTACATAGTCATTTTGGATTGAGGGTTGGCCGATGCTGCTACGTTAAAACCATGGAATTCAACGATTCAAATCGGTAATGGCTTAGACATCTTGAGTCTTTACGTCTAGCGCCACTTTGAAATCTCTCTCACAACCAGTCGACAATCAAGGATTGTCATCCGGACTTCTTCCTGCCAATCCAGAAGTCAACAATTGTGGTTCAATTACATCATCCGCAACGGCAGCCAATGATCGACAAATCCAGCACGATATAACACGAAGACATAGAGGTCTTGGTCAATCCAATTCTTGAAACCGAGAATTACGCTTCACTCAATTCAATTTACACACATTCTATTCCGGTCTGGTTTCAATGCCCCAAAATGGCGGAAGCCGGCAATAATGACCCGGACATGTTCACTGCTCCTTTCCAACTCACCAAGCGTCTGCATCGAGATGTGTATGCCGCCATGGATCCGGCTACGCATTCTTCGTATGTGAAAGGACAGGTTATTCTGATTGTCGGAGCATCGGGCGGCTTGGGCTACGTAGGTGCAGACATACTCGGAACTTCGCAATCACCCCAACGCTAAATAGCAAGAAAAGGCCACAGCCCGTACCTGGTCTGACGCTGGCGCAGCAGGTATTGTTCTCGTGGGTCGCGATACGAAGAAGCTAGAGCGAGCGGCTTCCGAGCTCAAAACCGAAACTCTTGTGGCAGCAGGCGACATAGCCGATGAACACACCGTGAAGACCTTATGTGAACAAGCGATGTTGAAATGTGGCAGAGTTGATGTTGTAGTCAACGCCGCAGGCACGATGAACGGGAGCGGGTTGATAAGCCAAGTCGCGCCTTCCCAGTGGTGGTCCGACTACGAATCCCACGTCAAAGGCACCTCCAATCTTGCGCACTATTTCGTCAAGACAGCCGGAGGGAAGGGCACATTTATCAATCTGGTTTCCCTTGGCGCATCGTTCCTCAATCCTGGAATGTCCTCATACATTCCGGCGAATCTGGCTGCCATCCGCTTCGGGGAATTTCTAGATCTCGAGCAGCCGGATTCACGAGTCTTTTCTGTGCATCCTGGAATTGTTGAGGCATTTGGTGATCGCGGAATGGTGGTTGATCATTTTACGCCTTTCGCAAAGGATAAACAGGGTCTGACTGCGGCGCTGACATTGTATCTCATGAAGCCTGAAGCTGACTTTCTGAGGGGGAGTTATGTGAGTGTGAACTGGGATGTTGAGGAGATGGAAAAACACAAGGATGAGATTCTGAACGGCGAATTACTCAAACTTGGGTTTATTAGTGCAAGATTAGGCCCTGAAGGACATCCTTGGAAATCATGAAGATGCTCGAGACGCATGCGATGAATGGGGAAGCTATTGTGGCATGCGAAGAAGGGCATACGAAATCTTGAGAGAAATAACGGGCATTATTTTCCCGTGGATTTATTCAAGCCGTCTACCGCTCTTTTGCTCAGTTGAGATTCCGGGTGAATAGATAACCATTGCCCGCGCACATGTCTCGCAAGCTCTTCGTCTTCCTTACTATCTTCATCTCCTTGCTCATCTCCTTGCGTTCCGCCTCCTCCCTCCCTGAAACAATACTCGGCGGCAGAGAAGGCAGCGCCGTAATATGTTCTTCTTCGCTACCACCCTCCACTTCAGCAATACTTTCCATCATTTGCGACGGATCCTGCCCCTTTCCATCGTTCAAGATCATCGAATTTGACCTACGGAGGACATTCTGATTCGTCGAAGTCTTCCTGGCCTTCTCTGTCGACGCGATCTCTGGTGCGCCTGCAGCGTGTGAAGGCAGGCCTAGTAGAAGGTAGTCAGTGACTGAGATATGAGGGATAAAGTTGGGAAGGACAGTACTCAAATTAGCATTCTGTTGCCACTCTCTGATTCTTTTGAGCTGTTCGACAGAGGCCATTTTCTCCAGCTCTTTGCGCTCCGTCTTCTCCTTCCATCGGCCATAGATGTTGAATCGACTCGGCATTTTGGTAGTGATGCAAGAGAGTTCAAAAGCTGATATACAGAATCTTCAAGCATTTCATTTGAAGTGAGTAATCTGCAAGTAGAAATGAGATTTTCTGGGAGACCTTTGAGGTTGGATACACACTTTGGGCACCTGACTTCACCGCACTGTCGCAGTCCGTGCTCTGCCCCACCGCTACTCAGCAATGATCTTGTTCTACTATTTGTCAAACTAAGCCATCTGTCTTCTTACACATAGGGTAAATCTCACTAAATTCGCAGCAATTTACTCTGTGCCAGTGGACACCTACAACAGCCTAAAAACTCATAGGACTTCCGGGCAACTTCTCCAGCCACCCATCAACATCCTCCTGGATTGTCTTCTTGATTGTGCACTTCTTAGCCTCAGAGATATCTTGGCTCTTCTGGTTTCCACACGTTGCGCTGAAACAGCCATTATCATCCATTGCGCGTTGGAGCGCGTCGCCTTTCCAACCGAAAACTGCTATCTGTCAGCAACCTGATGGGTTACCTGCAAAGACAGATCGAGGGAGCATACCATAGTCACCATGTTGCCCGTACCCCGTATTATCGCCTGTAGAAAGATGAAAAGGCTGCGAACCATCGGTTGGCCAGTCATTCTTGTTGTTGAATTGCGTAGTGTCCCAGACCACCTAGTTCCTTGTCAATCCACATTCCTAGGTAGAAAGATGGAAGTGGGGGGATGGAAATGGGGCCTACCTCGAGCATGAGCTGCGGGATCTTAACAGGATGCGTCGAAGGGCAAGTGCCCGTCGTCAGAAAATCAGAAGGCCCACTCGTAGGGTATGCTACATGGTCCTGGTGATTCGGGGAGTCGAGGTTCTTGCCGTCCCAGCACCTGTACACGGCAAACGTCAGCAATGTTTTTGATATTATCTGCGGGATGCGCGCTCATGAAAAGAGGGGAAAGTCGAGACTTACGTTGGATACAAGATGTTGGATCGGATTCCACCGGGACAGGGCTTGGAGGGGAAGCTTTCAGAGTCCACTTTGGGATCTGAACACGGAGCCCGGTCATCACCACCGAAATTCGGCCCAGAGTAACAGCGGAAGCAGCTTTGCATTTTGTACTTTGGTTTACGGTTCATGGGGTCGCCCACGAGCATGCGGAAGCCCTGCATACAAGATTATTCATGTGAGTCAAGTACGTATGATGTATTCGAACAACGCAGAGTGGTAGAGTATGATACTGGGGATATTTATGAATATAGCTTACCGGTTTGAAAGCAGTTACTGTATTTTTCTTCGGAGCGATGTAATACACGGTGATTCCGCCCGAAGTCTGCGTCGTGAACCGATCGTTGAACAAATATCTATCCCCCACGATCGCGGACACACAATCAGAATTCCTACCCTTCTCCCTCGTCACTTACGACTATTATTACTCACCGGTTCGGAATCTGCGGCACCCTCTTGAACGTCCCATTCCTTGCCTTGAAGTACACATTCGCCGTCCAATAGTTGCTCAAATCGTCCGCCGGTCCACATGTTGTGCATGAAGCAAGCTTCGAGACGTCGGTGCTTTCGATCGAGGCATTAAAGGCATTACCGCCGACGACTTGGTGGACATGGGGGGTTCCGAGCATGCCCGGGTTGACGAGAGGGTCGAGACGCTCGACTGTGATTTGGGAACAACCGAAACGCAGGTGGTTGAGGCCTTGGTATTGGCTTGGTTGAGCTGATGCTGTGACAGCTAAGACCAAAGCAAGGAAAATAGAGGAAGGCATTTTGAAAACCTTTCTTTCGTCGTAGGAGCTTGGGGCGTATGGAATTGGCGCGAGGCTACGAGATAGGCAACAACAATGGTTTTTTATGTGCTCTGGAGAACGCAAGATTTTTTAAGCTTGAGAAACAGAGAGAGAGACGAGGGGTGATGTTTTAGTCTCGGTACTCATTTAACGTGATTGCCGTGCTCCGATGGTTGGATTGATGTGGCTGCAATTAATGTTGATTAAGTTGCGAGGATCTGCCGCACAGCAACGAATATGGATGGCCTACACTTCGGCGTTATAGTCCCGCTTGCTGATTTCTATAAGTTTCATCAACCTTATCTGGACAAAATCATTCCTATCTGGCTATAGATTCTCTTGAAAATATATCGGCAATTGGAAATGTAGATATGAGAAGTGTTTCACGTTACACAGATAGTGGAATTACATTCTCGCTACCACGTATTGCAAAAATAATGCTGACAATTCGCTGCTTTCTCTAAACAATACAGAGTTTCCGGTTTGAAAAGCTGACTTCATTACCCATGAATAACAATTAAAAGGCGCAGGTTGCATCCCTTATCACAAGAACATACATAGTAGCACACTCGATAGTCGCACTCCAATGCATACACACATGAGTATCACTCTAACAATGACCTGATCTAATATTGTTGTTAGAGAGCCTATCATTGACGAACCTGAATTTCCAATGCTCTGCAGTTATCCGGGATAGGAAACAAGGAGTTATAATAATATAAACTTGATCATCACAAAGTAATAGGTTACTCCAGGTGTCAACAAAAATAAAGGTTTCACAATACTGTCCTCGGTCACAACGGACACGCAGATAAAGCAGCTATATTCATGCACAAACACATCAACAGTATTTGTACGTAGATAGGTACTTACATATAAGTATACTAGATATGTCACATGACTGCTCATATATGTGTCTATGATCCTTTGCCGAGGAGGGTTCTCAGTGGATTTTTCTAGCTTGTGTCGATACCGTGGTTAATCGCATCAATCCTTGCAGTGATTGCCACATCCTTCCAGGCATATTGCAGAGAGCGTATATATAGGACATTAAGGAATAGCAGTATAAATAGCTTGAGGTACATGAAGATGGGTATCCCTACCTATACTAAAACTATTCAAAGTTTACACCGAAAAGGTGGGTCACCCCAAATACCAAAAATTTATACTGAATCTTGAGTACAAACGATGCTTGTTTTTCAACTTAGGAAGAGTATGCAATGGTGCGATTTACCCATGCAAGCTCTAGCCGTCGTATCCTCCATCTTGACCGTTAGTAACTTGAACTATTTCTTGGCCAACAACGATCTCGGATAGCTTGAAGACTATCTAAACCTTGTGCTCTGCTGGAAAGCTTTCCTCCCCAACATTGTCTTTAACCTTTAGTCTGTGGATCAGATGATGATTGCCTTCAACAGCTGTGTCGTTCGCCACATCCGCAAGTAAATTACCAGCAGCATCGTGCGTGCGGTCCCACTCCGCAACCTCTGCATTTGGAACCTTCCTAAGCCGGTGCGTGACGCTGCCATCTTGATCCAACACCAATGTCTCCGTCCTGACAGTTTGGCCCTTCAACTTCGGCAATAGTTTGATCCAGACGAAGTAGTACAGGCCCATTCCAACCAAGAGACCAACCCCGGTGGCACAGTAGGTTCCATACCAGAACGACACATCTGCTGACTCGGGAGGGTACCAGGGCATTATGAGTATGAAAAGGCAAACAAGTGCCGAGAAGATGAGTGCGGAGTGCCACGCCTGGAAAGTTGCTTGAGGAAGTCCCTCCTTCTTGCGTCGGTAACGAATGGAATAGATACCGACGACCATCAAAAATATGAAGACCGAATCTGGGTAGCTCCGCAAATCGACCAGAAAGTTGAAAGCATCACCGAATGGTAGCGCCAGGATCACGATGATGGTCAGAGCCCACTTGATCAGTGTAGGCGCCAAAGGAGTTCCGAAGGGTTTCGTAGAGGCCCAGACATGCGGCCAGGGAATCATCCCCTGACGAGCAACTTCACGGATTTGGCGCGTCGTTCCGATGATGACTGCCATGATGTTTCCGGCTGCACTGACAGCGATGAGAGCTGGGAGCCCTTTGGCAGCTTTGCCACCAAACACTTCCTCGAAGAACAGGGCTGCTGTAAGTTCTCCAGAAGTTCGGATCTTGTCTGCAGGGATAGCAGCAAAATATGCAACATTGGCGAGGATGTAGAGAATGGAAACAATAATAAGCGAGATCGGGGCTACTCTTTTGAGGGTTGGGAAGGGATTCTGTGATCGGTGAGCTCCATCGCGTTGCAGGGGCTTAAAAACGACTTACATGGATTTCTGCGACTACATTGAACGCGTTCGCATAACCAGTGTAGGCAAAATTGATACTGACGAGCGCATTTACAATGTCATTTCCGTTGTTTGTGACGTGGTCAAAGCTATTGTGGAAATTTTGTCTCGGGTTTTCAACTCTCGTTCCACCACCCAACACCGCAAATCCAGTGATGACGATGAAGAGGAGGATGATCAATTTGACCGCTGAGATGAGATTCATAAGTCTCATAGACCAGCGTGTCGATAGCAAGCAGATGATTGCCAGAAAGGAGTAAGAGGCAATGGCTAGGCCCTTGTTTTCCCATTGTGTAGCTGGATGGCCTGCCGCACGATATATGTAGCGCGCAAGGACGACGGCATTGGATGCAGAGAAGGAGAAAGCGACAGTGAAGAAAGCATATGCTGTTGGGAAAAGGAACGCCGGGCGTGGATACGCTTGCTCGAGGTAGGTCACCTGCCCTCCCGAGCGGTTAGGGAAGAGCGAGGCGTATTCAAGATACACCGCCAAGGCAGCTACATATATAACATTAATATCCGGAAAAGACGAAGATGTCAAAATCAAAGAAATCGGAGAATCTTACCCGCTGCGATGATGGCACCAAATACCCAGTACAAAAGACTGAGACCGACTGAATCCAATGCTCTCATAATATTTCCCGCTACATCTCATTAACATCTCCATTACTCTTATTCCCTAGATAATACTCACGAGTACTGAATACACCAGTCCCCACCATCTGGCTAACGTTCAGGAAGAGAATTCCAAACCATCCCACATGATATCCCAGCGGGCTGACTGTTTCCACCGGCGCTCCATTAGCATCCTGGAAGATTTGAACGCCGTCAACAATGACCTGCTCCCCAATGCGCGCATTTGTCTCCTTTACAACCGTTGCATCAACATCATCGCGCGAATCGTTCGAGGCGAACCATTTTTTGATGTACCCGGCCATCGTACCTCAAGAAAGACGGGGTTGCTGGTCAAAAGTCAAAAGAGGAGGTAGAAAGGGAGCTTCAAATGCCTGAGGCCGCCATATATTATCTGCAGTATCATTTGTGCCATGGCCTCGCAATGAAAGTTGGCAGGGATAGGCTCATGCTGCAAGTCTCGGCGAGGATGGCATCATCGGTCTGCTGCAATGCCAGCGCCTTTTCAGGAAGGACGTTAGAGATCTGGGGCAAGCTTACAGCTTGGGGGACATAAGCAGAGGGGTGCCAATTAATATTGGGATGCGTTTCCCTAGGGCAGTGATAAGCAGAGCTTGATAACGTTATTGGGTGCGCATGCTGATCCCCTCCCGGCTCCATTGAACGCTTCGTGAGCTGCATGTGGCGCATCAATCTGCGTTGGATCTACAAGGGTCGTATGTGTTTACATCGTACACGAACGAGACTTTGAGCTTTGTGTTTCTACGCTTGGTTCAAAATGCGGACAATTGAGGTCTCACAGAGCTTGCCATCAGCCAAAACGGGCCAGCACCAACACCGTCGTGTCCGCTTGGCAGTGCCAAATCACAAATTATTGATGTTGATAGTACGCCCGCTTAAACTCTATGCTAGTGATCACGACATCTCGCGCAAGTACTCCAGAACATGGCCTGTGTCACTCACCATTCGTGCGATAAAACAAAAGCCAAAATCAGCAACACAAGTCGGAATTGGGTTGGGTGTAAGAATTAGCACAAGTTGCACAAAATTACTTAGAGAATTGAATCAACCAAACTTGACGGTGAAGGATCACGGTTCAAGCAGAACCCTTGCATCCTCTTTGTATAAACTCTCAAGCTACATGTCCCTGCAAAGACATTGAACCAAGTGAAACCGATCGGCAATTCAAGGGGACTTTTTCGTTCTTTAGGGGATGGGGCTCCAATAGACATCAATTGGCACACTCGAGTGAACAACCTGGTGTTCTTTTCGTTGATTCAGAACTACAGCCTAGGAGAAGAGTTAGGACACTATACAGTGCTTATAGTTATTAACCAGGAGATCGTTCTTTACATAATTCCTTTCAATGGGATCGCTTGATGTAACTCGTAAGAATAACAGCCAGCCAGAGTATCAATTGACCCTGCTTTTTATCACAGGTCTCGGCAAAACACTTGCGCTCACGCCATGGATCATCAAATGCGCACGACGACGCAAGTCAAGCCGCATCCACTTCACGCCACAATATACCACACTATCAATCCCCACCACGACGCACCCAGACATCTGGAAATTCAACGCAGAAAAACCTTGCTTACCAGGTCTTTAGTAACTTTACTACCAAAACCGGCCTAACAGCCTAGTCGACCCGCAATGCTCAAGAAAGTAGTCGATCACGACTTGAAAACACCGTCGTCAACATTGTATAGGGTGGTCAATACTTGTCAAAAACAACGAGTACATTCTTACAGAGTGCAAAATCGAACCTTTCGGCAATCGAAATTTTTAGCTTGATTTGGTTTGGGTGTTCGATTGGTAACGACCATACCAGGGCCATCCAGACCCACCCACCCATGTGCGGTCAATGAGACAACCATCGTATCATTCACCAAAGCACTGTATTTACTCAGGCCACTCAAAAAGTGGGGTCCAAAACAAGAAGATAGATGAAATGCGCTGCGTGCTCGTAGTATCGATTCGTAAGTATACTGATGTGTCGTGATAACGTACGCCAATTTTACAGTATGGAGTAAATCATCAATCGAGGTATCGGAAGCAAAATGTGAAAATGTGTGTAAGAAAAGCAATCTTCACATGGGAAAATGAAACTCTCCGAAGGAAAGAAAAGGAGAGCCCTCTCCATCAAAACCAACGTGGATGAGGATAACTATTTACTTCGAAATTTCTTTGTTTGATATATATATCGAGCCAACATGCACGCATCCAGGGAACATTCTTCGCTATATACAGCCCCACTCTCATATTCGACGATATTCTTGTGCGAATTTTTTGATTCTTACTGAGAAGAAGCTATCTAGCAGGAGCAGGCGCAGTTCCGTTAATTGGAGGCGGGGGGGCTGCTGCCGCCGCAGCCGGTGGTGCCGGCGGTGCGGCAGCGGCTTTTGGAGGAGCAGGAACAAATCTAAATACTTTGTTAGAAGATCTGTCGGTGACATGTGTGAAGGTGAAAAGGATTAGACTTACGCGGCAGCAGTGAGCGCGACTTTGCCGGCCGTGCCACCAACAACAGCGGTACCGTCGACACTCTTCTGCGATGCCTGGGCGTTCTTGACAAAGTCGACGACTTGTTGGCCGCTCACGCTATCGAGTTCGTCAGCACATGTTCCCAAGAGAATGAAGAATGTTGAAGATAGGTGGAGACATACGGATTGATAACCATGACCTGTCCCTGCTGGCAATGCGGTCCTGTGGCGCAGAAGAGGAAGAGAGGATCTGTGCTCGTTACTGGCATGTTGAAAGTACCGACTTCTGTTTGCCCATCTTGAAAAGGTATATGCCCAGAATGTATTCCACCCGCAAGAGCAGCGCACGGTGATTCGAGCGTAGACTGGGTGACGGTGTGGTTACCATTGGAAAACTGGAACTGAATGATATCTCCGACGGCAGCGGTCACAGTGTTTGGAACGAAGGTATTTTGAGGTCCGCCGACCACGACAGTGAGAGCATTTGCGCGAGCTTTGAGGTTGGCTGAAACAATATGTTAGTTGAATACTTCTCTGGAAGCTTCCAACAATTCACTACATCATATATGCGGGTAGACCCGACAATATACTGCAAGTGAAGGGCTAGACATACCTCTGAGGCCGGAATCTCCCCACATCGCGCTGGGAGCTGCACTAGCAGCAGCAGTGAAAAGAAGGATTGAAGTAAGCATTTGCATGGTTGCGGATTGTGCTTTTCCAATTTGTTTTTTGGGATGCTGGATAGCAAGTGGGACAGCTCGAAAAAATACTAAATGGTATTACAATGAATGCCGATCAACGACTAGTCTCTATCAAAGAGCAAAAAAATTATCAATACTGTTCTACAGCAGGAGAAGTGAATTGAAAGGAGTGGAAAGGAATGTCCGAAGGAATATGGCGAAAGAGGGAAGTGACTTGAATAGAGCGGGCCCCTCTATCGTGTTTATGCTGCTCGAAAGGCTGGGTATCGCTTGCCGTGGAGCCCGGCATTTCCTGGTATAGACGGTAGCTTATAGAGCACAACTGCCGCCGCGACGCTCTGAAACGCGCCTTAGGGAACGTTGAGGATACCCTTTGTACTGGGTGGGCATTGTATCGTACGGTATTTCCGCCCTGGTCTCAGGCTGCGAACGTACTTAGACTAAGGAGCCACCTGAGAAGTGTCACCATGGGAAAGTTTGCGTGGAAAAGTCCAATGTTGCCTCATCGGGTTCTGCTTCTGTCACAATCGGAGTGGACAGGGTTCTGGAAACAGTGGGCCAGCCACTGCCGCAAGTGCATGATCACCGTTTGGAAACCTCAGGTGCCTGACTAAAGCCACTGGAAACAAGGCAACATCCACTTCTTTTGAAGAAAATGGTTACGCAGATAAATGCAACAAGCAATTGCATAATCCATGACGCATACCTGCAACGCCGCGATATGGTACTGGCATCGTTGGCGAACTTGCTCAGCATCCCGAATCTCTAAGAACAAAGCAAAAATGCATAAGAGTCGTCTGCGCTGTGTCACGATTCGCCATCTTAGAGATGCTACTTTCTAGGTATTTGTACCGTAACTTGGAGAACCTCGGTAGAAGTTTCCATGACAGAATTGACACGCCAAGAGGCTAGTGGTAGGCTGTATCAGACTGGGTTTTTGGGGTGAAACATGTGTATGGCGCGTACAAAATGATACGGTAAGGCGAGGGTGGCATATTTGAAACCATAGAACGGCTGTCGGCACTCGAGTCGGTATCAATCGCTACAGTAATCTCGCATGACTATTGATAAAGACGTATAATGGGAATAAGCGCCCATAAGTATGTATCTTCATTCGCAATGGATGGAAGTCGATTTATACACCACTGCAAAGAATACGGATGAAGAATACCTCGCTGGAGAATCAAGAACTTCTGGTATTCGAGAAATCTTGCGGTCCCGTAACCTGATGCTAGGAATGATAGATGCACTCAATAGTGACCTACTCTGTTTTCGCATCTTTGGGAAGTCTGCTTCGGACTTTTGTTTACTCGCCAGCGACCCTACACAGTTAGGGTTCGCTTTATCGAAAAGGCAGTCAAATGCTACTTCAAGCCCATCAAAAAAAGTTGTAAGACTTTTGCTGCTGCTGCTGTCACAGAACGAGATGTGACTGAAGAAGCTATTCCACCAAACAGCACCAGTAAACGCAAGGTGTGCGTCTTTGATTTTCTCACATCACCGAAGCGGGCTATGACGCGTAAGTTATTGCCTGATCCTGTAATGACCTCTCAGAGAGATGGTATCGACTTACCACGCATGTATCAAAAGCTAGCCCGTCTCATCTCCAAGACAGACTAGCGAGCTCAATTATTCGTCACCGATAGCTCAGGTGGCCAGCGAGGTTCGTTATGCGCATACCCATTTTGATGCATTACGTAGACGCCACATATCCCTTTCAGTCGTCCATCTCGTCGGCGTCTTTTCCAGGGCTTCTGCTCCTATTCCTTCCGCGTCCACCACCTTTGCGTTCATTGTCCCGACCAGCCCTACGTCCCTTTTCAGGCGGAGGCGGCCGCACGAAAGCGAAATCGACAACGATCTCCTGCTCAAGCAGCTGTTCACCATTCGCACCCTTGATAGCTGCATTAGCCTCCTCGAGCGTCGGATACTCGATCAAGACGTAGCCCTGCCATGCGTCAACATATATTTCTAGGGCCGGTATGCGGTTGCGCCCACCTTGACATAACCTGTCCGTCGGTCTAGATTCATATGCAAGTTCTTGATGGTTCCGAACTCGCCAAACATGTCCTGCAAATCCTCCTCTGTGGCCTCTTCGTGCACATTGGTGACAATGATGATCCATCCTTCGATTGAGCGCACAGCCGTTGCACCAGCTCGAGTACGCGCTTCGCCGGCTTTGGGATCGCCTTGCGGGCGCTCGGGCTGGTCGATGTCCATTTCGGTATCCGCCATGATGTTGGTGGAGGTAGTAATGTGTACGTGGGGTTGAGGGGGAGGATCGAGAGCGTTGCGGGGGCTGAATTGGTTGTCTTCGATCTTCAACTTTTGGTGACGATGTCGGAATAACCTCGGCGATAGAAGGAGGCTAGTTCTCTTAGAGGCCTAGCATGCTAGGCCTATGCTGCCCCTCCCGTCATGGAGCCTCCCCACCACCAAGTTCGAGCGTGCAAATGCCAGGACTCCTTCGAATTTCTCCATCTCTGACGATGCCACTTTCACCACAAGGTAGATCAATCAGCCTAACTTCTAGTCGCAGTGGTTGAAATCATGCTGTGTTGTAAAAGCAACGAAATCATGGCAACAAACCAGAGACACCAGTTGGACCATCGAAACTGACCCAAGGCTCTTCCAAAGCACCATCATCGAGCTTGAGAATGTATTCTTTGAAAATTCAACATGACGCAGAACCTATCTTTGATAAATTAATCAAGCTTGGGTCTTTCCACCCCACTGTTAGCCGCAATCGCACAGTAATTACGATCAATGCTTACAGTGTTCGTAAATAGGCCCCCGCTCACGTCACTTCCCGCCAACTCCGACTGGCTGAACCTCTATCTTTACACTTTTACTGGGTTGATTGTTGGACACATCTTTTCGTCACCTCATCATCACTGTTGATCCTAGCTACTCTATACCAACGTCACTCCAATGCCATTTTCACAATTCCAGCCACCATGTTTCTTGATTTCCTCAACGGCCTCCTCCATTACAAGGACCCCACGCTTCCGCAATTATCAGCTTTAGCTTATCTTTACCTTGCTTGCCTGTTCTCAGCCTTCGTGATTGCAGCAGATAGTTTCGCACCCAAAGAGAAAAAAGACCAGAGAAAATCAGTCAGGTTTAACGAGATGTCTGAATTCACCTCTGTAAGTACATCCGGTCTCTCTAGGATCCCTGCTTACATGATTTGCAGGTAGCCATGATTGGGTGTGGCAGTATGGGCGGGGGTATCGCTTTGTTGTTGGCAGAGAATGGGGTAAACGTATCATTGTCGGACCCAGCAGAAGGGGCCATGGACGCCGTCATCAACAAAGCAGAAAAGTCCGGTTACCACGGAAAGGTAAAAAAATGCAAGGGTAAGACCACCATGGAGCGCATAAATAGGGCATCTTGCTGAGCCAAGCCAGACTACGATGAGCTTTGCAATTCGCTCTCTACCCCTCGCCTGCTCATCTTTTCCCTTCCCCACGGCGGTGTGGGTGATAAAGTACTCGAAGGTCTGTTTCCGCACTTGTCACGCAATGATATCATTCTCGACTGTGGAAATGAACATTTCGCCAACACGGAACGCCGCCAGGAAAAGTGCAAGGAGCCCGGTATTCGTTATATCGGTTGCGGAGTAAGTGGAGGCTACCAAGCCGCCAGAGCCGGACCATCCATGTGCCCAGGTGGAGATGAATCTGCTCTCAAAGAGGTGCTTCCATTGCTACAAAAAATTGCAGCAAAGGACAAAGATGGGAAACCCTGCGTAGATTTCATCGGCAAGGGGGGCAGCGGCCACTACGTGAAAATGATGCATAATGGTATCGAACACGGTATGATGAGTGCCATCTGCGAGGCTTGGGGCATAATGCGGACATTGGGCCTAGGGTACGAAGAGATTGGGGAAGTTTTTGCGAAGTGGAATGAAACAGGAGAGCTGGTTCGTAGCCCCTATGCGGTTCGATGACGGAGCTTGAGAAGAGTTCTGAGCTCGCATACAGAGTAGCATGACGGACAGTTACTAACACTAATTAGAAAGGAACATTTCTGGTGTCTATAGGTGCCGACCTCTCCTCCAAACGAGATCCGGAAACTACTGGGAGCGACGGCGAGCACCCGCTCGTGATTTCTGAAGTGCTCGACAAAGTTGTTCAAGATATCACCGGCGAAGAAGGTACGGGTATCTGGTCCAACACCGAAGCAATTGACCTTCATATCCCCGCCTTTACTCTCAATATTTCACATGCTCTACGTCTTGCGTCCGCTTATCGTGGCGATCGTGAGCAAGCGAATAAAATATTTAATGGTGGTTTCCCTCCGCAAAAGCTGTCCATAAAAGACAAGGACGCGTTCATCGAAGACCTACGAAAGGCAACATATGCGGCGTGCCTAGCAAGCTACATTCAAGGCTTCAATGTCATAGCGGCGGCAGACAAAGAGCATGGGTGGAACATCAACTACTCGTCAATTTGGCAGATCTGGCGCGGAGGTTGTATCATCCAAGCAGACTACATCTCCGACGAAATCCTCGCACCCATCCTGAAATCCGCCAACGCAAAGCCAGAAACCCTGAATCTCAACCTCAACCCACGCGCCGCAAAAGACATTTCCAAGTGCTACCCCTCACTGCGAACCATTGTTGCAAAATCAGTTGAAACCGATCAGGTGACGCCTGCTTTAAGCGCGACTCTCGAATATTTCAAAGTTGTAACGGGAACGGATCTGCCGACTTCCTTTTACGAAGCTGAACTTGATTACTTTGGGAACCACAAGTTCGATAAGAAGGGAGATTTGGATGAGCAGGTCAAGAAGCCCATGGAAGGGAAACATCACTTTGAGTGGAAGCCAGCAGTGAGCCAGAAGGAGGCGTATGGAGGGAAACTGTAGTTGGGAGAATGAATAGGAGGGAAGCACTAACCAGTTTTTCCAGCTCAGACCAAAGGGTAATGGTTGGAAATGGAGGTCGTTCGAAACTGCCATGCTTCTTTGGAGAGGTTTCGGTTTTTTGTTTCTACCACGATAGTATATATTAAATGTATCATCAATTCGTCTCATCAGCGTGAGCACTTAAAATATTCCCAATCTTAGCCGCTGAATGCTCCCGACGTATCTGACTATGCCGACTGTTGCGGAGTGACTAGTGCCTGGGGACGAAGGAGTGATTGGCGGCTTGTAACGGAACAAATTGCCGAGGGGTGCCTGTTGATACCAATTTCACCTCCCCTCGACCCCTCTTTCCGCTTTAAGTTATCGTCGCAGAGCTCTCCTAAGGCTAATCTTCGGATTGAGGCCATGTACCACCTTTGCGTAACCACCCCATCCTTTGTGACATTCACCATGAGAGCCTTATTCATAGAAATTGAGTTCGTTCGTATCCACATATCCCTCCATCACCCTTCCCATCAAGAACCGCCGTGAACAGACCAGACAATGACAACTGAGAAGCTTCAAAAGTACGCGTCCAAGCCGCGGGTATTCATCTTGTCCGACATCTCCAATGAGCCCGATGATGCAGAATCCCTTTGTCGCTACCTCCTTTACTCCAATCAATTCACGACCGAAGGTCTCGTAGCATGTACATCAACATGGATGAAAAACAAAGTCTGCCCACAAGATATGCACAAGATTGTGGATGCGTACGCAAATGCAGTCGACAATCTCAATGCACACACCCACCCAGATCACCCATACCCAACAGCCGATTACTTTCGAGGTCTGATCAAGAAAGGCGCTGAGACATACGGTATGACCGCTGTGGGCGATGAACTGCCATTGAGCGAAGGCAGTCAATTACTGTACGATCGCATCCTGACCCCCAGTACTCAACCACTGTGGGTGTTATGCTGGGGTGGAACCAATACACTTGCCCAAACGCTACTCAAGATTGACGCCGCCTTCTCTCCTGAGGACTCGCAACGTCTGATGTCGAGACTGCGTGTATACGCCATCTCCGACCAGGACGACACTGGAGCCTGGATCCGCAACAACTTCCCGGACATTTTCTACATTGCCTCGGTGCACGGCTGGAACCAATATGGCATGGCCGCTTGGACTGGCATCTCTGGCGACCGATACTACGGCTTCGATCAGGGCGGGCCTGACTTCAGCAAAATGGAAAAGCAATGGATCAAGGACAACATCCAAATCGGACCTTTGGGCTCCGTATACCCGGACTATCTCTTCATCCCCGAAGGAGACACCCCCACGTTCCTTTACCTTATTCAAAACGGCCTCAACGCGCCTGAATTTCCCGAATTCGGCTCCTGGGGCGGGCGGTACGCGCGAACGGACGTCAGCTCCGAAGGGCTCAACAGCAACCACTACTCGGACGCCGTCGACCGCGTGGTAGGCCAGGACGGCAAGACGTACACGTCCAACCACGCCACCATCTGGCGCTGGCGCGACGCCTTCCAAAACGACTTCGCCGCGCGCATCAAGTGGACCATGGAACCTGACTTCTCCAAAGCCAACCACCACCCCGTCGTCTGCATCAACAACGACTGGGGTCTGCACCCGCTGCGTCTCGAAGCCGAAGCGGGCGACTCCATCGTGCTCGACGCGTCCAGGACGTACGATCCGGACGTCGGCGACAAGCTGACGTTCAAATGGTGGCACTACCGCGAGCCGTCGGCTACGCAGTGGTCGGTCAGCGCTGAGGTTGAGTTGCTGACGCTTAAAAATCTGGATGACGAGGGCCGCAAGGTTGAGGCTACGTTACCGCCCCCTGAAAAATCAGCCGTGGATCTGATGAGTCGCGAGCCGCTTGCCAAAGGGCAATTGTTGCATTTGATATTGGAGGTCACGGATGATGGGACGCCGGCACTGAAGACGTATCGACGTGTGTTGATTCAGGTTACTAATAAGGAGTTGAGGGGTGGTGGGGGCAAGGGGGGAGATGCTATTGGTGATGTGATGAAGGGTGCAAAATGATTCGAGACGTTTTAAAGTAGTGAAAAGTATTGAGTGTTGATAAGTGGTTTGGTTTGGTTTGGTTTTGATGATTTTGATGATTCCAGACCAGCCAGCGGTGGGCACATAGAGAAAAAGGAGTAACGAAGCAACGAAGAAAATCCATTTCTTGTTTGTAAAATCAAAAAGAATAGACCACAGTCAAAAAAGCACCTCCCCTCCCCTCGCCAGACTCATAAATTTCCACTATAGTGCTCCGGATAAGCGGGCAGCTCAACCACGGCGGCATTCCCAGCCCCAGCACTCCCGGCACTCACACCCGTCCTACAATCATTCTGACGAATCTCCTCGCCCTCAAGAACCCTTCTAAATGCCTCCTCCCTCGCCTTTTGCAACCTCAGCTGACTCTCCTTCAACCGCTCATGGGCGTTGCGAATCGTCCCTTGAACCTGCTTCTCCCTTTCCTCCTGCCTCTTCACCAACAACCCACACCTCACTGTTGCACGATCCACCTGCGCCTCACTATCTTTGATCTTCTGATGCATATCCATGTCCGTGAAAATGTTATCAAACACGACGTCTGTCCAGATGGAGCCGCTGGCGATACTCGTGGTGCCGAGGTCCGCGAGGCTAGGGTTGAACTGTTTGATCGAGTGTTGCAACATGCGGACCTGTGCGAGCGCAGACTCTGCTTTTTCAAGGTAGTTACGCTTCACCATACTGGATGCCGTACCGCCGCCGAACATGTCCATGTTGCTGGCGTCGTGCGCGGATTCGAGATAAGTGCGGGTTTCGGCGAGTTTGCCGCTGGTCTGGCGCAGGAGGAACAGAATGTGGCGTTCGTGCTCCAATACGCGGTGGAGTTCCTGGATGTGCTGGTTCGCGGCTGCGCATTCCTGCTCGCGCTGGTCCTCCTCGGGGAAGCCTGGCGTGTGGCCTGAGAAGATGGAGTTGTAGAGCGCGTCGAGGTCTGCTTGGTACTGCTGGCGCTTTTTTGCGTCGATTTCGGATTGCTTTTTTGCGTCTAATGCTTGGGATTTGAGCTGGTAGAGATAGGAGAGTTTGTCTTCGGCGGATTTTTGCTCTTGCATGGCTTCAAAGTATTCCTGTTCTTCTTTCAGTGCTCTCTCCTCGAAGCGCTCTTCCAGGCCTGAGGCTTTGTGCGCGAAGCGCCGGAAGGTGGATTCGGAATATTTCTTGTGATCTTGGAATTCGCTGTTGGTCCTTTCTTGGAGCTCTTGGACTTCCATTGATGTTACGTAGATCTGCGTTTCAAGGTCGTTGAGGTATTGGGTTTGCTGATAGAGTTGAGATGGGGCTGAGTCCGTTTTGTGAAGTCGTGAGAGGAGCGCCGAATTGCGCGAGGATGCTTCCTGGATTTTGTCCTGAATTGATGCCATGTTTGTGGTTACCTGTTGTTTCTGGAAACGGGCTGATTTATGAATAGCCAAAAATTGTGTGATTTTGTGGTGCTGTTAGACGTATTTATAGGGAGATAGGGACAAGGAGTCAATGCGTATAAGCACTGTAATCAGCTACACCTGCGCCATGGAGTACTAATGACATCCCTGACGACTACTTTTCTTAGGATCCCTGAGATAAAGATACTTTCTGCTGTTGGTGGTGGTTTGTCATGGCTTTGCTCGTGTACGCCCGACAGCCAAGACATTCATGGCTGTGGCTTTCGCACAGCCACAGATAGGCGATAGGTCATCAGAAAGATTCCAACTACCAAGAGGGGAGAACTGCGAAAAATGTTTTGGGGACCGATACTGAAGGGACTATCTGAGAATCTATAGAAGGAGGAGCTGAAAAGTAGGGAGGAGACTGGCGTGAGCACTAGACTCCGACAACGTTAGCCGCTTCTCCTGAGGTACATACGAACATTGCCTCAAATAAGAAAGATGGTAGAGGAAATCGAAATGCCTAAGCATTTCGGCAGCTTTTGGCCTGTCCGTCCTACATGAGATTCTCTAAAATAAAGTTGGATTAGGTCGTAAAATCATCATGATTTTTCCGTGTGAAGGGCAACTGCCCACACCGTCAGGAGGAAGGATCGGTTACGTATCGATATACCTATTGTCTTCGCAGAACATTGACGATTCCGATGGGGAAAAATAATAAATATCGAAAATGTGATTGATGTAGCCTTCATTGACGCATCCATGATTGTCGACCTGCAAGTACATCTGGCAAATGTTTTCCGAGCTCCGATGCCTGAGTGAGCAGCTCGAGATCTTCGAAACCAAAATCACACCAGTAGAACAACAGATTTTGCGAGGAGCTGTAAGATCGTTCGATCACATTGACGGGATAGTACTCATAAGTGAATCAATGATCCAATGAATAAATCTGTAGTGTGGTCCATTGGTGATGATGGAATCCAGTGGAAGGTGAGAGGGTGCTGGAGCATTCCGCCACTGATCTGACGAAAAGAGGGTTGGGATGGTTAGTCAGCCACAGCTAGGACAGAGCTGCACGTCATTAGGTACTTTTATCAACGGCATCTCTACTGCATCATCGCAGTCACTCCACTTGTGGGTTTTCTCACTCTTCTCGACATTCACAACACCACATTCCTCCTTTCCATCCAAATTACCATGGCTTTCATCCTCCGTCGGCCGCTGGCCATCACAACAACCCTGCGCCAAACCGCGCCCTCCGTCTCCTCCCGCGCCTTCCACAACACGCCACTTGCACTGAAGCAACAAGCAACTTTTTTCACTCCAAAAGCTCCCGCTCTGTCTTCCTCCCGCAATGTTACCCGTTTTCGTGCCTCATTCCGCCGCTCATACCAGCAATCTGCCTACAATCCCGTCGCACAGGGTGATGCCCGCCAACGACTGATCTATGGTGCTGGTATCTTTGGCGCCACGCTGGTCGGAATCAACCTCATCTTCAACCGTGAGACGCGCGAAGATGGCGGCATGCCCGAATTTGAGCGACGTTACTTGAACGACACATTCATGCACACTGGTCTCGGTATTGGTATCATCGGTGTAGCCGCGCGAGCTCTCCACATGAATGGGTGGAGCTTCCGCCTCATGAGCGCGAACCCATGGCTTGTCCTGGGTGCCGGTTTGGTTGGCAGCATCGGAACTATGTATGCCACACGCGCGACACGGCCTGAGAAGTAAGTGTTTGCCACCTTAACCTATCTGAAGGCTACGCATGAGCAAAGCATTTGCCGATCGTGAGGATAACTAACATTTCTCGTGTACAGTTACGTGCAAAAGTACGCCTTGTGGACAGGTTTCAATGTCACACAAGCCCTCCTCCTCTCCCCACTCTTCTTCATGCACCCCGCGATCCTTGCGCGCGCTGGTCTTTACACCGTGGGCATGATGGGCTCCATTGCTTTTGTGGGCGCCACAGCCAAGCAAGAAAAGTATCTCTATCTTGGCGGTCCACTACTTGCCGGTGTTGCCGTTGTCGTCCTCTCCGGTCTTGCTCCTATGGTCATCCCAGCTACCGCCACCCGAGCACTGATGTGGAGCGAGAATATTTGGCTCTATGGTGGTTTGGCAGTCTTTGGCGGCTTCACCTTGTACGACGTGCAGAAGGTTCTGCACCACGCAAGGCTTGCTGAGCGCGGCTTGATTCCCAAGGACGCCGTCAATGAATCCATTTCGCTCGAACTCGATTTCCTCAACATTTTCATTCGAATGGTGCAGATCTTGGGCATGCAGCAGCAGCGCAGGAGATAGTCAGTTTGATCAGGTCGAACTGTGAAAAGCGCTTAGCGAAGGCGAATGTGGGGAAAGGGTCACGAATGGCGTTTGTAAGTGCTAGTGCAGCCTAATTGCTTTAACAACACCATTGATCGGAACATTGGTTTCTCTGTATATTATAACTCCTCTCTTATGGTTACTGAATGCTGAAAATCGAATTAATTACGTACAATTCTCATTCGATACCTATCATTGTGTGTTCAGCGGGCTTGAATATACTAGTATGCATGTGATGCTCAATCAACTTGTACTTGGACTGGACAAAGATCGATAGTATGCACATCGCTGATCACTCATGAACAATTGCGATATCGATAACTGCCACAAAGTTCAATATCTATGTATTCTCTTTTGCGTACATACAAACACATTCCAAACTCATTCAGTTGATAACTTCTGGCAGGTTCCTGACTTTCCAAACGAGGGCTGTAAAACGAAGAAAAAGGGGGAGAAATATGTTACTTATGTTTGTGCGGTCATATACACTCGCCTATCAGGGAAATAGGATATCAATAACGCGCTTCGAAAATGTACGTTTAGAAGGCGCTCATCGTAACCCTAATCTTGTGCGGCCAGACGAACCACTGCTTGTGCAGCACCCACTCTTCAGCAGGGTCCACGAGATCCATCTTGTACTTGCCTACACACAAAAAGTCAGTATTAAAAAGCCTAAGGAAGAAAGGGAGAAACAACATACCAAACAACGTCGCAGTCGTCTTATACAACTCGACCGTCGCCAAGGGCTTGCCCAAACAAACCCGATTCCCACTCCCAAAGCTCAAATCCGCATCTTTCATGGCCTTCAAGCGTTCGGCATACGCCTCACTCGTCTCCGTCTTCCCCTGCAACCACCGCTCCGGCACGAAATCATCCGGCCTCTCGCCATACACTTCCTCACGCCTATGCACGACCCACGGATTCATACCGACGATCGTGCCAGGCGGGAGCGTCATGCTGGTCTTGGAGTGCGCCGTGGGATACGTGACTGTGAGGCCGGAAGACGGGACGATGCGTTCGAGGATCATACCTACGACCGGGTGGATCCGGAGCGATTCTTGGATGCATGCTGTGAGGTAGGGAAGGGATTCTATGGAGGAGTAGGAGGGTGGGTAGGTGAGGTTTGCGGCGTGGAGTTCCTCAACGAGCTTGGTTTTTACCGAGGGGTGCTTGAGGATGTGGTAGAAGATTGATTTGAGGATGATGGAGGTGGTGTCTGCGCCGCCGAGGATCTGATTGGAAATTTGCGTTAGTGAAGGGAGCGAAAACGTCAAGAGATTGATGTGTTGCTTACATTGATAATCAAGTAGCCGATGACGTCGGGGATGGACACGTTGGGGTTTTCCTGCTGGATTTGGAGGAAAGAGCTCATGTAGTCGTCCTTGGCTTTGATCGAGTCCTGGTTCTTCATGCGCTCTTGGAATTGGTTGACGCAGAAGCCGGCTACCACGGAGAAGTCGGGGAATTGGAAGGGCACTCTGGGGTTTTTGGCGAGCCATTTGTCGAGAACGGGGATTTGACCGACCTTGAGCAGAAGTAAGTGATGAGGTTTGACATATACAGAGGCTTGGGTGAAGGGGTACGTACCACCGAGAAGTACCTCATGGGCTTCTCAGCGTTGGAAATCATGTTGCCAATATCTTCGCCGGCCTCCATGAAGCCGAAGCTCTTGCCAAGTGTCATGTCACCAAGAAAGTCCCATGTGAAGTAAGAGATCCAGTCGGCCATGTCACAGACTTTGCCCTTGTTGGCGCCATCGATAAAGCGCTTCTCCAGCTGGTGGCAAAGAACTTCGGTGGAGGCATCCATCATGGGCTGTAAGTTTTGGGCGGCCTGGAGCGAGTACAGCTTCTGCACCGGACGAAGTTGCTTGGAATGAAAGTCATTGTCACGAGTAGCAAAAACGTTAGATACAATGCTTCCGTCGGGTTGTTTCGCGTCATTGATCGAGTAGAATTCGCTCTGGGAAATAGTGAGCCACGATGCAAGTATCTACAAGGAGAGAGCACCTACCTTGCGAAAAGTGCCTCGTGTAGAGTATATAGTCTTGACCAATCTCGGATCGGCAAGACTGACTACATTGGGACCCAATTGGACCACGTCTCCATATTTCTTATGGAGAGCCTGCGTGGTTTCGATGTGCGTCTGATCATAGTGAAGTTTGAATCTCCACAGGTTGGTGAATTTGGCGGCTAAGGGGCCCGGAAGCTTCCTCAAGGAAGACTGCAAATAGGCGAATACGTAATGTGCAACCAGAACAACCAGTCCCAGACTACCGACCTTCACCAGGAGAGAGAGTACCGCCATGGCCAATCACAATCTGATGTGCACCTACGGCTAATGGCGAGCAATCGGCGAGTGCAAACGGTACAAGAAAAAAAAAAGAACAGGAGCTGGCAAATTCCACGGAATCGGGATCTATGGCAGCCAAAAGCAATCGCAGCTGCATACGTTGGGGCGAGGGGGCTTCGAAGAAATAAAAAAGATCTGTAATGCCGTCCGTCTTTTTGAGTAAGGACAGAAAATCACGAACATGCTTGCTGCACGTCGGAGAACGACACTTCTGCCCACCCTTCCAACTCCCAATAACGATCTACTAACCACTTAATCGTCAAGTGCGACGCATGTAGTGTAGTGATAGCGGCACTCTGGAAACCAGTGGACCCTTGAAAGCAACACGCCATGTGCGGCAGCTACTGGGAATCTAAACAATTTGGATATAGGCGCACTCGGCATGAGTTGGAGGAATCCTAGACGAGGGTGTGCCAATGGCGAATACGAACTGGGAAAAGGAGGAATATGTGAGTGGGTCTCCTAGACCGCATGGACCGGAAGTGTTTCCAGATGGCTGGACTGACATCGGCTGCGCACATTTTTGGCGTTGAGTGGTGGTAGGCCTGCAAGCCTCGTCGAGGCGTCTAGGGTGCGCGAATGCATCCCGTCCTAGACACGGCTGTCAATACGAGCAATGGGATGAAGATCACAGAAGCGAATGAACGCTGCCGTTCTTTACTGAATATCCACTCCTCATTGCATCAATCCATACCTACTCAGCCATAAAGGCGTCTATGCATGCACATGCAAGTAGATGATGACGCAGATTATAGCACGCGTGTAGTGGGGATTATATCTGCTTTCCCGCTACAAAGGCTTGACTTTGTCGTTTGAAGGGTGTCCTCCGAATTCCGAATGATGACATTTGCTTTCTTCTTTGCTCAAGCCCCCTCGGTGACAAAAGCCGGGCGTAAAAGATGGGAGTCGAACGTATGAGGCCGTGCAAGGTGATATTGGTAGGCTGCGCCCGTTGGGCAGTATCACAAACACACAACCTGCAGCATACGGATAGGGGTACCTCGAAGTTCATGGGTAGGGATGGCACCGTACAGTGGCACGGTAGCAGCTCGTGCAAATACCGTACGTACTATACCTATGTATACATTGATACGTACACAATTTATGTAAGAGCAGGCTAGTCTTGTTATAGTAAAGCAGAGAGGTATCACATTGATGTTCTTCGTGGATTGTACGTGATTGTTTACCAGAATAAGTTAACAGTCAGACTCTACACTTCGTTGACTCGTATTTTACGTACACTGTAGGTAGTGATACCAAAACTGAAATGCTGTATTTTGTCATGCCTGCTCACGAGCTGTCGGTGACAGATAGTGTATTGATTCATGACACATGTCACAATTTATGATCAAGATGTTGCAGGAGAGTGGGGAGGCGGCAGAGTAGCTGCTAGGCTCGAATGGGCTCTAGCGGCATCGTTAAAGCAACTCCAAACGCCACGGACCGCAGGGTCCACTACCGCGCCGTCCCATCGCGTCCCCCAAACTCCCCCACCCCCCACTTCAGGCCATGAATCGATCAACAGCTGGACAACCCAAGGATTCCTCCATCTAGCTTACATCTACTTGGTATGTGACGCTGCCCTCTCCAACAGGCGGCAAGTAACTCCGCAAACGTTCCGTCCCGTCCGTCAAAATCAAATTGACAACCGCACGAAACGGTGACCAATTTGAATGTATACATCGACATATCTTCCTTCTTCCTAAGAGGAAAATGTTTCCACAGCGGACACCCGACCAATTCCACGCTGGAATGAACATGACACAACCTTATCTTCAAAATCTGTACCTAAAAGGTGGATAGTCCAGTAAAATTCTGTCCTCGGATTGCTCCAGACCGTGCGGATTGTGATGCCTGCCTCAACTATGCGCTAAAATGACCGCTGATGACAGGCAAAGCTTTTCAGTAACTACCCCCGCGCGCTTGACTACGTATCTCGTACTAGTAAGCGTCAGGGTTACTGGAAACAGGTGTTAATCTAATGTTACCAACTCCTGGGGTCTGCATATTTCTCCGTGAGAGTGAGTAATCACATCATCTCAAAGAGACAAACCTGTTTTAGCACGTCACCGTTATTTGTGAATGGCTGACCGCTCAGGTGCTTGCAATTGGGAACGGAGATGCACGCTCGCTAAGACATGTAAAATTTGAATAGAAGCAGAGGTTGGTTGCCGTCGGCCACAAGCATCAAATCGAAACTCGATCAATTCTTTTCATCAGACAAAGAAAAGTTGGCATGAAAAAAGGGCTTATCGTTTACGTTTTTCATCAAGGGTACAGGGATGGCTAATCACGTCGACTCATGTCACAGCTTCTCCAACTAGGACGGATTTTCTTGCACAGATCAATGCTATGTACACTGTGACCCACTTTTCAACCACTTCTGATTCCAAGTCAGGATTCAGCTCAGGTATAAACGAAGTTCTGAATCGGACCGACACCTTGCAAGTATGAACAAAGCTGCAATCACCGTAGCTTTCGGTGAAGGTATTCTAGTCTATACTTATACCTAGCAATTATCTCAGTCTGCATTGAGAGAAGGTGGTCATATCTTATTACAGATTTTCGTTAAAATCGTAAGACAGCTAACGGAAGCAAGCAGACGATCTACAGCTTGGTCCCCACCGACAGACTAGCTATACAAACCCCCTCGAAGGATGTGAAAACTACCTAGACTGTTCCATGGAAGGTGGCATGAAAAGCACAGATGGCTGGTAGGAATTGCCAAGTACGTAACGGTTGGAACCAAGCACAAAAAAGCAAAATACGACGAACCCATGTAATTTTCCGTCCGCACGCACATATCGGCCCGTACTACATCAGCCATTGGCAGTTATGATTCAGTCTCGTCAGCTAGTAACTTCGTAGGTAATGGGCATAGTCATAAAGGATCAGCAAACAGGGGTAGCTTTGAAACAGCAGCCGACATGCCTTGATAGGTTGTCCGCCCTAATGGGATACTCGGGAGAATTACTTTTTCAGACAACCTAGCAATCCGTCTTCCCCGTTGGAAACGAACATGTCCCAACCCGTCAAACGGCAGGGACAAAGCTCCTGTGTTGGGATCATCAGGGCTTTGGCTTGCATTGCCCGGCACCTTGCTGTACGAGAATTCTGAAAAAGTACGACTACGTCGTAGATCGTCTATGTTACATATTGCTTTGGTCTCTCACCAATATGGGGGATCGTCGAGAACTGGAGCTGTGATATTGACTCGTCCGCTTTCTTGGTGTTCCGTCAGCATTCCTTTTGCAGAACACGCCAGAGGAGAAATATCGGCCCAGTCGAGACTTCTCAGCGAGTGAATGTCTCCTGGGTTTTACTTCATCTTCATACATAACATCCGGCAAGTTGTAGACACTTGGGCGCAGTGTTTCTACTCTCCTACCTGCCATCAATTACTCGCCCTCAACGCAGTCCATCGGTAGACAGACATCATCACCATGGCCGTCGAAGACTACGCACCCATACTGAATGGGGTCATGTGGACTCAGGTGGTTCTCGCCATCGTTTTCATTGGCGCACGCATGTACACAAGGCACTACGTCATCAACAACATCGGATGGGATGATACTATCATGATCGTCAACTTGGTAGGTTATCCATCTTCGTCGCCTTTTTCGCGCGAAAAGAAGTCATCTTCATGGAGAACTCAGGAAGCTGACGAGAACAAGCTCACACTCATCGGCTATGTCGCGTGCATATCCGTCGGCACCTCGTATGGCATTGGCAAGAAGTTCGCGGCTGTTCCTCACGCAGACTATTCCAAAGCCATAATGTGGGAAGCCATCGGACAAGCCATCTGCATCATGGGAATCGCGGCATCCAAAGGCTCCGTTGCGCTTTTCCTGCTGCGGATCGTCATCTACAGGTGGCATGTTATTGCGCTCTGGTTTTGCATCGTTAGCACGACGATCATGTGCACCATCACGACGGCTTTACTCTTCCTGCAGTGTCGACCAACTGCCTTCCTTTGGGACCAAACGATCGAAGGGGGCGTATGCTGGCTCAACTTCACCGTCGTTGGTTTGACTATGGGTGGTAAGTTGATGATGTACAGATTGGTGTGAGCAAGCCACCGTTCTAACGAGATATCAGCATGGTCTGCGGCCATGGACTTCGTCCTTGCCATCCTCCCTTGGCACATCATCATGGGGTTGAACATGAAGCGCAAGGAAAAGCTCACGGTGGCATTTGGCCTTTCTCTAGGCGCCTTGTACGTCAATCCATCTCAACTCTCCTTCACCAACAACCTTTCCATCACTCCCTACATCCATTCCTATCTCCCAAAGGAAGGAAAATGACGCAATCCTAATCCTAACACCATCTAGTGCCGGAATTTGCTCGATAGTCCGCACCTACGAACTCCAATCCCTCTCCTCATTGAACGAATACGTCTACGACACCGTCCCCATGCTCCTATGGTCTTCCACCGAAGTCCTCGCGACCATAATCTGCGCCTGCATCCCCGTCCTGCGCCCACTCTACGTGAAAATCAAATACGGCTCCCGCGGCGAGTCTTCAAGCGGGCGTTCATACCCGCTCAACTCGTACGGCAAAAACGGCACCAGCGGCGTCGCAGGTGAAAACGGCTACAGCCACGATCGAAGCAAGAATAAAAGCAAGGTTTACATGGGACCGGGAGGCAGTTTGCTCGAGGCGACGGTCAAGCAAGGGAGTGAAGAGAGTATTCTGAGGGAGCAAAAGTTGGCGACGCCGAATCCGGGGCCGTTGGGATCAGCGGGGGATGTGCAGAGGCATGCGTCGAGGGATGTCGAAGCGCTGGGGGGGATTATGAGGAAGGACGAGGTGATTGTGGAGACTTCGAGTCGGATTTAGGCTTCTTCGTGCACATGCGCTCACCCGGTTATTCCACCAGCTGTGGACGGATCACGCTTCGCCATGTTCCTTAACCAGCCAGACCCGCACGTTCCGCAACGGATAGCTACCTCCTTCTACACAAATCAGCAAGACACCCCAGCATCCTACCTCCCTCCCTCTCTCCCTTCCCTCCTTTCACCTTTCCTCGCCAAAGCACCTCTTCAACCTCACCATCGTCTTTAGCGAATTCGGATCCGGCGGGACTGGACTCACTACCAAAAAAACCCACCCTCAGCGTTCTCCATCATAAAAGAGCAGTCCGTCTCGAAATGTATCACTAGAAAGGAAAAAAAAGAAAATCTCGACACGCGTCGTCATCGTTAAAAATGATGCAACATACGTACAAGATGTCATGGGGAAGGGGCGTTATGGTGTTCATGTGTCTGTGTTGTGTGTATGTGTGTATGAGTGTGCATTGGTACCGACTAGAACGATTAAAGACTGAGAAGGATGGGGGACATAGTATATGGATCTCAATCTCCTCGTCTTTGCCATTGCCATAGGAGTAGCGTGGAGGGATTGGGTTTTACACAGAGCGCTTCTAATGTCCACATAAAAAAAACTTTTTGTGCGGCGTTGCTCCCGTGTATGTCTTCAACACCTTGAACAATCCCACCTGCGCTTTCTCCCCCCAAAAACGTGCGTATAAATAAAGAGAAAGGAGGAACGTTTTCGCACGCGTAACCCAATCCATTTCAACATCATCACAACCAAGGTACTTAGGATAACAATCCCCTATATCCATATTCGACAATCCCCTAACTTCCCAATTTCCTCCTCTCCATTCACCCTCAATTCATCACTACACACTATTACCCCAAATACCCCCCCCCCCCCCCCATCCCCCTCCTTAAACCTCCGCACATCCACACAACCCTACCACCGCACAGAAACTTTAACCCACATATCTCACAACTAACAACTCTTAAAAGACTATCTATCAACCCTAACTATATATACACAACATAGCTAAAAAAAAAAAAAAAAAAAAAAAAAAAATGGGGGGGGTGGGATAAGAGCAAAATA